>OY728142.1:910953754-911578754 GCA_963277665.1 Viscum album | reverse complement strand
AAGCCATGTTGTTCAATGGATACCCACCGAGGAAAACCCTTGGCCAGTCTTATGTTGATAATACTCGTAAGAATATTATATGTGAAATTACACATGCTCACTAGACGGTACTGGAGTAAGGAGGTAGGAGCCTTCACCTTCGAGATGAGAACCAGGGTCGTAGCGCTAGCCACCCGAGGTAGAGCTCCACCTCAGAAAACATGGTTTTCAATGAACATATATTACTTTCTGAAGAGAAAGTAAAGTTAGGATTTAAAACACATTCTTAAACACAATATATAAAAAATAATAGAAAAATTATACCATTACATGAATATATGATGAATAAATATAGGATAAAAATTTAATGAATGTTCTTGGGAGATGTATTATAATACTTCATCAAAGGAATCATACCCATAAACAATCGTAAAAAGTGATGAGATTATTTCAATAAACTCATATCACTTTATTATTTGGGATCGTACTCCCTAGTGAAAAAAAAAATTAAATTAAGACTATAATATGATGAAAAGATTTATATTCATGATATATCATGTAAAATAGATTTATATACACCTCAAATAATTTTAGGAGCATAAAAAACATGAGTATCAAAGAAAGTAAATTGAGATAAAAATATATAAATTATTTGGTATAGTTTGAAGTATAAACCCCATGAAATAAATTTCATAGAATAGATACGTAAATTACAATAAATTTAACTATAAGATAAATAGAATATATCCATGGTTAGTATACGCACCATGTAAAAGGACTGGGTGGTGAATAAAGTATACATCTCAAGGAAATAAAAGTTAGATGATGTCCATGTACCACCATTCTTGAATCATATCGTACTCATTAAAAACCTATTTATAATAAATAGAATGTTATTATACATAGTTTATAAAATCATATTATTATATATAGTACCATCTATGCTCTTATTAGGACCTTATATTACCCTCTTCATTACCATCCTATGTTAAAGTTTCACTTTAGTTAATATTTTCTTTGTTCTTCCCATGTGTCTGAATTTGTTATATCTTTTGTACTTATAAATATATACCATGATTAAAAAATGAAAAAATTATATAAATATAATTTTTATTTTTTATATATATCTATGTAATATATAAGTATTAAATGGACTATATCATTCCCAGAGAGCGTATTCCATACGTACGCATGAACGTTGTTTCTGATTTTATTTTCATGTTGAATAAAAGAATGAAAATGAAATATATGTATATATGTATATAATATAATGAAATTATAATTATAATGTTATATAAATGATTTACTTTCATTGAACCCATCCTTAATACATTCCATTTAGTGTGTGAATGAATCACATCTCTTTGAGGGGGTGGTAGTCCACACTACCTCAAAGAAATTATTTTATTATCCGAAATAAAATAGTAAAAAAAGATATGTGTTTGAAAAGGAATAAATATACACAACTAAATAATAAATAAAATATATAACATATATAAATATATTTTTCATCATAATATTATCCTTGATAGGTGGTAAGGTAAAATTGAGCACTCATCGTTCAGTGAGGCAGTAGTTCGTTGTACACATAAATAGTATATTCGTCAAACATTAGATGGAGGTGTGTGTAAGTGTCATTTTAACCCATATCATACAAAAATACTAGTATAATGTTTATATATGTGTTGTTATACTAGATTAAACCATGAGATTTGAAGTGGTTGAGAATTAAAATAAAGGAAATGACTTTGAGAGAAGACACAACCTCTTAATCGGGTAACTTATTTTGGTTTCTGCCAAAAGGATTTTTTTGGATTGATTTATTCACAAAGAAAGGATTGAAGAATAATGGAAGGGATTTTGTAAATTTTATTCAGTACAGATAGACATAACCTATCTTGTTTTATATGTGTGAAGAAGAGAGAGTTGTGGTGGCCTTTTACAGGGAAGGGAAAGGAAACACATGATATTTTTTAAAACTAGTTAGGTGGACTCAATTTTTTATATAAAAAATTCATAAAAAATAATTTAATATTCATTCTAAAATAATGGTCATTCAATGGGTTTTATAAAATATATATGTCATTTTGGGTCCTAGAATTAAGGATTTTCCCTTAGTTAAGCTAAATTTTACCTTCATCAAAATAATTAATTTTAATTACATTCATGAATATTTTTTGATCAAAAAATATGTTTTAAATAATATAAATTATAAATTATATTTTTAAAAAATATTTATTCAATTTTTTAGTTATAATAATATAATTAGTAGATATTAATTTAAAATTAATCCCACAGTCAGGTCGATAATTCAGGATTTTAAAGTTAAAATATTCATTCATTTGCTATGTTTTTTTCCAATTTAAACGTACAATTGAACTAAATGACCTAAAATATATTAAATGAAAAAATTATTATCTTATTTAACATCAATGACAAAAAAAAAATATAATTTTACCTCATAAATACATTAGATGAAATGGAATTCTTTAACTAAAATTCAATAGTGTAACTATTCTTAAAAAATGATATCTCATAGAAATAAAAAAATATCCTATACTAATTTTTAAGTTTTTACTTCAATAATGAAGTTTATTCTGACATTTTATCTCTATATATGTTCCAAAATTGGGATTTAGAATGCATTCTCCAATTAAAGGTGGTAAAAATTACATGTATAAAAATATATGTTTTTAAGAATAATATTTTGTTTGTTATTATCTTAAATCTTTAAAATATATTGAATAAATATAAAACATTTAATGAATATATAACATATATATTAAATTATTATGACTAAATTATTTTATTTAATTTGATTATTTGGGTAAAATAGGTTTTTGACCAAAAAAATTATATTTCCTTTTACATTCTTTCGATTTTCATATTCACTTATAATTAATTGGTAAACTACTAATTCACATTATATTGTGAAAAATAAATATTTTCATAAATTAGATAACACAATTCATAAATTCTAATTTTTCTAGTAGGTTATATCTAATTATATTTATTAATATTATTTTAAAGATATATTATTGTTTGATAGAACTCAAATTTAAGTGTTAAACAATACATCGAGTAATGTCATTATTTAATGTAATGAAATATAACCACTTTGTTATATATAGAAAAATATAATGTTTATGCGGTGTTTTGTGCATGATAAACATGTTGTTGCATATAAATCAATCTAAATATACTTATTTAATATAATATAAGATATTTTTAGTTTTGAGTAAAATGAAAAACAGAAAAAATGTAAAATTAATTTTAAAAAAATAATTCATAAAATCTCAGGTTGTTACAGGATCGGGTTTTACTATATTCTATATTCATTTTATCTACACCTACTAGGTTCCACAAGCTACCATCCCTAGTTGCAATTCATTCCATGTAAGGGATCATGCTTCCCCATCATCTTATAGTAGATCAATCCTTTAGACATGATTTACATCATTATATCATGATATTAAAATATTTACCCAATGCATTGAAGGGAGATACAGGTACCAACGATCTTATAATTAAATAATTCCTAAATTTTCCACAAGATAATAATTCATTTGTCAAATCATGACCCATAAAAAGTGATGGGTTTTATTTCCATCCTATAATAATACCATTAAATTATAAGGGTGTCATAAAAATATAATTATAACTTAACCAAAAGAAAAATATGGGTTTCATAATCATTTAATCAAAGAATAACCCATGAAAATAATTGGATATTACAAAAAAAACCCAGGGAAAAAGAATGAGTTTTATAATCATCGTTACATTTAAACACAATCCATTCAAAGAAATAATATGGATTGAAACCCTTAAATAATTTCTTAGAAGGGCAGGAGTAACATCACATTTTGTTATCATGGATGGAAAAAAATTTGGATTTTTTTCAAAAAAATCATTAGTAAATATATTTTTAAATTTGAAAAGGTGTATTTTAAAAAAAAAACCCATTTGAATCCCATTTTCATGAAAATAAATTTGAACAATTGTAAAGAAATATTTGAAAAAATTTTGGAATCCATCATATTTTAAAACATATAAATAGAGATTGAAAACATTTTGAGAATCATTTTCTTGATTTTTTTTAAAACATTTAATGACATATTCATAACAAAAAAATAATTTGAAAATAATTTTCCCCTAAAATTATATTTAAATATAATAATTTAAAACTTCTTTAAAAACATGGTTCTTGATGTTCAAGGAAAGTGTCTCAAAGAAAGAAAATTGAGACCAAACTTCTATTATTATTTGGTATCTCTTGAAACATAAAAATCATGAATGAGATATACAAAAATGGATATGTAAATACACCTAAAAATAATGATAAAAATCAAAAAATATATTAAAGGGTAGTATAATCACTACAAAAAAGACATTAGTAGTAAATAAGGTGTAAATATCAGAGGAATAATAGTGAGACTATAAATCCCCTTACCTTCTGTCTGGACTCTCGTCGTACACATTCAAACAACCTGTATAATGAATATAAATTTATTATAAAGAACAATATTCTTATATATAATAATATATATGGTTTTATTATTACTTTATATTACAATATTTTTAATAATTCTATGTAAAGGATTCACTTTAGGTAATATCTGCTTTGTTCCCACTTGTGTCTTAATTTGTTATATCTTTCGTTCTTATTTTTTTATCATGATTTCTAGAATTTAAATAGTGAGATAAATATCATCGATAATCATTTTATAGTTTTATGATAATCTATTTAACATTTATGAATAAAATGGAATATACCGTACATTGATATAGTAGGCAATACATTCGCACGGACACCATTTTTTGATTTATAATCATATTTTCAGAATGAAATAAAATGGTATATGTGTGTGTGTGTGTCATTATTACATTATAATTATTATATCATATATATATATTATATAATTTAAATATACCCATCCTTAATACAATATATGTAGTGTTGGAAGGAGTCATATCACTTTGAGGGGGTGGTAGTCCACAAATCCTCAAACGAAATTATCATATTTATACCACATGGAAATTATAAATATATGTGATTTAAAAGGATTAGATAAGCACAAATACATCAGAAATATAATATATAACATAGATAAAATAATTTCAATCATTATTTTCACCATATTTGTAGGTAAAGTAAAATAATCATTCCATCGTGAAGCGGTTGTTCAATTTATATGTAAACAATATGTTTTCTACCCATTAGATGGTAGAGTGTGTAAGACTAGGTAAAACCCATAACATAAAAAATAACATAAAATTGAAGATAATTGTTTTATTTTAATAATTAAATAATGTGATTTGACGGGGTGGGTAAATAAAATAACAAAATGGAGCATGAATGAGGGTGTTGCCTCGTAATCGGGTAAATCCTTTTGGTTTTCACTTAAGGGTTACATTGGAAGGATTTCTATCCAAATTTAGGATTCAATGAAGAAGGGAGAGTTTCTATTAAGTTTATTTTGTAGTGAATTCCAAAACCATAGTGTTTTTAGATTTATGGAGAATAGGGAGAGGTGGTGTCCTTTTATAGGGAAGGGAAGGGACACTCTTGGAATTTTAAAAAAATGGTAGGTGTATCAATATTTTTACCTAAAAAATGTGATTCAAAACCAACAAAAATCTATAATTTAAGGATTAAGCCTAACTAATGGTCATAAAAATAGGTGTTTTATAGGTTTAAAGGTAATTTGGGTCCTTATGATTAAGGTTAAATCCCTTGCAAAGCTTTATTTAACCTTAATCAAAATAATTAATTGTAACTACAGTCACTAATATATTTGGTCAAAAAGTAATTAGAACGTTTTAAAATTATAAATTATGATGATTATAAATAGTTATTCCATTTTGTTAAATTCAAATCATAGAATTGATAGAATTATATTTAAATTTAATCGCATTAACGGGATGACTCTACATGTTTTTAATGAAAAAACATCTAAAATTTTGTTATGATTTTAAAACCAATTACAAACTAAACTTGATTACAATAAAAAAATATATTAAGTAAAAATAATTATATAAATAAAATTATAAATAAATGTAAAATAAAACTCATCCTTATAAGTAAATTATATGAACAATTAGTTTTGAATTAAAATTCAGTATTTTCATTATTCAATCAAAAATTACATTTCACTAAAAAATCACAAATTTTCATGCAAAGATAAATTTGATATTCTAAAATAAAAAATGAATACGTTTTTTTAAAATTAAATTTATAAATTTTTCTAAAATTAATATTATTTTTTCACATAAAGATAATAAAAGAAGTTCATTTGAGGAAATATTATTGTTAAATATATAAAAATATTTTAAAAAAAATTATATCATTCATTATTAATATTTTTTATTTATATAAAACTATTATTTAAAATATTTTAAAAATAGATAATAGTATTTATATTTCTATGTTTAACCACTAGGTTATAATTATATCATTTATATAATTATATCAAAAAATATGTTTCGTATAAACTCAATGTTCTGTGTAATGTACGCCAAGTCAGTGTTGCATGTTATGTATACCATGTTTGTGTTGTGTGTAGCATACAACATGTAGGATTTATTGGAAAGAAATTTTTGAATTCATGAAATGTTATATATCAATAAAAATTTAATTTATTTAATATAAAATGTCTATAAAAATAGGTGTGTTAAATTTTATCCCTATAAAAACAAATTTCTCCCTCAAAATTCATTATTTTCGTAATAAAATGAGGACACTTATACTTCATAAGAAAGTCATGTTCCCACATATATTCCACTTACCAATGATTTCTGAACAAAACATTGACCATGTTAATAGTCTTGTTTTGTTGATCTTTCTTAGGTTGGTCTAGAATTTCAACTTGTTGTTCTTCTTATGAAAGATCGTTCTCTAGTGATATGAATTATGAGTTTAGTACATTTTAAAGACCCGTAAAATTCAAGGGAAATTTTTTCTTAATTTTCTTTGTAATTTTACAAGAACGTAGTTTCTGACGGCACCTAATTCCGAGGCCCGGAGTGCCCGGAATCAATTTCCGAAGTTTGGCTCGGGTACGTTCAGTGAACGAACGAGCGGGAATTTCTAACTTCTGATCCGGTGCTTCAAATTAAAATCTGAGGGCACCAATGAACTCGCAGCGCCGATATTCTCATAAGGAGACCTTTTCCGAAGTTGCGTTTATTGCGGGGCGAAAGTTAGATTTGGGAGAAATTATAAGAAGTTAAATAAAAATGTGGAAACAGTTTTTATTTTTACTTTTTTGGTTAACTTCTCCCAAAGGGAGTTAAAGGTGGGACCCACATCAACATAACCTCCCTTGGGAGGATTAAGTGTGGTGGGGCCCACACGAACCCCAACTACTCATCTTCTCTCAAAACTCCCTTATAACTCCCCTTTTAAATGAACTTGACAACTTAGCTTATTAAATGGGTTGAGTTGTTTTTTTTCAAACCTTTGAATTTCAAAAGGTTTGGTTGAATAAATAAAATAAGCCCTTAGCTTATTTTATTTGGTTATAATTCTCTAGCCTCTTGAGAGATTTTGAAGCCTTCTTCTTCTCCTTCTTCTTCTTTGACGAAGAACGCAAAGAACCTTCGAGCTCCAACGAAGAACGCCACACCTCTCTTCTTCGTAACGGGTTGTTTCCGAAGATCGATGACGTCTTCCGTGTCAACGAAAGGGAACACCGCTTCCTCCTCAGACTTCCTTCGTCGGCTTACGAAGATTCACCAACGACGTACCTCTTCGGACGTACCTCTTCGTCAACGGATTTGACGAACGATTACCGTGATTCCCGACCTCTGCTACGTTGTCTTCTGCGGGTCGTTGACGATCTTCGATCTTGAAACCAAGGTAGGGGTTGTTGTTGGTTATTTATTTATTCTCGTTCTTGGTTCTAGCATGACAAACGTGAGGATAATTATTTATGTGTTATCATCTAACGAGAGGGGGGGTCGGACCGCACAAACACGGCCGAATTCCCCCTCCTTTTTTCTCGATTATGATTTTCTTGTGGATGAACGAGATGGCATGGTGCCGTCGCACCACGCGGAAATTCGCACGGTTATATTGCGCGACGCCGTCGCGTTGCGCCGTGGAAGGATCATCATGAACGCGACGTCGTCGGGCCGCTTCGAACAAAACCGAAGGCGCCGCGGCCGGAGCGGGGCCGCGGCGGAGGGGTGCGGTGCCGTCGCACCGCGGCCGGTTCCGGGCCGCGGCGGGACGAGAGGACTGACGGCTCCCCGGGCCGCCGGTGTCGGAAGCCGGAAGGGAACCGGCTTTGCCGGTCCCGTTGAAGAAAAACCGGCCGGCCAGGTGGGCCGGCCTGGTGGGCCGGCCGGAAGAAGAAAGACCGGGGGAATTAAATTCCCCAGGCCATGTTACTTGCCCCCCCCATTATGAAGGGGGGCCGGTTTCATTAAGGGGGGAAGGCGCCCCCCCCCCCCCCGTTTTTCCTCAAGGTAGGCCCCCACGAGGGGGGCCGGTTTCCTCCAAAGGCGCGGCTTCAGCCGCACCGCCAGCTGGGAAGCGGGGGCCATGCCCCCCGCGCGTGGCACCGAGCGGCGCCAGGCCACGCCGCCACCGGCCGGGCCGGGTCGGACCCGGGTCGGGTCGACCCGGTTTGGGCCGCCCAGGGGGGGTCGGGCCGGGTCGGCCCGGACCCGGACCCCACGTTTTCGAATTGATTTTTGTCTTTTGGCCATAACTTGAGCTACGGACCTCCGATCGACGAACCGTCAACGGCGATGCGATCCTTGGATCGAGATGGTCGATTCGGTATATCGCACTCAATGTTTTGGAATACTTTGAGTTCGGCCGGGTTGGTTCGTACACGAAACCAACCGGGCCCTCTGAGCGGAAACGCTCATATCTTGAGCTACGGACGTCCGATAGACGTGCCGTTAGCTTTGTTGTGTTCCTCTTAGTGAGACGGATCTTTTGGCATACTCTGCCTGAGGTTTGGACGCAGGTGGAGTACAGTCGGGTTGGTTTATCCTTAAAAACCAACCGGGCCCCTAGGACGAAAAAGCCAATAACTCTCAGACGGGGCGTCCGATCGACGCGCCGTCAGTTGCGTTGAGTTCCTGTTGACGTTACGAAACATTTGGATACATCAACTCTGTACTTTGTTACAGTTGATGTATCAGCCTCTCGGCTCGTGGAGCAGACCCTCCCGAACGAGCTTGCTGTGTGCGGGAACCCTAGTGCTGGCTGCGACTGTGACTACTACTGCTACTGCTACTGCTACTGTGACTGCGACGACGACAGTACAGAGATCCTATGTGGATTCGACGACGACTATAGCACTCAGCGATCCTACGTGGATCAGTGCTACAGGTCCTGTGTGGGCCCGATCCTGTGTGGGTCTTTGCACTCAGCGGTCCTGTGTGAACCAGTGCCTACAGGTCCTGTGTGGGCCCGATCCTGTGTGGGTCTTTGCGGGGGTTCGTTACCTATCGATCCTTCGTGGGTCTGACGACTTAGATGGATCAAAGATCATATTTATTGTCTTTCGAAGAAGTATACCTGTGTGAGCTTAATCCTGTTACTTTTCTATGTGGACTGTGTTGTACTATCCTGTGTGGATTTCGTTTTGCTTTCCTGTGTGGAATACGTATACTTTCCTGTGTGGACTGAGTTGTACTCGGGCTCGGAGGTTGGAGCATATTGGAATTGATGACTTAGGTATATGTAGGGGAATATACCTAAGCAGTTTCGGTTGTTACTTTTTAATTGTATCTTCCTTTGTGGTTTATCCATTTTGGATTTTTGAAGACCTTCGGGGATCTCGGGGTCCCTACTGAGTAGCTTATACTCACCCCTGCACGGGCTATGCCCGCACTACGTTGTGTTGGTTGCAGACGACGGACAACGTTGATCTTGGCTGAGGCTTGCAGAGCAGGACGATACCTGGAGGTGGACCACTGGGTGGGACGTACTCGGAGCGGACGGTGGGACCCGTGGAGCAGTGGAGCTATCTGTACCCACCCTTCATGTGGGATCTCCAGTGGACAGCTCAGTGTAGCGGCTTTTACTTACAGTTGTTGTTTTCCCTTTCGAGTTGTACTTTACTTTCAGTTTGGGTTTGTATACTGGCCCATTTACTTTTCCGCACTTTCAGTTGAACTCCGTTTTTACTTAGTGTTTAATTTCCGCTTGCTTACTCTGTGGTGTTTGTTTACTTTACAAAGGCAATGCCTTCCCTTTTTACCGGGTTTTATGCCTTGGTGCTAGTCGCCAGCCCCTGGCCTATGGAAGGCGGTCTTGGGGTAGTCACGGCACGGACCCCGAGGGCGGGTCGTGACAAATTGGTATCAGAGGAGTTCGGTTCTACCATGAACTCTGATCTTTTCTATGTGAAGCAATAATGTTTAGCGTATTGAGTGTGGTTATCAGTCCAGGGAGTCCAGTGTTAGTGCGGCGGTCGACGTATCTGTACACCAGGATCCTGACTTCTGATTTCCGACATAATGCACGAAAACATTTATTGCATGTGTGTTTCAAAGTTTTCTTTGTGATTACTTATATCAGCTCCCCAGGTATACTGTTCTGACCGTGGCGCACCTGTTTCCTTTTTAGGATGGCCCCACGACGGCAGCCAGCTAGGGTTCCGAGAGTCGAGTGTGACGAAAGCCCACCGAGCGACGAGGCCTCGGTGCAGGGCCCTTTTTCAGCAGTGGCACCGGCGGTAGCTCTACCCGTCGAGCCATCGATACTTACAGCACCAGCCGCTGAAGATGCATGTCGCCTCAGCGCACTGCATGAGTTTCAGCGCCAGCGACCACCCAGGTTTCGTGGGGAGACAGATCCCCAGGCAGCCGAGGACTGGCTGGAGGCAGTGGTACGTGTGTTTAGGCTAGTGAGGACACCAGCAGACCTCATGGTGATCCTCAATGCGAGCCTACTACACGCAGCAGCAGGACGATGGTGGAGCTTGGTGCTCCAGGTGCATGATGAGGCATCTCTACTTTGGACGGAATTTGATAGCCTCTTCCGCTCGGAGTTCGTCCCAGCCACCCTTCGTGCGGTGCTTATCCAGGAGCTTCTTCAGCTGCGGCAGGGCAGCATGACGGTCGCTCAGTACTCGGCGAGATTTACCGATCTCTCGCGCTACTCGAATTACATGGTACGAGACCCATTCTTCCAGGCCCGGACCTTCGAGCAGGGTTTGAGACACGATATCAGGGCATCGCTGATCTCCCTCAGCATACCGACTCAGACAGGAGTACTGGAGCGGGCCCTTTTGTTCGAGAGCTTCCTTTCTGAGTCTACACCAGCACCGAGACCCACCGCAGGGTGGCACGTGGCAGATTCATCTGCAGCAGGTAGTCGACGGATGACTCAGGGGTCCAGGCAGACCAGACCTTCGGGCATACGACCTCAGGACACTGGCTCAGCAGTGCGGGGAACACAACGAGGAGCCAGTCTTTCGAGAGGCAGGCAGTGCTACTCGTGCGGCGGGCAGGGCCACATGGCTCGTGAATGCCCGACCCGCCGTGCCGAGGAGCAGCAGACACTTGAGGGACCACCGAGGTAGAGGCAGAGGGTCGACCGTGGCGGTCCGCAGGGAGGAGGCGGACGAGGCACCTGATTCCGAGGCCCGGAGTGCCCGGAATTAAATTTCTGAAGTTTGGCTCGGGTACGTTCAGTGAACGAACAAGCGGGAATTTATAACATTTGATCCAGTGCTCGGAATTGAAATCCGAGGGCACCAATGAACTCGCAGCACCGATATTCGCTTAAGGAGACCTTTTCCGAAGTTGCGTTTATTGCGGGACGAAAGTTAGATTTGGGAGAAATTATAAGAAGTTAAATAAAAATGTGGAAACACTTTTTATTTTTATTTTGTTAGTTAACTTATCCCAAATGGAGTTAAAGGTGGGGCCCACACCCACTTAACCTCCCTTGGGAGGATTAAGTGTGGTGGTGCCCACACGAACCCCAACTACTCATCTTCTCTCAAAACTCCCCTATAACTCCCCTTTTAAATGAACTTGACAACTTACCTTACTAAATGGGTTGAGTTGTTTTTTTTTGTTTTTTTTTCAAACCTTTGAATTTCAAAAGGTTTGGTTGAGTAAATAAAATAAGCCCTTAGCTTATTTTATTTGGTTAGAATTCTCTAGCCTCTTGATAGATTTTGAAGCCTTCTTCTTCTCCTTCTTCTTCTTCAACTTTGATGAAGAACGCGAAGAACCTTCGAGCTCCAATGAAGAACGTCACACCTCTCTTCTTCGTAGCCGGTTGTTTCCGAAGATCGACGACGTCTTCCGTGTCAACGAAAGGAAACATCGCTTCCTCCTCGGACTTCCTTCGCCAGCTTACAAAGATTCGCCACTGACGTACCTCTTCGGACGTACCTCTTCGTCAACGGATTTGATGAACGATTACCGCGACGCCCGACCTCCGCGACGTTGTCTTCCGCGGGTCGTTGACGATCTTCGATCTTGAAACCAAGGTAGGGGTTGTTGTTGGTTATTTATTTATTCTCGTTCTTGGTTCTAGCATGACAAACGTGAGGATAATTATTTATGTGTTATCGTCTAACGAGAGGGGGGGTCGGACCGCACAAACACGGACGAATTCCCCCTCCTTTGTTCTTGATTATGATTTTCTTGTGGATGAACGAGATGGCGTGGTGCCGTCGCACCACATGGAAATTCGCACGGTTATATTGCGCGACGCCGTCGCGTCACGCCGTGGAAGGATCATCATGAACGCGACGCCGTCGCGCCGCGTCGAAGAAAACCGAAGGCGCCGCGGCCGGAGAGGGCCGCAGCGGAGGGGTGTGGTGCCGTCGCACCATGCCAGACGACGAACACCGCGACTGGTTCCAGGCCGCTGCGGGACGAGAGAACCGGCGGCTCGCCGGGCCGCCGGTGTCGGAAGCCGGAAGGGGACTGGCTTTGCCAGTCCCGTTGAAGAAAAACCGGCCGGCCAGGTGGGCCGACCAGAAGAAGAAAGTCCGGGGGAATTAAATTCCCCTGGCCAGGTTACTTGCCCGCCCCCCATTATGAGGGGGGGCCGGTTTCATTAAGGGGGGCAGGCGGCCCCCCATTTTTCCTCAAGGCAGGCCCCCACGAGGGGGGTCGGTTTCCTCCAAGGGCGCGGCTTCAGCCGCGCCGCGAGCTGGGAAGCGGGGGCCATGCCCCACGCGCGTGGCACCGAGCGGCGCCAGGCCGCGCCGCCGCCGGCCGGGCCCCGCCGCCGCGCCGCCGCACCACTGGCCGGGCCGGGTCGGACCCGGGTCGGGTCGACCCGGTTCGGGCCGACCCAGGGGGGGTCGGGCCGGGGCGGCCCGGACCCGGACCCCCCGTTTTCGAATCGATTTCGGTCTTTTGGCCATAACCTGAGCTACGGACCTCCGATCGACGAACCGTCAGTGGTGATGCGATCCTTGGATCGAGAAGGTCGATTCGGTATATCGCACTCAATGTTTCGGAATAATTTGAGTTTGGCAGGGTTGGTTCGTACACGAAACCAACCTGGCCCTCTGAGCGGAAACGATCATATCTTGAGCTACAGACGTCCGATTGACGTGCCATCAGCTTTGTTGTGTTCCTCTTAGTGAGACGGATCTTTTGGAATACTCCGCCCGAGGTTTGGACGCAGGTGGGGTACGGTCGGGTTGGTTTAGCCTTAAAAACCAATCGGGCCCCTGGGACGAAAAAGCCAATAACTCTCAGACCGGGCGTCCGATCGACGCGCCGTCGGTTGCGTTGAGTTCCTGTTGACGTTACAGAACTTTTGGATAAATCAACTCTGGACTTTGTGACAGTTGATGTATCAGCCTCTCGGCTCGTGGAGCGGACCCTCCCGATTGAGCTTGCTGTGTGCGGGAACCCTAGTGTTGGCTGCAACTGTGACTACTACTGCTACTGCTACTGCTACTGTGACTGCGACGACGACAGTACAGAGATCCTATGTGGATTCGACGACGACTACATCACTCAACGATCCTACGTGGATCAGTGCTACAGGTCCTGTGTGGGCCCGATCCTGTGTGGGTCTTTGCGCTCAGCGGTCCTGTGTGAACCAGCGCCTACAGGTCCTGTGTGGGCCCAATCCTGTGTGGGTCTTTGCGGGGGTTAGTTACCTATCAATACTTCGTGGGTCCGACGACTTAGATGCATCAGAGATCATCTTTATCGTCTTTCAAAGAAGTATACCTGTGTGAGCTGAATCCTGTTACTTTCCTATGTGGATTGTGTTGTACTATCCTGTGTGGATTTCGTTTTTCTTTCCTGTGTGGAATACGTATACTTTCCTGTGTGGACTGAGTTCTACTCGGGCTCAAAGGTTGGATCGTATTGGAATTGATGACTTAGGTATATGTATGGGCATATACCTAAGCAGTGTCGGTTGTTACTTCATAATTGTATCTTCCTTTGTGGTTTATCTTTTGTGGATTTTTGGAGACCTTCGGGGGTCTCGGGGTCCCTACTGAGTAGCTTATACTCACCCCTACACGGGCTATGCCCGCACTACGTTGTGTTGGTTGCAGACGACGGACAACGTTGATCTTGGCTGAGGCTTGCAGAGCAAGACGATACCTGGAGGTGGACCACTGGGCGGGACGTACTCGGAGCGGACGGTGGGACCCGTGGAGCAGTGGAGCTATCTGTACCCACCCTTCAGGTGGGATCCCCAGTGGATAGCTCGGTGTAGCGGCTTTTACTTACAGTTGCTATTTTCCCTTTCGAGTTGTACTTTACTTTCAGTTTGGGTTTGTATGCTGGCCCTTTTACTTTTCCGCACTTTCAGTTGTACTCTGTTTTTACTAAGTGTTTACTTTCCGCTTGCTTACTCTGTGGTGTTTGTTTACTTTACAAAGGCAATGCATTCCCTTTTTACCGGGTTTTACGCCTTGGTGCTAGTCGCCAGCCCCTGGCCTATGGAAGGCGGGCTTGGGGTAGTCACGGCCCGGACCCCGAGGGCGGGTCGTGACATACATGTGAAGGGTCAGGTATATATTTCCTTAGGATAGATATATTGAACATAAAATGTAGTTGATTGATATTTTGAGGAAGTTCCAAGTGATATGCTACCATCATTATATGATCAAGACCCTCAATGGGACTGATATAACTGGGGAATAATTACCATTTCATTGAAATCCTCATTAACATCTTCAAGGGAGGGGTTCATAGAGACAAATTTTCATCGTCTAGAAAACCTATATTATACCATCAGTTATAATCATATATTTTCTATCAATTTTTATCTTCCATGATATTCTACCGAATGGTTCAAAACACATACTCCATTAGTTGATCGATATCAGGTACCAATAGTTTCCATTTTCCATCTTTATCCAAGAACGATGGAGCTCTATATTTCATCACATAGAGGGCCCTATATCGTGCATTATCAAATCTTGATTGAGTGATATTTTTTTATGAAAAAATCACTAAAAGAATGTGTTGTTCTAAACGAACTTTCAAATCTATATGAAAAGATTTAAACATATCATACAGGGTATGAATTGTTCTTTCTCACTAACAATCAATATAAGGATGATTAGTAGTAGAGAATCTCAATTCTGTATCATGTTATTAATGAAGAATTTGATATAAAATTCTGGTAAATATCATATCATGATCAAATGATATATAATTTTATACTCCATGAATCCTTAACACATAATGTATATCATAGAAAGATGATCCAAAGAGAAGTATTCTCTAATAGAAATGAATTGTGCTAACTTAATAAAAAAATCAACTACCACCCACATAGCATTAAATCCTTTAGAGTTTTTTGCTATTACAATGACAAAATCCATTGTGATGTTCTATCATATCAAATATGGTAGGGTTAATGGATGAAAAATATCCTTTTACTTTTTTATTTCATAAATAACTATTTTATATACCAAAATCGAAGATACAAACTTTTCTTAAACTATCTTCATTCCTTCCCTCTAAAAGTATTATTTAAAATACACAAACAACATTTTAATTATTGGATAATTTGTTAATTAATAACCATTATAATACTCTAAAAATACATTAAATAAATTATGGAATAAACACACACATGGTTTTTAAGCCTTATCATTCTATCTGAATACAGGATAAATTCAGGAAAATTTATAACATTATTTTTCATATCAATATCTTCCTTCTGGGCCCCCATAATCATGAAATAGATAGAGGGTTGATAATTCATTTTATAATGATAATATTTTAGCATCCCATTAGGATATCAAGATCTATCCTTTGAAAATCAAGAAATATTGTATCATCTGTGATCCATATCTTGGATAATCATGCCTGACCCTTTTGACTCAAATCATCATCCACATTTTTCTCTTTCCCTTATGTTGAAGCATTGAGTAGTAACATTACTTTATCAACTCTATTATCATTCTCCAGAGCATGATCAAATCCTATTCTATGAATATATATTTCATAATTTTATGATCAGTATATATATCATACATTTCTTGAAAAAGATAATGCCTCCATATATTTTATTCAAAAATTACTGAAGCTAACTCCAAATCATTAGTTTTGTAATTTTACCCATGAATATTCAACCACCATGAGGCATAAGTGATAAAAATTTTATTATACATAAGAAAAAATCCTAAAACTTTCTTGTATGAATCACTATATATTACAAATCATTAACCAATATAGAGTAATGTTAGAACAAGTGCGCTGACTAACTTTGCTTCTAGTTCCATGAATTTTTCATCACATTCATTTGTCTAGAGAAAATTATCACCCTTACAAGTTAAAATTATAAATGGATTAGATATTTGTGATACATTATACACAAAGTGCCTATAATAAACTACTAAACCATGAATTATATAGATCTTTGTCACCATTATTGGTCTTAGAAAACATTTAATATCCTTTTTCATTGATGGATATACTGATATACCATCTCTTGAGATTATGTGACCTAAAAATGAAATATATTTCTACAAAAATTCACAATTTCTAAAATTTTCATATATTTTTTCTTTCCCAATGGTATTTCGTAAAATTATCAAGTAATATTCATGCCCTTCCATTCCCATTGAAAAAATATGAATATCATATTTAAACACTACCACCAACTATTCAAGGTGGTTACTAAAGACTTTATTCATAAAATCAATTAAGATAATTGGTTTCTTAGTAAGAGAAAAGGGCATAACTATATATTTTTTGTGTTCATAACTTGTATAGAATGACTTCATTGGTATATACTCTCTCCTGAACCTCAATTGATGATATCTAGAATGAAGGTCAATCATGGAAATGTATTGAGCTTCACATACTTGATCAAACAAGTCATCAATATGGGGATAAGGAATTTTTTTCATTGTGATCTTGTTCTACTCTAAATAATAAATTAACAGTAACATTGATCCATCATTATTTTTTAAAAAAAGTGTAGCTTCACCCCAAGGTGGCACAGTTGGCTGAAGGAGTCCCATACCAATATTTTAAGGGAGTTTTATCTTTAATCATATCATTTCAATTAGAACCATTCAATAGGGAGATGTTAAAATTAGTCTAGAAGTAGGTATAATTTTTATTGAATACTCAAAATCATGTTTTGGTGTAATGATGGTGAAATAGTTTTGAAATAAATCCAAAAATTCACAGAAAAGAGGCATATCATTAGTGTCAATTTTCTCCCTAACCATTCTAGATAATCATCCATTCTAAATGAAAATTAAGACCCACATAGTAGATATAATCTCCCTATAAATTTCATACCTATCATCACATTGATTGATGATCATAGAAGTTTTTTAAATTTTAAATATAACTTACCTTCCTCAATAATTGACAGTAGGATTTATGGAGAGAAATATAATCCATGCATATAACAACATCAAATTTCAGCCATTTGAAGAATGAAAAGATTTGTAGGAATTATATTCCGACAAATTTCAACGGGAATGGAATCACATACTTGATATTTAATCCCTATACCTTTAGAATTTTTACTACTATTTCCACATTTAATCATTCTGGTAGAATATTAACACCCTTATTAAATTCATTAGATATTCAAGGGATGGTATGTCCCAAATAAAATAATAAATTAGTAGTTTTAGAGTAGATTTCATGTATACCTTTTACCATTTTGTCGATACAACTCATATCAGAAATAGTGATCTTATGAGATTTAACCTTGTCCCTTGGTGAAATAGGATTATCGTAAAGATCATCATAATTAACCCTTGGGTTTTGAAAATGGTTAGCGTAATCCCCATTATCCTTAAACAATAACCATTATAGTGAGGGAGGGGAATTTGGTGTCTATTATCCTCTAATTGCATCATTATCAAACATATTCCCATTATTGCTAAAATAAATTACAAAATGTCATTCCCTTACAAACATAAAAACATATTACATAAAATAATAAAATTCTATGCATGATTCTTTCCACACATAGATCATAAATGAATACACATCTTCTTCTCATAAGGGTATTTATAATTTCCTATGAATTCCATATTCCTTTACTTGATAAAACCATGAGATTGGTACATAACTCAAACGACCATTTAATTTTTAATTAACTACATACAATCTCTTCATAACTAATTAATTATTTTTTGACCAATTCCATTTTGATATTTTTTCATTAATCCACCAAAAACCATATAAAAATTACATTCAGGTTTCTTGAAAATTTCATAAGTTTACCTCAGATGTCTTGTGAAATTATATTCAGAGTTACCAGTAGATCAATCATCCATTTTATTTTACTCAATAAAATAATTTTCCATTATATTAAGAATAACATGATGAATTAACTTATTTATTAATATTTTCTTAATCTCATCCCAATCCATGCATTAAATTGCATCATGATTCCACAAATTATGGATTAGAGTCCACCATTGGTCTTATGAACCTTCCAATAGATAATTTACTAGAATGGATTTCTTATGATCTGGATATTGGAGAATGAATATCATGCTTTCAATTGTACTGATTCTGTTTTCAACAATAATTAGAGTATAAGACCCAATAAAATAAGGTTGATATTTCCAAATAAAGGACACAATAGACCATTTTATCCCCAATTTCTTATATATAATCTCAATATGATCATAGATTTAGAAAGCTTCTTGATCACAGAAACAATGTTTTTCATTCCATGAACAATAACAATCAAATTCATTAGACAACAATAGTTTCATTTTTTTCGCAATCACCATTAATGTAGTTCCTTTGTGTTCCATCCATTGACTGAAACTAAAAATAATAGAGTAAAAATTGTTATCACATCTTTAAACCATATGATCATGAAAACACACATATATAATGTCTAAATGATGACACCTTATTAACATATGAAACCTTATCTTTATCCTATGTTATTCATAGAAAAATTATATTTAAATACTTCATTATTTGTTCATGAAGAGTTTTTGAATTCTATAAGAATATCCCACATGAGCATAAAACAAGGTGTGTATCAGGGCCCGTTATTGTGTACTAGATTACCCAATATCAGGCCCTGGACATCTTTTTGGATTTGTAAATCCTAGGTATATCTGGTATAGAGCCACACCCACTAGTAGTATCTATACATGGATTTATTTTTAGTAATCCAATTACTCTATCTAGTACCAAAATCCTCAAACATATCCTTATACATTTCATAATTTTTAGACTTATTACTATAAATTTACTTAGGATTATGATTAAAGATTTATCATCCTAACTATAAAAGTATTTATAAACCTTTCATTTAATCCCATCTATAGTGACTCCCATTTTTATACATTAAAATTAAGTCACATTTTTAGAACACTTAAAACATTAAACAAAAATTCTCCAAACGACTACATTATTATAGTGCCTTATGTAATCATAAACACTGGTATATAAGTGACTTATATTTTCTCACAATTGGTTCTTATTGGCTACCAAATTTCTTAGACACAAAAAATATATTACATATCATGAAAACTGTGTGAGGAAACATAAAAAGGGGTGAGATCAGATGATCAGTAAGGGTAAACAAGGGAGACATGTAAGAATAAACCTATGAATTGGGTTATGAGAATGTGATCATAAAATTGGAAGATTATAACAAACATTTCAAAGATCATAAAAATGAATAATAACATGAAACAAGGAAGTTCATACAAAATGATTCATATGGAAATAAATAAAATTAGCGATGAAATAATATCATATGAATATGACATAGAATTGTGAAATACATAAATTTGTGATATCATTCATTATAAGTAATGGTGAATAGCTAGAACATATTAGGGAACATCAAGGGAACCACAACAACTAAGGTGGAAACACAATAATCCCTAGTTGTAGACTTTTCGATCTAATAGATCGAGTATCCCCATTTTCTCATAGTGTATAGTGTTTTCCAGTTGTCACATGAGGGTTGGGTTTCTATATATTTTATATTAATGGTGACTACGCCTACTAAGCAGAACACATCAACATCCCTATTCACAATCATTTTCTTATGTGGTATCAAGTTTCCCCATCCCCCCATACTGGGATATAAACATTAACTTGATCCAAATAAATATATCATGAGATATAAATCACTAACCAATGCATTGGTTAGAGATATATGTCCCACCCATCACATAATAAAATTATTAATATATATGATCCACATAATAATAAAACTATAATCATATCATGATCCATAAAAATCTAATGATGTTATAAAAAACCTATCACAATACCATGAAATTAAATTAGATTCATAATCATGTAATTATACTATAATCTATGAAAAATATAGAATCCATAATCATTTCATCAAAGTGAAACCCATGAAAATATATGTTATAAAAATGTACAAAACTCATGTAAGGGTAATGAGTTTCATAGACATCATTCAATAAAACCAAAAAAAATAATGATTATGAATATAAAAAATTAATAATTCTTATAAGGTCTTGAGTAATATTAATAGATATCATATTTGATGGAAAATAATTTTTAAATATGTTTTAAAAAAATTCCATATAGACAAAATCCTTTCATATTTGAAAACGTTTCTCCCAAAAAAACTCCATTTTAATCCCATTTACTGGTAAATAAACAAAAAAAATTATAAACAAATCTTTGTCATCATTTTGGAAACATTTTTTCGTGATGAAAATATAAATAGTGATTGAATAAAAAATTAATCCTATTTTCCATAAAAATAAATTGAAATAAATTAAAGGAAGCCTGAAAGTCGTAAATAAATTTAAAAACCATTTTTACTAGGAAATTATATTAATTTATAATTGAAAGCCATTTTTCAGACATTCTTATTCATGTTCATGGCTTGTGTCTCAAAGAAGAACATTTGAGAGAAAACCACTCTTTCGATTTAGTATCTTTTGAAACATAAACCCCATGAAAGAGATATTATAATATGGTTATGTAAATATCCATATAATAATGTATAAAAATCATAAAATATATATATAGTCTATATAATCACCACACAGTTTAGATGAGTGGTGAATAAGGCATAAATCTCACATGAATAGAAGTGAGATAAGAAATTCCCATACATGTGTCTTGACACTCATATTACACATTCAAAACAATTATATAATAATTTTCTAGATTATTATAAAGATCCATATTCTTATATAAAATATATTTTTTTGTTTTATTATGACATTATATTAACCACTTATTAACAATTATATGTTAATGTTTCACTTCAGGTAATATCTTCTTTCTTCAATACATGTATATTAATTTGTTATATATTTAATACATTTAGTTTTATGATGATTTATAGAATGGAAACCATGATATAAAAATAAATTATATTCATTTTATTTGTATTAAAATAATCCATAAAATATATAAACATAAAATTGAATACACAGTTCATGGAAACGGTAGGTCATACGTACGCATGAACCTCGTTTTCATTATATTTTCATATAGAATAAATGAATGATGGAATGAAAATAAAAAATATGTATGTATATATATATAATTATTCAATTATAATTATTATATCATATATATAATTTAATTTCACTAAATCCATCTTTAATAAAATCCATGTAGTCTTTGAATGAATTACATTGCTTTGAGAGGGCAGTAGTCCACACGTCCTCAAACATAATTATCATATTTAAACCTAATGAAAAGTATAATGATATGTGTAGTGAAAGTATTATAGAAGAATAAATACATGTCAAATATAACATATATGATATAAAAATAGAGTTTACATCATAATTTACACAATAAGTGGTGTTAAAGAAATAATGAACAATCATAATTTTGTCAGGCAATAGTTTCTTGTACATGTAAAGAGTATTTTGTTACCCATTATATTGATGTGTATATAAGTTTAGGTAGAACCATGATAATAAAAATATATTATTATGTTGAGTATATTTGTGTGTTTTTACAAGAATTTAATAATGGGTTTTGATTGGGTGTGGGATAAATTAATTTAATGGAGGTTGAGAGAGGGTGTTACCTAATAATTTTGCAAATCCTATTTTTCATCAAAGGGTTTCCTTGGAATGGTTTCCAAGAATAGGGTGGATTAAATGAGGATGATAGGGAATATAGGATGATTATTGTGATATATCTTCTAATCCTATGTGATTTTATAGGTGTGTAGAATATGGATAGGTGGTCTCCATTTATAGGTAAGGGAACAACACATTTGGAATTTTTAAAAACAAGTTTGGTATACCCATGTATTTACCTAATAAGGTAATACTAATGAAACAAAACTCTATATTTTATGTTTTATGGAAAAAATATGGACATAAAATGGGATTTTGGTAAATTTTATAGGTTAATTGGGCCCAAATATTTATGTTTTATTTCATTGTTAAGCTTAATTTTACTTTAATCACTATAATTAATTTTATCTACATTGTCAAATATTTTTGGTCAAAAACTAAATTCTCCATATTAAACATTATAGATTATTTTTATTAAACATATGGAATCCATTTTATAAATTTCCAGTCATAAAAATTATAGAAATTAATTTAAATTTATTCATGATGATCAGACAAAATTGCGGGTTTTTAGAGTAAAAATATTCAAATATTTGATAAGTTTTTATACAAAATTTCAATGTAAAATTGATTCTAGAGAAATAAATTGGTTTAATTGAAAAAAATATTATCTCATTAAAATGTTAAATGTATTCTCTATATAAATTATTATTATATATAAATTAGAAGTAAGTTTAGTTAGGAATTAAAATTCAGTATTTTCATTATTCATCCGAAAAAGATGTTTCTCATAAAAACTCAAAAAACTCCCCCAAATATAAATTTGTAATTATAAATAGAAAAGTTATTATTATTTTATATATAAAAAATTCCATGTATTCCTATAATGAATTATAATTTTTTTTCATTAAAGGTCATGAAAAGTAGTTAGTTTAAAAAATATTATTTTAAAATATACAAGGACATTACAATAAATTATATCATTCATTATCGATATGGTATATTTATATAAAACAATTATAAGTGTTAGTATAAATGTAATTATATAGATTCACATTATTATGTTTTATATCTAGGTTATAATTACCTCATTTCAATAAAAATATCAAAAAATGTCAATTAATAGAGACTTAGTGTTGGGTGTAAAATATGCCAAGTCATTATTGCATGTAATATAAGCCAAACCATTATTTCATGTAACATAAGTAATTAATGTACCTTGTGAAAGTAATATTTTAATTATTTTAATGAAATATATTAATAAAAATTTTGTTTATTCAAGGTAAAATGTTTCATAAAAACTCAGGGTGTTAAACTTATTACACCCACGTACGCCATAACAGTAAGGAGTTTAATGGTTGTAGTTTCATTTGGTGGGTTGCATAAAATTTAATATGTGGTAGTATACACATACATAAAATTATATCATATTATAATTCTTTCAATCCTCACATACTAATTCTTCACATGTCCTTGTTCAAGAGAAACCCATAATTACACTACCCACCACTGCTATTCTAAAAAATGGGCTTTAGATAGATTTCCCCTACTAGTTGAGGCCCTCATTTATATTTTCTTCATTAATTATTATTTTCCATTAATAGTTAAAACCAATATTTATAAAAATAATATTATTTCTTATGGGTATAGTTCCCAAATGTAAAATACAACAACTATATTATTGGACAATGATAATATTCTTATTCAAAAGGTATTATTTGTCTATTTAAATACCTCATCATTATTTCAGTTAATATTCACAAAAAATCCTACTAAGATTGATTTTTAGTAATATATAATGTTCATTGGATTAATCGTATATTTTTCATGTATATTGTTTCAGTTTTTTATGGGATGATTATAGTATATTGGGTTGATCTATATTTTCCCATTTTATATTTTTTATTTTTTTCAATTGTAATGTTTTAAATTTTCATTAGTTTCGTAGATAAATAATGTAAAGATATTTATTAAAGAGAAAAATATTTGATGGTTAATATATATTTTTAACATTTAAAATTTTATGTAATATATGACACATTTTCTCTTGAAGTATGCATCCTTTATAAATATTGGTTTATGATAATAATTTAATGGAGTTTCTGATTTAATGATACCAAATGAGGTATTGGTTTTATAGTACAATCTCATTACTTATCACTATTTTTTTGTATTTATGCTTATGATGATGAATCTTTTGATCCATATGTATATAAATTCCTAAATTCTATTCTCTTCTAATTATTTCAATTGAATAAATTTCTCCTCTAAATATTTTTTTATTTATGTATAGTTGAGTTCAAAATAATGTTTTAAGAAAACTCACCTTCATATTTCTACTTGGTCAACAACCATTTTTTTTTAAATTATATTCTCTAATTTTTTGCAGACATGGTTTAACTTTATAAATATTATATAGAAATTACATTTTAAATGATTCAATACTTTTTTTTAATTTCAAAAAAGACCTCTTCATATATTTTTCAGAAAGAATTATTTTTTTTCATTAAATGAAATTGTGAATGAAAACATTATTTTCACCTGTATGTCAAGAAAATTATTTTATGGGATCATGAACGTAAAATTTATAAAGATTGTTTTATAAAATTCAATGGATATTTTAAAAGATAATAAATATGAAAATTTTTAATGCTTTAAATTTTTTTCCAAAATGGAAATGTTATCTTCCTAAAGATATTTTTTGAGTAATTTTCATTAAAAATAATTTTACATCTAATATAAAAATAAATGATGATAATTAATATTTATTCATAATATTATATAAGGATACAAATATTATTTCTCATTGAATTTTTTATGTTCATGTTGAAAATATTTTTAAAAATCCCAAATATTTTCTATGGGTTATGTTATGATGAAACATTTTGTGAAATCCATTTAATTTTATGGGTTCAAATATAATGAGTGATATTTGTTCTTATTTCACTCAAATTCATGTACTATGGTATAGTTGGGACCAATATCTCCATCCAATGAATTGTGTAATTATTAATGTTATATAACCTCAATGGGAATAGAATAGGTTATCCCAATCCTTAGATAGAATATACATGAGGTCATCCGTATCCTAAATAAGGTAGATGGGTTATTATACCAAGACCATCATGTTATGATTGTCTTGGTGAGCATACATGACAGATGATTTTATATCCTTATTTGTATTCCATAAATCCATGTCTTGTTCTAATTTTATTCTCTCAGGGGTCATGCACTTTAATTATCTTTTGATTAATTTCTTATGAACTTCCATTATATGTTTCATGAATCATGATTATGATCATTAATATGTAGGGATTGGTTTTGAAATGTCATTCTCTTGTTTGCATACCGTTTCCTTCATGTTATACATAGGAATAGTCATTTTTTTACCCTTGATGAGAATCTGATATCACCCATTCTTATGACTCATTTCCCTAGGTTGTGATGATATATAATTTATTATATTACTATGAAGGGTTATAATTATATATAATATATTGGTAGATGTATTATTTTATAATTTAACCAATTTTTTGTGTCTCTAACATACTAAAGTTAATATACATTAATATTCCTCAGGATTGTGATTGTGTAATGTAATAAATGTTTATCAAAAAATTATATAATATATATCTATGAAATTATTTGGTCACCATATCCAATCCTCTTGTTGGGTAAATTGTCTGATGTGCATCCATGACATGAACCCTCAACCACACTGTCATCATTTTGTAAACCCTTATCCATATAGAATCACATATTTAATTGATTTAAACACTTTGTCATGTACATAATCCTAGATGTTTTTGTGATACCCCTTTATGAGATTACCTTAATATCATAATGTTTAATGTTTATATATTCATTAAGACACCCTATACATATCAACATTGTCTGCATGACACAATTGGATGTCTCCACATTGATCACACAAAGACCATTGTATGTGTTAGAAATATCGGCGAGACATTCTAGGATGTGTTATATATGAAGATATGAAATCTATTATATATATAGGAATAGTCACATTGGATCTTGATGACATGTATACCTCATTAGGGAGACACCATCTAATTTGAAATCCTTATTAGGGAGACATTTTAAAAGATTCAATCCTAGTTAGAAAGATACTATTTTACATACCATCCTTACCATGAATACACCCTTGTACATGTTAGAGATATGAGAATGAAACCCTCATATATGAAAAAAATTTCAGACATGTACACTTTGTTATGTTCTAAGTGAACCCCCTTCTATGAACCTTCAGTTGAGTACCCCTTTTATTAGGGATGATTCCAATGTAGTCTAGAATTATAAAAAAAATTAAAAACATATTCATGTCTTGGTCCTTGAATTTTCTATATTTTATAAAAATAAATTTTATATTCCATTTATGATCATCATATCTCATTATCCTCTGTATTACTAATAATCAATATGTGACCAATGATTCAGCCTTGTGGTATGTCCCTAAATATTCCATAAAATATAGATCATAGGACACAAAATTATCTATTATTATATTATAAATCATTTTCTTTCAGTGGGAGATATGCGGGGTCACACATAGTAATCAACCTTTTTCTATGTCCATAAGATATACCTATATTTCCAAGACCAAGGTTAATATGCCCCACATGTAACAGTTATCATTTCTTAACCATAATTAGCTAAAGATGTAACTAATATATGTGGATTATAATTCATTTATTCACATTATACACATGAGTCTTCATCATCCCTCAATCCCTACACTTAATATTCATTTTCCCTCAAATACATCCTTCTAAGGAGATGTTAAATTTCATGAATTACTCATATCATAAAACATAAAATTATGCTACATGAATATATTGTTTTTATTCCATTTATACCAAGAAATGTTGAAACCTATTTAAGGATCCATCCCTTGTACAAGCCAAAAACCAACTCTCTAGAGCGCATTGAACTCCAGGTTTCTTGAAAAAGGTTATAAAATATAGAATTATAAAATTAAGAGATAATAATGAAGAACCAATGATTCACATAGTTTTTCACATCAACAAATGGTTTGAATCATATTGTTTTCATTAGGGTAACATGTCATGTATTAGGGCTTGGTAAGGATTCATGATCATATATTAAATCTCTAAGAGTTCTCGAAGTAGTAAATAATTCCCCCCATATGGTAGTAATGAGATCGACCTCACATACTCTCGACCAACATGACAATATAAGTATCATTGGGTTTGAAACCCCAATGATATCATATATATGGAATGAAGGATTACAAAAAATTATTGATAAGGGTCCATCCAGATATTCCATGGATAAACATGTTGACAAGAATGACTGTGAAAATGTTCCTAGACACTCACAATCAGTCATAGAGAAAACATGAATATAGTATTTAAAAAATAGTGATCCTGACATGAGAAAATTTTGAATTAGTGTAACTGATTAATCTTCGGAGTTTTGCATTGTTTATTATAAACATGGATGTCCTACAATAATTCTATTTGATAGAAAAATTATGAAGTCAATGTGATAGCATATGATAACAGATTAATTGAGTTATCATCGGCTTCAAAAATATTATTTTCTAAACCTGAACATACAATAATAATTCTGTATAAAACAAATGTAAAAATAATATATATTTATTTTATATATATACTCATCTATATAAATTAGGGATAGAATGTTTAATTACAATATTTATTGATATTGTTGGTCATACGTAAGAATCAATGCATTTTCTATTTTTTGACAGATGCAAAAAGGGAGTTAAACAATAATTGAACATTTAGAAAACATTATATTATCATAATATATATATATATATATATTAATTAAATAATTACATCCATATTATTATTTTTGTAATGAAAAATAAATTCCACCACTATGTGTAAATAGTAAGTCATATGTTCTCACAAGCATTGTTTTTTATTTTCATAGTTTGAAAAAAGCATGGAAATTGGTTGTTCCAAAATCTTGATAAAATACTTGTATATTTAGGATAATACATTCATTATTTTAGAATTAATACCAATAATATAATTTCTTTAAAAGAATAATTATATTTTAGATAATTCTTTATTATTTATTATACATCTTTATTGTGAAACCTCTCTTGGATTAAACATTAATCATTAAAATTGTGTAATATTTACTTGACCAGAATATTAAAGATGTGTTAGTGGTGTGGAATATGATATTAGGTTAGGGTTTGGACGTTCTATAAGGATCAATTATTGTGAATAAAGAACGATATGTGATCACCTTTTACAAGTGAGGCGATGGTTACTCTTGGAATTTCATACAGTATAAAATTAAAAAAAAAACATTTCATCGAAAAATGGATTGAAACTGATATAATTAGAAGCAATGATTATGATGATTATAAATCATTCAATAAAAGCTAAATTTTAAATTTTTAATTGATAATTTCATCCTATATCTTATGTTGTAAACAATATACCATTGTAGAAATAATCGTGATAAAATGGTTTTTAATTTTTAGTTGTCATGCAAGTTATTATAAATGGACAAAGGGTGACAGTTTCAACCATATCCCATTTAAATTTAGGAATATTTAATTTTTATGAATTATAAGTAGTTTAGTAATATACTGTTTATTATAAAATATCAACAGTGTCATTTTTTGGAAATACATAAAATATTATAAATAAATTTCGGTATATATAATTTAAAATGATTTCTAGAAGAAATAGAGGTGATAATAAGGAGGATTGGGTGTTTAAATAATCATGGAATAAAATTTATATAGGTCTGGATTTCATTTTAATACTTCTCTTTTGGTTTAACCTCATGATTGACCAATTCTGACAAAAATTATAGTAATAAATTTTTCATTATGAAAGGGTTAATGTTTTTTATAGGGATGAAAATTTTTATAAAATAAAAAATAGATAAAATTTTCAACATTTATTTATCCAAATTGTCGATTTTAATTTTTTATAAATTTTTAGCAATTTAATTAATTAATATTTGAAAAAAAATATTATTATGGTCAATTTATGAACCATTAATATATTTTCCACTAAAATTGATATGAAAATAATGGAATTATAATCTAATCCTTTCAAACAACTATAATATATTTTATTTATCATAAAAATTATATTTCACCTTTTCTCAACCATGAAATATTACTTCTATTGTTTTGAAAATAATTTTCATGAATTTTTTTTCTACATGCACAATAACTATGTTATTTTTTCATTTGAATTTATTTTAATTATATCATCCCAAAAAACAAAAACTAAACTACAATAATAATAAAAATTAAATATGTTTAAAATAGAATTTTTATATTCCTTAAATATCTATATTTCCTCAAGTATATTAGATGAGAAAGTATACAGTATTTTCATTTAAGGTTTTTATATAAGCAAAATAATTCCATAAACATTTTGATAAGACTTGTAATATCAGATTATATTATGTTATATTTATTATTAAATAAATGTAATATCTTCAATTACATGAAAAACTACTAAAAATGAGTGTAAATGAAAAAATAATATAGTATATCATTATAAAATATCCACTATATTATCAACATGAATATGAATAAAAAATTTTAAAGTAATGTAAAATATTTTTGATAAATCTAATATTTTTTTCTATTATTATTTTTTTATGGTTCAAAGAGTTAAATTTTTCTCAAAATGGTTTTTGTGTCTATTTATGTGAAATAAATATAAGAAGTTTTTTTTCTTGCCATAGATTTTTTAGCCAAATTGAAATCATTTTGAAATCCAAATTTCACAGTTATAATTTTGTTATGTTTTGATATTATTTGGAAAAGATTAATTATCTAATGAACATTAATAATAATAGTTTTTGTTATAATTTATCATTCCATTAAAATAATATGAAAATATTTTTTTCACTAAAAATGATTTAAAAAAATATTTAGTTTCATTATATAATCATTAATGAATTTCATATCATTGGAATCAATTTTATTTTGAAATATTTTATCAAAACCATTCATACTTAGGAAAAATTATTCCTTTTAAAACAACATTTTGTTACAATTTAGAGTTTAATTTTAAATTAAATTAATTCTATTCTATGAGGTTGATTTAAAATAATATATTAAATATTTTTTTTCAGAATAATCTATATTTTAAAATAATTTTTACAAAATGTTTTGGCATAACTAATAGTAAAAATATTATCAAAATCATTTACAATGGTTAAAGTTAAAATATGATTACGAGGGGTTAAACAAAAGTATAATTGTTAAAATGATGTAAATATTTAATAATTTATATTTTATTGACATATTTAAACCCTATATCATCAAATATTTAAGGTTTTTTATTTTTATACATTTAGTGTGAATAATGAATTAATATATTTTATTCTTTTCAAATATTACAATTATGTCTTATCCTCCACATATATGGGGACACTCGATCTCCTCTCATAACCATACATTAGGAAAATTTTGGTTCAACTAGTACCAACTATAATAAATTTTTTATATACCTATTTATAATTAATATTCCTTAGTTTTACCAAAAACCATCGTATTATGGTTTTATGTATTAAGATAAAGTTTTTTTTAATAACAATTATAGTTTTTATCCAGCTTGTTTCATTTTATTTATTATTCTTCCTCATTAATATATTTTTCAAACATTATGAAATAATGACCCCACCATCATCCATATATTATGATGTATTGTGTTAATCTAAGAGTACATATCTATCTCTAGTTTCATTAAATATGAAAGTAAACCATAGATTTGTTTGTTTGATGGACTACCACTATACGAACCGATGTACACCATTTTCAATTAACAATTATCACTGTTGTATATAAAGATGGATTTAATTTATATATATATTATATTTATTACCTAATTATATTTTTTAAATTATAATATCACATATATCATCTTACATTTTATTCATTTTCAAAATGATAATGTAACTTTTTTGAATGCGTGAACAACCACCTCCACAAAAACATGTGATTTATTTATCATTTAAATTTTACAACGATGGTAATAATGATTTATTTTATGAATATATATATATTATATAATAATAATTATTATTTCTAGGTTTATTAATTTTTTTTATTTCCTTTTTTCCATTTCATAAAAAATAAAAACAACATTATAGCATACATACTGTCAACCATCTCCATAAATAGTATATCTCATTTTCATATATCAAATATTTATGGATGAATATAAATAATTATATGATAAATATGTATGATATTTATATATTCCTTAACATTTTTAAATTAAGGATCTATGAACAATGTACAAGGACAAAAATGTTTGAAAAAAAACATTTATGAAAATATAAGCACTCATCATATGGAATAGTGATTTTAGTACATAATTATTTCTAAATAATTGATAAATGGTTATAAATAAAACGCTAATGTTATTATATATATGATTATGATTTTCTAATATATTTATAATATATCTATATTTTTTACTATGGTTTCTGGGACATTTATGCAGTTTTTTAGTGTGAGGTAAGCATTTTATTATACAATTTCATTAGTTATGGGGGATGTTAATAATTATGTTTTTGATGAAACAATTTATCTATATAGCTATAATAAATCTCTTTAATTTATATTACTCTATTTATTTTTATGGCATTCATCATTTTTCTCTTATTCTTCTCATTCTATACTTAATAGACTGAGAGACTTTTTTTAATGTAAATCAACAATATTTCACTATTCTATAGAAAATAATTTATCTTCCTTATATATTCTTTCTAAAAATTATTTGTTGATTATTTTAAAAAATATAAACTAATTTTTTAAAATAATTTTTACCCTTAATTTTTAGATTTAAAAGTTATTTAAAAGGATTATTTTTTTCTAATTTACGAATGAGGTACTTTTGGCATTTTTTAAAATGTGAAAGGAAATGTTGTTTTAATGTATACATAATTAATGGAATTTAACATTATCATGAACACTAAATGAATTGAAGATCCATTTACATGTATCTAATGTAATATTCAACTAATATTTTTCATTAATATTTTAGAAAAAAATTATATTTTTTAAAATTGATTTCAAAGAAAAAAATGTTATTCTACCGAAGAAATGTTCCATGTGATGTTTTAAAATAGTTTTATATCTAACATGGTATCCTTTTACATTAAAATATATATAATGATTATATGATCCAATGTTACAGACTTTATTTTTTTGTTTATGTTCAATAATTATTATGAAAATATTTTTATGAATGCCATTAAATTCCCATCGGTTTTGTTGTAATGAAATTTTAAGAAAACCCATTTCCTTTTCAATGGTTACGATAAGATAAATGTTTTTGTTTGACCTTATGGATCACATATTTAGGATCTCTATTATGTTATGAGTGGTCTTGGAAATATGTATCCCTACAATGCAATGGGTAATTTTGGATATCTTATGTGATGAACAATACTATAAAGGGGAGTCAACCCAATTCAGTGAGGGACTATATCAATTATAATAATCTTGGTAGTGAACATTGGATACTAGGATGGTTTTTGGAGTGAATCCAATATATTTTATTCATATTGATAGATATCCTAGAATACTAATGACATTATTTTCAATGATTATTTATACGCCAAATAGTTATGTCTTAGGATACTTTTATTATTGCATGGATCATGTTTTTTGACTCCCTTATTCATAATGTCTTATGAAATTTTTATCATTATCCCATTAATAAATATTATTGTATGTGATATATTGGTTATAATTGTAACGCCTCGACCCCAGCTACCCGAAGTCGGTGCATTACTTCGTAACATTGGCATGATCACAAAAGATCAAGTCTCGAAAGACCGATTTGTTTAGTAGCCTTGGAAACACTAGATACATTCGTAAACATTACATTACATCATAAAGTGAAAAACTACAATAACAAAGTCTCCATAGTCCACACTCATATCCTCTTCTGACAATCCATGCAGGTCATTCATAAAATAATTCTTCACATCCTGGAAAATATTAAAACATTGAAAGGGGTGAGCTCAGATGCTCAGTAAGGATAACAATATTGCGGAAGCTTTGATAAATAAACATAAAAATTTAAGGCAATGTATAACTAAAACAAAAGCCTTTTAAACATGAACATCAACATAATATGGAAAAATTAAAATGAGATAATGCCATTCACTTCTTCACATGGATATTCTACTGGTCGAATAATCACATGCAATATCAATAACCACTTTCATAATGAGGGAATGTATAATTCCAGACATTCTGAAACATTTTGTCAAGGCCTCGGCCAAGACGTCTAAAATGATTAAGGCCTCGGCCAAAACCATAAATCAAATTGAGAAAGGGCCTCAGCCAATTCCACGTCTAGTTGTCTCATGAGACCTACAGATGCATCGAGCAGCTATAGCGGGCTCCACCCGTCACTTATTAAGTCCAATACATTCCTCATATGAATAGGTTTAAACATATCATAAACCATAACATAATCATATCACATAAAACATGCATAAAAGAAACATAACATTTCCACATTTCAATCACAAGATATCAATACAACACATTGATATAATAAAAACTCTTTCAAAACCATTTTCAATACCAAAATAAAATAAAGTTAAAACTTTTTATTTATTTTTCATTAAAAAAAGTGATGGCTTGTAGAGGAAGCCAAAACTCAAATAATGTTCAGGGCGGCAGAGAAGTCATTGTCGCCGCATAAGTATGGAAAGGAAAACATTCCCTTTTTTTCGTTTAGTAAGACACTTCGTATAAAAAAAATTCCTTTTGAATAAACGTAAAAGTCAAGGGGGTTTATACACCATATAAAAGAAAGTTGTGTATAAAACCAAATATGCCTCAATGAAAGGAGATTGAGACGAAGTACTTATAAAGATAATTTTTAAAATAAATTAGATCTTTTATGTGTATTCACTATAGGTACACATAAAGGAAGTAAAAATACAAAATAGGACATAATAATATCATGACATAATTTGAAAGTAGGAGATTAACCCAAGGAATGGAAATTGGGTTAAGAAATATCCTTACCTCGTGTCTGACTGGACTCAACCATTCTTTAACCTCCTTAATAACAAACTAGAGTTAATATATACCTTATTAAGAACCATTTTTAATTTCATTATACTTTTTATATCACTTATTACAATGTTATGAACATTATGTAATTATTTAAGTTAATAACAGTCGTTTTGTCGATCTTTGGTACTTGAGTCAATAATAAACTTCTTATAATTACAAGTTGTTTATGTGGTAGAATATCCATTATCTGCAGAATTATATTCATGATTTAGATGTCATATATATCATATATATCCAGTATATACATTCATTTATAATATTACGTAACATTTAGAGGTAAGAAATGAATTGCACCATTCATGGAGACAGTAAGCCGTACGTACGCATGAACGCTACTTTCATTTCTATTTCGTATTTAATGGAATGGAATCATAATGATATAAATGTATAATATAGTTCCAGTATAATATAGTGTAAAATAACATTTACTCCATCCTTTATACATCCCACATATGGCATTAACGATTCAAATCACTTTGAGGGGGCGGTTGTCCGCACTTCCTAAAATGAAATTATCGCGTTTTACCCATAATGGAAATCATAAAGTATGCCATAAGTGAAAAATACAGAAGCATAAGTAAAACATAAAAATATTATATATCATATATAAATATAGTGACATCTTAATGGCCACCTTTGAAGGTGTTATATGAGTGTTGAACAATCATTATTTCGTGAGGTAGAAATTCGCCATCCACAGAAACCGTATGTTCTTTAACCATTAGATGTAGGTGTGTGTAAGTGTATCTCGAATCCATATTATAACAACATACTAGTATATTGAGGATACTGGTGTTGTTACAATAGAAATGAATAAAAAGAGTTTAGGGGGTTGGAGAAGAAAAATAAAACAAAACAACATTAGAGAAGACATTACCTCAAAATCGGGTAACTCTTTTTGATTTGAGCCAAAGGCGTCCTTGGGAAGGGTTCTGCCCAAAGTGAGGCTTCTAGGAGTAAGAGGGGAAAGTTGGGAGAGTATTTGGGAAGAGTTTGGCCAAGACAAATGGCTTGAAAGTGTGAATGAGGTGGTAGAGGTGGGGGACTTTTATAAGAAGAGAGGAGGGGATCTTTTGGAAAGATTGAAATGTTACATTATTTTGAAATTATTTTCGGATTCCAAAGGTCCCACACTTCTATAATTCGAGGATAAGGTGATAAGGGTTCGAAATCTACCCATCCAGTAGGTTTTTGACAAGTTTTTTCCTTAGATATTACAATATCTTTTCATTTTATTTAAATTTTTAATTAATGAGGTAAACGCTGCATCATCATTGTGTTATATAAAATTTAATTTATTTAATGTCTAAAAATTCTAAAAAATAACCATAATGTAGGAAATAGTTTTAGATTTCCAATTAATATTTATGGTAAAAAATATGACTTGTATAACCCCATTTAAAAATTGTTTTAGCAAAATAACTCATGTTTGTGACATTTTTATTTTAACATTAAATAAAATGTTTTTAATGTCCTTTTCCCACCAAAGTGGCTCCATGGGGTCCCCAAGTTGACCCATGGATTTTCGTGGTCGGACATTACTCAAACAATATGGGTAGGACAAGTTTAAGGGTTTTTTCATATTTTTATAATATCATTTTTACCTTAAATTTCACTAATTACCTTTAATCGCGATGAATTAAACTTAAAAGTTACTATTCACCAAAAATTAATTTAATCCCATTGAACCACATTTTACATCCTAATGACAACCATGTATGTTGGATTTTTTAAATTCAAATCACAGAAGTGGTAATATTTCATTTAAACGAAAAATCAGTTATTTAACTACCACTTAGTGGTTTCAATATTCATCAAAAATTGAAGTTTTTCAGAAAAATGCCAAAATTTTACCCTAAGCTATAATTGATATTCCGAATTCAAAAATGATATCTAATTTACAAAATTCCAAATATATAAGTTTCATTAATTAATTTTATAATTAATTCCCGCCGTCACAACAAATAGCGTGTTTTTAAGAAACAATTTATATCAAAAGATTGGCAATTGTTTATGTCCAATTTCAATGTTAAATTAATTATAATGACCACCATTGGATAAAATGGTAAAAATATTATCTAATTATACTTTAAAACCACTAAATAGTATAATTTATCACTATAAATTATTTTTATTAAAAATTTGTTTTTAAGTATTTTTCACTATTCATAAAAAATTGGAAGTTCTTAGAAAATTACAAAAAATTCAACATAGGGTAATTTCAATACTACGAATACAAAAATGAAGTCCATTTTAAAATATAAAATTTCTATAATTTTAAAAAGTGGTTATTACTATTCATAACGGCTACTTTGATTGGTCGCGGTGTGTTAGAATCTCGAACTTGCGTACAATGCAAGCTATTGCATTATTGAAAGAGAAGCGTATCATGGATGCTCGGGGTGTTACATTCTCCCCTCCTTCAATAAATTGCGTCCTCGCAATTTGAAATTTTTCTTTGAAAATAAAAGGTAGAAAATTGAAAATACCTTTGTGGAAAACCCACATCGGAAATAAGGTTAATAAAATTTAGCCTTAATAAGAGGGAAATGGAAATAAGAAAGTCACCACCAAATTATAATCTCGATAAGAAGAACATTGGTGGCAATTAGAGACATATAATTGGAGAAAAAACATAAATATTTGTAGGGAGTGATTGAGGTCATCAATCACAAACAAGTGTAAAATTGAGGGCCTCAAAGCCTTCAATCTATGTTGATTTAAAATATTATCAGTTCAACAAGACATAAGGTATTAGGATAACACATTTTTTTGTTTTAATATCCCTTTACTAAAGTTTAAGAATTTATTCATAGAATAAGAGATAGGTATATATATATTTATGCTTGACAAGTAGAGTTTCAACCTTCAACTCATCTTTCACTCAAAATATAATAGAACTCAAAAATATTATACTTATCCTAATTGTATAAGTTTCCAAATGTTAACCCATACCATTTAGATTAGTAAAATTATTTTGTAATTACCAGGGACTTCCTGTAGGTTAGTGGTAGGAAATAAAGACCTGTCGTACTATGGTTGTGGGTTCGATTCCTGCAACTTTGTCCGACGCGACGGGTTATGCCCCACCCTACAGGTTGTCCTTTTCCTAAAACTATAGTATTATAATATTCCAAAAATAATCTTCATAAATTTTTTAACCTTAAACAATACTATCCAAAGATCAAATTAATCCACTCCAACCTTTATAGTTGTCCAAAATACCTCTGTCCAGACTTTCTCTAAAAGGTCTCTTAATTCCAAAATCAATTTATCAGATTCCCAAAACAAAGTAAAGTTTCTCTTATTGTAACATACTAAAAATATAATTACCTTTATCATATTAAAACCTTACTGAAAACAACAAGTACTGCAGTACAATCCTTATATATCACATTATTCTAATAACCAGAATATAATCCATGAGTCCAAAAGCACCAATACATTAATTATTCCGCTTCAACTGTAGTCACAACATAAGATTGGCCTTGATCCCTTGGCCTTTTCTGAGGTATGTTTCCCTGACGGTTAGGGAATTCATTTGCATAATGCCCCATTTTTCTACAATTGTAGCATTCAACATTGATAGCCTCTTTCTTTCCCTTGCAATCACGCGCTTGGTGACCTTTTTCTCCACATTTATTACAAACTCCCATTCCTTTTAGGCAAGTACCAGGGTGATTCTTCCCACAATTATCACATACTGGAAAATCCTTCTTTCCCTTTTTCCCTTTATCTGTTTCTTGTTCCATCGTTCTCTTATTCTCTTGCTTTACTTTGTTGTCATAAGACTTAGAGAATTACTTTTTTGTCTTGATAGCACATGAGAAAACATCTTCGTATGATGAGAAGGTTTGTGAGACTAATGCTCGATGGAGAAATGGTTTTAACCCATCAAAGAAATGATCAATCTTACTTATTGGGTTACGTATATAATCTGCAGAATACCTCGCTAACCTTGTAAAGTTGGCCTCATACTTTGCGACATTCTCATCCTCCTTTTGTCTCAGACTCAGAAATTTCCTTTCCATATCTACTCGATGGTCATGAGGAAAGTATTTTTCTAAGAAAAGATCTTTGAACTCTCTCCATTCCATATTTGATACTTCTTCATCTTCCTTTGTGTTTTGAATCAGCGACCACCATTGATCAGCATCTCCAGTGAGGCGGTAAACTGCCATGATAACCTTCTCTCTTTAACTACTCCCCAAGAAGTGGAATATTTTATCTAAGGAGTTTACCCATTGCTCAGCTACTAATGGATTTGTACCCCCATTAAATGTTGGCAGTTGTTTCCTCATGAAGTGGTCTAACATTGATCCTCCATGTTGCGGATTAGGGTGCTCCATATGAGTAAGGTTACTATTCATAACTAGAGTGAGTTGTCCCATTATGGTAATAAGTTGATCAGCACCAGTTGTATCTCCAGATCCACAATAATTATCTTGATCACGAGGGAAATCCCTACATGGAGTGCGTGCATTGATACGGTTTTCATTCCTTTCACTAGCCGCCATTTCTATACAATGGCATAAACTAGATTAGTTTATGAATCAGAATACATAATTCCATACTTATAAAATACTTAACATAAATTGAACTATTTATGGATATAATCCATAATCATAAAAAGGTTTTCTTTGAGGAAGTATATACTCATAACCGTTAATAGTGGTTTGTAAAGAAAGAAAACATTATCCTAAGAATATCCCCCAGGAGTGTCGTAACCAAGAGTGCAGCAAGGCCCGTTGTCATGCACCAGTTCCCGTTCGAGTCTAGCTCAAAGCGGTGTTTTCGGGTTTTACCCCTAGGTACATATGTTCCAGAGCCGCCTCTACCTGCTCGTATCCAGACAGGGATGTATTGCTCGGAAAACTCACAACATCTCTACAATACCAAAATTCTAGGAAGTTCTTCTATAATAATCCTCAAAGTCTATCTTCGGGATATGTGCTCTAATCAGAGTTTATCTAAATCTAGCTTCCAAGGTTAGTACTAAACTGCCTCTGATACCAACTGTAACGCCCCGACCCCAGCTACCCGGAGTCGGTGCATTACTTCGTAACATTGGCATGATCACAAAAGATCAAGTCTCGAAAGACCGATTAGTTTAGTATCCTTGGAAACACTAGATACATTCGTAAACATTACATTACATCATAAAGTAAACAACTACAATAACAAAGTCTCCATAGTTCACACTCATATCCTCTTCTGACAATCCCTGCAGGTCATTCAAAAAATAATTCTTCACATCCTGGAAAATTTTAAAACATTGAAACGGGTGAGCTCAAATTCTCAGTAAGGATAACAATATTGCGGAAGCTTTGATAAATAAACATAAAAATTTAAGGAAATGTATAACTAAAACAAAAGCCTTTTAAACTTGAACATCACCATAATATGGAAAAAGTAAAATGAGATAATGCCATTCAATTCTTCACATGGATATTCTATTGGTCGAATAATCACATTAAATATCAATAACCACTTTCATAATGAGAGAATGTATAATGCCAGAAATTCTGAAACATTTTGTCAAGGCCTCGGCCAAGACGTCTAAAATGATTAAGGACTCGGCCAAAACCATAAATCAAATTGGGAAAGGGCCTCGGCCAATTCCACGTCTAGTTGTCTCATGAGACCTATCGATGCATCGAGGAGTTATAGCGGGCTCCACCCGTCACTTATTAAGTCCAATACATTCCTCATATGAATAGGTTTAAACATATCATAAACCATAACATAATCGTATCACATAAAACATGCATAAAGGAAACATAACATTTCCACATTTAAATCACAAGATATCAATACAACACATTGATATAATAAAAAATCTTTCAAAACCATTTTCAATACCAAAATAAAATAAAGTTAAAACTTTGTATTTATTTTTCATTAAAAAAAAGTGATGGCTTGTAGAGGAAGCCGAAACTCAAATAATGGTCACGGTGGCGGAGAAGTCATTGTCGCCTAAAAAAAATTCATTTTGAATAAACATAAAAGTCAAAGGGGTTTATACACCGTATAAAAGAAAGTTGTGTATATAACCAAATATGCCTCAATGAAAGGAGATTGAGACGAAGACCTTATAAAGATAATTTTTAAAATAAAATAGATCTATTATGTGTATTCACTATAGGTACACATAAAGGAAGTAAAAATACAAAATAGGACATAATAATATCATGACATAATTTGAAAGTAGGAGATTAACCCAAAGAATGGAAATTGGGTTAAGAAATTCCCTTACCTAGTGTCTGACTTGACTCAACCGTTCTTTAACCTCATGAATAACACACTAGAGTTAATATATGACTTATTAAGAACCATTTTTAATTTTATTATCTTTTTTATATCACTTATTACAATGTTATGAACATTATGTAATTATTTAAGTTAATAACGGTCGTTTTGTCAATCTTTGGTACTTGAGTCAACAATAAACTTCTTATAATTACAAGTTGTTTTTGTGGTGGAATATCCATTATCTACATAATTATATTCATGATTTAGATGTCATATATATAATATATATCCATTATATACATTCATTTATAATATTACGTAACATTTAGAGGTAAGAAATGAAATGCACCGTTCATGGAGACGGTAAGCCGTACGTACGAATGAACGCTACTTTCATTTCTATTTCGTATTTAATGGAATGAAATCATAATTATATAAATGTATAATATAATTCCAGTATAATATAGTTTATAATACCATTTACTCCATCCTTTATACATCCCACATATGGCATTAACGATTCAAATCACTTTGAGGGGGCGATAGTCCGCACTTCCTAAAATGAAATTATCGCGTTTTACCCATAATGGAAATCATAAAGTATTCCATAAATGAAAAATACAGAAGCATAAGTAAAACATAAAAATATTATATATCATATATAAATATAGTTACATCTTAATGGCCACCTTTGAAGGTGTTATATGAGTGTTGAACAATCATCATTTCGTGAGGCAGAAATTCGCCATCCATAGAAACTGTATGTTCTTTAACCATTATATGTAGGTGTGTGTAAGTGTAGCTCGAATCCTTCTTATAACAACATCCTAGTATATTGAGGATACTGGTGTTTTTACAAAATAAATGAATAAAAAGTGTTTAGGGTTTTGGAGAAGAAAAGTAAAACAAAACAACATTAGAGAAGACATTACCTCAAAATCGGGTAACTCTTTTTGATTTGAGCCAACGGCTTCCTTGGGAAGGGTTCTGCCCAAAGTGAGGATTCTAGGGGTAAGAGAGAGAAGTTGGGAGAGAATTTTGGAAGAGTTTGGCCAATCCAAATTGCTTGAAAGTGTGAATGAGGTGGTAGAGGTGGGGGCCTTTTATAAGAGGAGAGGAGGGGCTCTTTTGGAAAGATTGAAATGTTACATTATTTTGAAATTCTTTTCAGATTCCAAAGGTCCCATACTTCTATAATTAGAGTATAAGGTGATAAGGGTTCGAAATATACCCATCCAGTAGGTTTTTGACAAGTTTATGCCTTAAATATTACATTATCTTTTCATTTTATTTAAATTTTTAATTAATGAGATAAACGCTGCATCATCATTGTGTCATATAAAATTTAATTTATTTAATGTCTAAAAATTCTAAAAAAATAGCCATAATGTAGGAAATAATTTTATCTTTCCAATTAATATTTATGGTCAAAACTATGACTTGTATAACCCCATTTAAAAATTGTTTTAGTTAAATAACTCATGTTTGTGACATTTTTATTTTAACATTAAATAAAATGTTTTTTATGTCATTTTCCCACCAAAGTGGCTCCATGGGGTCCCCAAGTTGACCCATGGATTGTATTGGTCGTAAAGTACTCATCCAATATAGGTAGGACAAGTGTAAGTGTATTTTCATATTTTTATAATATCATTTTTACCTTAAATTTCACTAATTACCTTTAATCGCGATTAATTAAACTTAAAAGTTACTATTCACCAAAAATTATTTTAAACCCATTGAACCACATTTTACATCCTAATGACAACCATGTATGTCGGATTTTTGAAAATCAAATCACAGAAGTGGTAATATTTCATTTAAACGAAAAATCAGTTATTTAACTACCACTTAGTGGTTCACTATTCATCAAAAAATGAAGTTTTTCAGAACAATGCCAAAATTTCACCCTAAGATGTAATTGATATTCTGAATTCAAAAATGATTTCTATTTTACAAAATTATAAATATATAAGTTGCATTAATTAATTTTATAATTAATTCCCGCCGTCACAACAAATAGCGTGTTTTAAGAAACAATTTATATCAAAAGATTGACAATTGTTTATGTCCAATTTCAATGTTAAATTAATTCTAATGACCACCATTGGGTAAAATGGTGAAAATATATTCTAATTATACTTTAAAACCACTAAATAGTATAATTTATCACTATAAATTATTTTTATTAAAAAAGTTGTTTTTAAGTATTTTTCACTATTCATAAAAAATTGGAAGTTCTCAGAAAATTAAAAAAAATTCAACTTAGGGTAATTTCAATATTACGAATACAAAAATGAAGTCAATTTTGAAATATAAAATTTCTATAATTTTAAAAAGTGGTTATTACTATTCATAACGGCTACTTTGATTGGTCGCGGTGTGTTAGAATCTCGAACTTGCGTACAATGCAAGCTATTGCATTATTGAAAGAGAAGCGTATCGTGGAAGCTCGGGGTGTTAAAATAATTTGAGAAATTGTTTGATCATGTTCTCATATATTAATACTAATTATTTGTGTGAGTTATCATTGGTAGATCCCCTTTTTATCATTACTGAAAATATAAGGTCACACATTCTTATATTTCCCAATACCTAGGTTATGATGAATGTTATTAATTATGGTATTTCTATGAATGGATATAATTATTAAGAACATGTTTGGAGATTAAATAGCTTAATTAAGAATCTTTTCGTTATATACGAATTTTTTCAATGATAGTAGGCTTATATGATTTTGGTGTGGATTTTTATGTTATGTAATGAATATTAATCTAAGAATTTATAATTTATTTATAATATATGTCATTATTGATAAATTTTATATTTGGGAAAGTTTTAGATATCATTGGAATCATGGATGAGAATAATTTAGTAAGAACATAGAGGACAATCCTATTTATATGACAACATAAAAAAAGAAAAGGGTGTGGTTTTCATAGAAAAAAATCACAGCCATGATATTATATGTGGGAACAAATTTTTATACGTTAATATAGGTGTAATAAACCAGAAAAGATTTGGCCAAGTATATATCATCCATTATTCTACTGTATGTTGAGTTTTTCCTTACTGTGCCCTAGGTTTCCTAGTCAATTGTATTTTCATAGGTTAATTGAATATTTATTTTCAGACCATAATCGGGGAATTTTGACATATACTAATCATGTATAACCTTGGTAAAACCTAGCATGTCATATATTGATGAAATGTGGTCATTTTTTAGATATCATATATATTATTTCTCATTATTAAATGTTTTTTCTTCTAAGATTATTGTTTCTCAAACTATTATTTCAAGTTTTAGTTGTCTTCATAAACCCAAAGGAACCATGTCAATATTTAATGTGATGGAAAATTATAAGATTTTACCACTAATTATGAAAATTTATTTGATTATGGAAGAAAAAAATATTCTTATAATTACAATAAAAAATTCTCAAGCTACAAATCATGATGAACTTCTGAATAAACAAAGGATATAACAATTGTTTCTGTCCTTCGTAAGGAAATATCCATATTCTTTTAGTGGGATATAGATCCACATGTTGTAGGTAAATTTATTAGTATAATTTAAATTATTATTTTTATTCTAGGTTTGTAGTGTGAAAGAGTCATTGTAGTTTTCTATCATTTTTTATTTAATTAATATCAATAGTGTACTGTTATCAATATTTTGTAGCATTAAGAATAATTTTGAATCCAATGTGAGGGGTTACTATGAGAGAAATGTTTTCAACAGGTACCATTCTCAAAAACTTCATATGAAAATGTTGAATGAATTATTTGATATAAAGACGAAGGATAGAACCAATTTTTACCTATAATGTAAATTATATAGGCATTTTATGGTATGCTTGTGGTATTATTGTATATCCTAAAAGAATGTTTTATTGATTCTTAACTGAATTAAAACCATGTTTATGAATGTTTTTACCCATAAGTGACATTTATAGGTATGAGGAAATAATTTTATACATTAATAATTTGAAAATGGTAATTTTCGTCACACATTAATATTATGTTTTTGATATTTAATTTAAAAAAATATTTAAATGAAATTCAAAAAACATAAAGAAAAGTATAAAACATATCATTTATACCCAAATAGTGGAAGGAAACATAGAGGAGATAATATTATTGGGACTGGTATGTATTTTATGTGTGTAAATGTATTTAATTATGAAATAAAATAAAAATTTAATTGGAGGATATTAGATAATGATGTGAATAGAGTGAAATGTAAAAAAAATGAACAATAAATAGTGTATTTTTTTAAATATAAGACATATTATCATCATTCTATCATGTACTAAAATCTAAAGGTGAATAATAATTATCTATGATATAAAACAATTAAGCCTAGATAAAAAGGTAACTCTCATGTGATCCCAATTTTTAATGATGGTTGTGAAAATAATTTAGGGAGATGGGCACTTTCTATCAACAAAAATACTAATAATTTCTTATTTTACTATGTATCATCCAACTCTTTTATATTTGAAAAATTTAAAAAGGGTTTTAGAATGAATCCCAAACAATTAGAATTTGAATTAATAGTGAAATCCCTGAATGCTATAATAATCACATGTAAAGAGTATGATTCTTATCAAGCGAAAATTTGTGGGAATGTAATTTCTGTTAATCTTGTTATTCTCTATTTCATATAATATGATGTTTTCTCAGGAATGAAATGAATTTAATTATACATACCGTATACAAATTCATAAGGAAGGGATGTCACTAATGATATTCTGAACCAACCAACATTCATCTATGTATACAATCATAAATATGAAACTCAAATTTAAATTGCATCTATTTTGTGGGTCCTTATTAATTTTTAAAAATTTAATTAATCATATATTATTGGAGGGAAATTCAGCATGCAATATATGATTTTTATCCAATATTTTATTGATGTATTTTGTGGAAATTTTTATAAATATCTAATAAATAATGACATTATATTTTCAATAGATATCATACATAGTTATATAATTATGTCACTATCTCAAAATAGAATGTATCCAATTATGTTTCATGAACTGAAGAAGAACATCTAGGAAAATCATTACAATGGATTCATTCTGCTATGCATGCTTAAAAGGGTTTCACTTGTTCAATATGTTTAGAAAAAATATAGCTCATTATGACCTTTAATTTATTATAAGGAACCAAAAAACACAATCAATCATCTGTATTCTATACCTAAAATTGACAAATTTCTTATCCATATAATGGAGACTAGTATTATTAACATATAGACTATCATTTTTTATGTCATCATTATGAGTCATGATAGAGGATATACTTTATAAAACATTCTATACTAAGTGTTAACACTATGAAAGTATAGTGAAGGATTTTTTATTAATTCCCCTTATATACTATTGTATTTAATGGATAGCTTCATTATGAATTGTCTTGATCAATTTTTGGTATTATTTATAGATGATATTATTATATATTCACTGATTAAGGGAGATCAGGAAGATCACTTTAGTATTTTTCTAAATCACTAATAAAGAAAAATAGTCATGAAAAAATTATAAAGAGTTAATTTTGGAGAAAAAATAATTCATTTTTGGGATATATAATATCTGGAATGGAATATTAGTGAATTAATCAATGATTAATGTTATTTTACATTGGTAGAGTCCAACCACTATGACATAGGTCCATATTTATCTTAGTTTTATATATATATTATTTATGATTTTTAGAGACACTGTAATGAATATCTTATCTTATAACCAATATAAATCATATGGAAGTGATGTTACTCTGAATATATAAATGGGAATAAAATCTCATGGAACTCATGATAAGGTTAGTCATCTAACTTTAACTTTCACTATTTTATCATACATAAGGTTTTTTAACTTATATTGATGCATCCATGTTAGTAAAATGATGCTCCTATAATTAAAATGATATGGTTATGGATTATTTTTCATTATAATTAATGATTAATTGGGAATATTACCCAAAATAATATTTGGTGTTACATGAATTACTTTTTCTTTTATAATTTTGGGGCCTTATCATTATAGAATTTTTTTAATATATATTCTGAAGATAAAATTTTAAATTATATATTTACTATAAAAGATATATAAAATATCCATAAATGTTTTTTGGAGTAGATATGTTTTTTTTAAAAACACAATACATTAGCACCCTTGGAATGAAAAAAGGTAGAATATTCTCTATGTTTAAAACATCATGTTAACATAACTATGATGAGGATAAAAAAGATCAAATATGTATATATTTTCATAGGATGGATCTTGAAATGATAAAAGAATGGTAGAAGTCATATATTTATGAAATGATTGTTCAAACTTATATCTATAAAAGTATTAGATAGGTACTTATGTAACATGTGGAAAAGTAAAATATTGTGAAAATTGATTCATTGTTTATATAATGGTAGAAAAATTATTATTTTAGGACCTAATATATTTGGTGAAATGGAAGAAAAAATTTCAGTTATTCAACAACACATCAATGTATCATAGATTTGATTAAAGTTTTATACTATAAATTTCCCATTATATTTAAATATTATATTTCGCAAGATGTTAATCCAATAAATTAATCTATTGAATAATTTTATGATATTTAAACTATTTCCCCTTTGTGAATCTCTTTTGAGTAGAGAATGAATAATATCACTAGTTGCTCCCACCAAACATCTCTCATGTTCACAATGTATTAAATATATCTATATGAGGAAATCACATACCAAATCCTTGACATGTAGTAAACTCGTATTTTATACCATTGTATGATGATACATCCTATTATAAAAAACTAGTAGAAATCCTAGATCATATAGATATTTTCATACATAAAAAAACTAAAAACCTGACTAATGATTTATGTAACCATACAGAATTACAAAAAGCTAATCGGGAACTCAATGATTTTAATGAAATAAATGTATCATCATTTTTTATATGAGTGGTAGAATTTATAGGGTTAAATTCATAATTACATGGGAATAATGTTACACCCTAGGATTTAATTATATATATATATTTAAATAAATTTAATCAATTTGATCATGTGTTGTTGAAGAAACGTCAAGTCTAAATGAAAAATAATATAATATACCTTTATAACATAGTTTTTAGCTTTTATGTATGAATATTAAAAAATAAATTTTTAAAATTTGTATAATGGTTTTATAAAGATCAATGTTTTTTAGTAAAGTCATTATAAGATTGAAAGAGATAATTTTTCCAAAAAGTTGTTTGTATTTATTTTTATCAGAATTTAAAACAATTATTTTAATTCCTCAATGAGGAATGATATATTTTTTAAAATTTAACATCATTTTCTAAATAAAAATGTAATAATATTATCAGTGTTAATTTTGGTTAATTTTATAATGAAATAGTGTTTTGATGAATTGGGAAAAATTATGTTTTTTATTAAAAATTATCTTTTCATATAAAAAATTTTAAAAATAACACTTTATATTAAAATGGTTTTAATTAAAAAATTAGTTTATTTATTTTATTTATAATTTAATTTATATTAGTGGAATAAATTATATATTAAATTTTTTAAAAAAATCATTATTTAATAATGATGAAAAATTTCTTTAGAATTTAATAAAAAAATTTCTTTAGAAAATAATATTTCAATGTGGTTATGGGATTAATATAAAATTAAATTTTACCATTTTTGTGTGGTAAATAAAATATAATTAATTTCATACATTGAATAATCATAAATAATATTAGTTAATATGTTCAAATAAATATTTTATCATAAACAATATTTTAAATTGTAGAAAAGTGTTACAACATCTAATGATAAATCATTCTTAGTGGAGTTTAAATAAAAGTTATTATAGTACAAATGACATTAAATATTTTTATATTATAATATCATGGAATATATACAACCTATATCATCTAATTATATTTAATGGTGAATTTTTTTTTATTTTTTGTGACTAATACATTAATGTAGTTTATTATTTTAATATATTTCGTGTGTATCATCCCTTAAACTTATAAAAGATCAAAAACATTCCTATACACTACCAATATAAAAAGACTTTTGGTTCTTGAAATACATTATTAAATTCCTTAAATAAATCACTACTCATAACATTGAGTCAATGTATGGATCATATAACCATCCTATGAAGGTATTACATATAACCCTAATGATGTCGTTTGAAGAAAATGTATATTATATAACCATGCATTTTAATTTTACATCTTCTTCTACCTCAATCAAATGTTATGAATACAATATGAAAATATAAAACATGTTTTTTCCATATATTTAGATTTTATTATTTTTATTTTATAACCTATATTCATAAAATATTCTATCAAATGGAGAACAAATCTGTCGAATGTTTGTATGGTAGACTACAGCCTCACAAACTGATTTTACTCAATTTTTTTCACCTCCTATCATACATGGATATAATGATATATTTAATATATATATATATATATATTTAAAATTTTTATATAGTAATTCTTCTAGAATTATAATATCGCATCTACCATATTACCTTCCAATCTGTCAGCAAATAATAACGTCGGTTGTGAATACGTGTAGACTACCACATCTACAAAATGATTTGATTAATTTTTCATTTCTATTTTACATGGTTTTTAATATAGGTGAATTTAAAGAATACATAAGATTAATTTTATATGATAATAATTTTTTAATTTTCAATTATTATTCATCTTTAATCTATTTAATCTTTCGAAAATTGAATAAAAAATCATTCTACGTGCTTATAGTCTACAATCGCCTTGAACTGTGTAATACCAATTTTATATATCAAACATTTATGGATTACAATAAATTTGTGTATATTGAGTATATGTATTAATTATATAATTATTTACATTCATAATATTTTTGTAACATGATCTATGTAAAAAACCAAAAGTACCAAACCAAAAGAATCATGGAAAGTAATGTAGCAACCACCTAGAATAATGATTTAAATAAGTTATTATAAAAAAATTGGTGATAAAATTTCATCAGTAAAATAATTATTTTATGATATATATTATTATGTTTTATAAATATTTGAATAATAAATATATACTTATATTAATGGATACATGAATATATAAGAAATATGTTGAACATAATTTAAGGGTGTTGTGTCACAAAATGAATATTTATCGATATTGTTTAGGATAATCTCTTTGATTGTGAAATTTCATGATCTACTACTCATAAATTTAAAAAATATTATTATAATAATGTAATTAATGTATAATTTTCATTCAATTTCCTCTATTTAAGTACTCAAGATATTGAAATAATGATTTTAAGAAAGATTTGACATTATTTTTCTCTTCATTCAAAAATCCTTTCTCTTTTTATCCATGATCTTGAATGAAAAAAAAGTGAATAATGTTTTTACTATTATAAAATTATTTATTATTTTTAATTTTAACCATCTATAATTTATTTTATAAATAAAATTTTTATTTTTATTTATTTTTTAAATGTATTAATTTTTATTTTTATAGAAAAATGGGAGATAAATCATTTATTTAATTTATACGATATAAAAAATTATTTAATTACTGATAGATCAATAACGTAAAGAGATCATTACATTTTTTAATGTTTATGATAAATTAATAGAAATATTTAATAGTTTGGAAATTTTAATATTTTATATATGTGATTCCATTGTAAATTTTTTTTATCAAAAGGTTCCATGTGATGTTTGAAAATAATTCCCTACATAATGATAAAATCCTTTTATATTTTATAATTTCTACTATAATATTTATCCCAAGATACCAACCTTATTATTTATGTCAATTATTTATTATTATTTTGATAAGATGCTTATGAATCACACTTATTTTCCATAGGTTATTATATGATGAAATGTTTATGAAACTGATTTACTTTTCAAGGATTATGATATAATGAATGTATTACTACCTTATATCACACATTAATATGATTTTAATTATTTTAATGAAATTCCTATAGATTTATATCCCTTTGAATACATTGGTAAACGTTTTAAGGTCACGTGTTTTATACATTACTAGAATGAGGAGTGAACCTAGTTTAATTAGAAAATATGTTAACTATGATTGTATTCTAATTAAACTCGTAATACTAATATGGTTTGAGGATATAACCCAATCATCTGTGAAATTATTAGTAATGATTCATGAATATTAATGTAATTATTTTTTATGCTTATCTGTGTTCCACAAATCTATTTCTTATACTAATGTTATACTCTCAGAGAACATGTAATTTTATTCCTTTATGATTCATGCTTTATAAAAACTCAATATTTATTCCATGAATAAATATTACATTATCTAATATTTACGGTATATTTTTAAAATTTTATTCTCATGTTATCATACATATATTCTCATGTTATGTTTATGTGATAATTTATTCCTTCCTTATTTACCCTTAATAAAAATCTGAGATCACTGGCTCTTATGTTTCCCTTTCCACAAGTTCTGAATAAATCCATTGAATAAGATATTTTTAATAAGGGTTATAGTTACAAAAAACTTGGTGAGATATTGTTTAGTTCACTTATGAACAAATTTTTTATATATCCATATTTTTATATATACATTACCTATATGATTTTTGAATTGATTGTTTTATTTTTAAATGAATATTCATAAAATAAGAAGAAATATATACAAATATATATAGAGTAATGCTATTAGTCATTATAAATCCTATGTTATTTTCCTAAAAAATTATTTTATATCCTAAATAACATTTATAATACCACATTTTTATTGACCAAGTTGAGAAAAAATTATTATTTGTTATTAAATAAATTATAATTAATTTACACTGAAATGTTTTATAATATTTTTATAATATAATATAAATGATTCATTTCATACATTTTTTATATTATTTATATCATATTTATGTGTTTGAGATATCATAAAGAATTTTTTATTTCACCAAATCGTTTTTTACTATTCCAAAAAATATTATTTAATCAAAATAATATCCAAAATTCATCCTACAATATATTTTTCCATTATTATTTGAAAATTAATTCCATTTCCTCAAATTAAATTTCTATAATTAGAAGAAATCAATCATAGTATTAAATATGTTAAATAGAATAAAAAATAAATCTCCAAAAAATAAAGTTATAAGAAAATGAAGTATAATGATTATTCAAATATAATTAATAAGTTAATATCCAAATAACGAATACTTGTGTTAATTTATGAAGCTTATTATTGAATAATGGGAATTTTTTTTCAATGATTATTAATAACATTTTCAAAAAAAAAATAATCACTATCATATGAAAAATAATTTCTTATATAAAAATTTAAAAATTTCACCGGAAGATAATTTTGATGTACTAACATAAAAAAAATATTCAATTTTCAAATAAAAATTTAAAATTATCTAGATATTACTTATAATATTTTATCATTAGTTGATAAAATTTAGACAAAAAATTATATTAAATCACTACTGACATAACTCAAAATTGATTTCCTATTTCCTAATAAATTATCCCTGATAATTTCTTTTTATCTTTATATATATTTTATAATTATTTTTATTTTTATTCATAAATTCCTATCTAATGATTATGTTTTGAAAATAATAAAATAGTAATATTTTCTGCTTCTTTTTCAATGAGTGTTGTATGTATTATACACTATTAAACAAAATATGCTTTTAAAATATATGTGTTCTAAAACTATATACATTTTTATTAGATATTAAAGCATAAAATATATGTCATATACCTTTTTGCGTATCAAAAATAAATTATAAAAGTTTTTTCATTGATAAATATTGAGAAAAGGGATATTTATTTGTAGATCAAAAATACATTGGTGTAATAAAAGAATCTATATAAGAGTCAATTATTTTACAATATTATTTGAAGAGATATACATCAAAGTATCTACTCTAGGAATAATATTTTATGATGATATGAAATATTTTAATCACTTATAACATGGAATTTTTTTGGTTCTAGCCAAAATAAATCTTAATTTATACATGTGGAACCTAATTTCCCACATTTTGAAGCCAATATAAGAAATGATTAATTAAAATATTGATTATAATAATGAAGCTATATGATATTTCTATGTAAATACAGTGAAGATAAAATCATAGAGGAAATAAATGTCAATGTTTATTTATATTATTCAAATCAAGATGAAAACAAGTGTCTCTCTTTTACTAAAGGGATTCAGCAAAATAATATCATATAAGATGATGAATATTGTTATGAATATCATTTTTATTCTTTTAGAGAGATGATATGAACTAATAGAGAGACAATCACTTAGTTTTCTATATAATTTAAATGGGAAATAATGTTTAGAATATATTGATTGTATTTTCAGTGATGTAGAGTGATTTAACTGTTGTTCTTGAGAGTGGTTAATTTAGGTGGATACATATCTTGGATTGTGCATCTATCTCAAAAGATAATATTTACACACATATTAAACATATTTCATTATTTTTTCTTAATTAATTACAATAATCTTGTTAACTATTTATGTTTTGTTTGTTTGTATTTCAATTCCTTATGTAAGGAAGACTGAAATTATTTAAATTTATTATTTATTAATCATATCATTTATCTTTTTTTTATCTACAGAAATTTTAGGGTTCTCAATTATTACAAATACTCTTTGATTTCTGGATGATAAATCTGCATTTTTATATTAGATAATATATATATATTCTATGACAGAAAAAGTTAACTAATTATTCATGTATATAATGATAAATTTGGGTAGGTTTTTTCATTAAAATGATAGGACGAAGCCATTCATTATGTTTCACACTTTTATTCCAATGATATTATTTCCTCTATTATTATAAAAATGAGTAGTGAAAAGATGTGGATACTTTTCCCTTGATGTGTCAACCAATTTGAATAATCATAAAACGATTAATTCATATATTATTGAATAACAAATTCATTCGTTCAAATTATTTCTTGAAAAAATGTCATTTATAATGATTAGATAGGGGAATGTTGATAAAAAAGAGATAGTGATGCTATTATACATCATTTACTAATTTTTTTTTTCACAATTATATAAATCCTAATATAATAACATTAATTGTATTAAAATATTCTGATCATATTTCTCTTAACTTAATAAAATATTATTAATCTATGAAATATATGTTTTTCCCCATCTTCTTTCAAATTTGAATTATTTCAACATTATTTCCCTTCATTTTCTTTCATGTATAAAATTTACATTATTCTTTATAGATGTTATTTTGTTCTTGGTTTTATTCATTAATTATTATTTTATTTATCTTTATATTTTTATTATAAAATATTATTTCCATGAGTAGGTGGGAATTAAATAATATCAAAGGTATTTATTATGTCAAAAATATTGTGTAAAAAACCTCGGATTCAATGAGGACTGTAATACAACATTTCTTGTCAATAAGAAAAAAAGGCAAAAAATTATCCTTATTATATGTATCAATGTATTGAAACTATATTTATGTTGTCCATACATCATCTAATTAAAATTATGATCTATTTATAATAAAAATTTATAATATTCTGAGGAGAAAAACATCTCAAATTTCGGTATTTTATTGGATTAAGTTAAATTGTACTTATATGTGGAATATTTTCCTTTTTAAAAGTAGGATCTCATTCCCAATTATAGTTTTTTTAATATCAATAGTATATATTGATTCATTATTGATTCTAAATGTTCGAGACTACAAACTACAACCACTCATGTTTTTCTGTGATAAAAAATATAACACTCCACATGAACTTTATACAATTTATATGAATAAACCATTATATAATAGTCATTTCATGATTATGAAATTGTAATAAAATTCTAAAAATGTAATGAACAAATCAATTTCATTTTATCTATATTTTCGATACATTATTTTACATAATCAATAGAAAATTTATTCAATATGAATCATTTGTAATTTAAAAACATGTAATAGATTTTAATGGATAGTTAAATTGATCAAATGCTATATCACCTAATTAATCTACACCAATAAACAATATCAATAATTTTAATAAATATTTTGAGAAAATAAATAGAACACTCATAATTTGTTCACCATAGAGTAACCATACCAGTTCAATAAGTGACCAATGGTATTCCATCTCATATGATAAAAGATGAAAACTAGTAGAGGGGTATAATGTGTTAATATGGCGATAATATAACATTAAATCTGATTAAATAAAAAATAATGAAAATAATATACAATCTGTTGTCACAACCAGCAATATAATAATCGAGAAAAAAATTTAAAATCTCACCAAGATAAATAAAATAAACATTTTATATCAACTATTTCATATATTACATCTCACGTTTTAGGAAAATATCTAATAAATATACCATGTGTCAATCACATACACCCCAGACCAAATAAATATATATTAAATGAAAATAATTTTACCACATGGTCCTGAGTCCCGACTTGATTCAGCATCTTAACACCATCAAATCTATAAAACATGAGAATCCAACCTTTGGAATATCCCTTACATATATATGTGAAATATATGTATACATTGGCACGAAAGTTATAGGTCCAAATGAGAATTTTTGGAGTTAAACTTAGTATCCAACCAAACTTTATTTCCTCAATGTAACTATTATATATAGGGCAACTATGATGGGATATTATCAAAATATTCAAAAAAAATATACATGTATTATAAATTAGTGACTCATGATCCTCAATTTTTATGGTGATACATGATATTTTCATTCTTAAATATCCCATTTCTTAGTGGCTTAGAGAATAATTATACCCATTATGGGGGAAATCAAGCCCCTCTATTGAATCACTAGTCAATGTATATATATATATAGTCATCCAATGAATCAGAACTTATACCTTAATGTTATCACATCAAAGGAATAATAACCTACCTGGAATCATATACCTAGTCCAAAAATGGGGCATTCACCCACCTTATAGTCAAACACATTAGGGAGAAAACATACCTACATGAAAAGGCCTATATGTATATATATATATATATATATATATATATTGGGGTGATAGAGTTGATATTTTTATATTTTCCCTTCAATTTTAACGTTCAAAACCCCACAATATTTTTTTATTTATAAGTTATTAGAAAACATTATTATTAAATGATCATTATATTTCTAATTGATAAATTTTAAACATATATATTTTTATGATTTTTTATTTTTATTTGAAATAATATCCTAAAGAGATAGTATTTTTGTGATTATTTAATCAAAATATTAAATTATAGAATAATATTTGACACTATATAGATATTCCAATGTTTTCATCCTACTCCAGTTTATAAATTTTACCATAAAATTTAATATGTGTCTAATATTTTCATTAGATATTTATAAATAATTTTAAAAATATATTGAATAGTATTTTCTTTTAGTACCATGAGGTGTACCACTACATTTCATGCTGATAATGTTCCAAAAATTCCATATTAAATAGTAATAATCAAATAGGGCATTACATAAATGATCAATCCTTATAAATATCGTTTGTTAATAACTAGGTTTTATGCTATAGGAATAAATAGATGAAATAATATAAAATATTTCATTCAATTGGAAGAATATATTATTAGGATGCTTTATCACAACCATAAGGAAAAAAGCTGGCATTACCTTTGACATGATTTTCAAAATTTTAAAAAATTATTATTTGACATTAGCCACCCCCTCACACTATAAATATTGGAGATATGTGAATAGTGTGTTCATTAGATGATACATTTAGAAATGTGAATATGGTTATTTGATATATGATTTTTAATTGATGTTTATTTTTCATTTATTTTGCAGTCACATATTTTTAAAAAAAAATTCTTATTTCATCATTTTCTCTATATAATTTTTTGTCTCTATTAATTTCTATTTTTATATAAAATTATCATAATAAATAATATCTATCTCATAGAATATATCATGTCTCTAATCTAGGTATGAAGAAAAGCCATTTCACAATCATGTTTAACATATTGAATTTACATAGAGTTATGTTGAGCAGTGTCCTTAGAGGGATATTTAGATCAAAAAACTATTTAGCTCGATTTTGTTGAATATTATCCCTCGTTATTGGATTTGAGTGTACAGTGTACTTTATATTTTCACTTTATATTCATAATAATTTAACAGAAGGGTGACTGGGAAAAAAAATTATTAAGATCAAAATTGAATATGAATCTAATAAACAAAACAGAAATTTTATCTTTCAGAAATTTTCCCTATAAATATACATTTTTTAAAATTCATTATATTTGGATTATTTATTTTTTAATCTTCTTGTTATATTTTATGAATTTCACATTAAAATAAAATCCTAAAATTTCATTACATTAATAAATTAAAATGTAAAAAATATGATAGTTAGTGTCAGAACTATAAAATCTAAATAATTTAGATGAACATGGTTATCTTCTAAAAAATTTAGGAAAAAATAAATAAATAATTTCATACCAACACCCCATGATAATTTTGCATCATAACTTGTATTTGATGCGTTAGAACAAGGTGGCCATTAATTTTTATTTATTTTTTATTTTGTAAAAAAATTTATTGTCTAAAAAAAACTAAAACTATTTATTCGCACATTCCCTGAAAAATGTAATATGCTATTTATTTATTTTCACTACTATTTAGGTGTAATTGATGCTTAATTTTCTTTAAGGTTGATCTTAAGGAGTTCAACTTGTCCTTTAAAGACGATATGAAGAAGTTATTTCTAGGTTTTATGGTCGATTATCTAATTAATCCCCATAATACCTCCTAGAGGTCTATGCTGATTAATATATGGAAAAAAATTACTCTAACTTGATCCCTACTATCATTTTTGAAAGATTACTCAAGGGTTTTGTTTTATGTTATGTTAATTTATTAACTAAACACTACTATACAATGATTTAGATGTTCTATTATGAGTATGAAGTGTTTGAAAAAAAGTTTTTTTGGATTTTTTTATAGAATATATAAATGATTGGGAATAATTTTTGAATTATTTTTCATGTATTTAAATTGAATAAGATATTCTCAAATTTATGAAATAAATGACATCATTGTACCTCTTTCTTATATTGGTGGAAGGAACCACCCATGTGGTGTTGTTTGAAGGATGACTATATGATCCCAAAATCTTACCTCTATCCCTTGTAATATTTATCCTATAGGCCCTAATAAAAGATTAATGAAAATGTGTTGAAATAACTCAAGGATTCAAACATTAAAAAACTAAAATTATATAAAAAATATTGATGAAAAACTGATCATTAACACTCAAAATAAAAAACTGAGATTTAATAAATTCATATTTATTCCTAGAGTATAAAGAAGATGAATTATTATTACTTGGTGAGGAGTCCATGGTGCTCCCTAAACCTATTGAAAACATATTAGAGAGAGTAAAAGAGGAGTTTCTGGTGGCTCATCCAGAAGAAACCAAATTTCATTCTTCTTTCAAAGAAGAAATAAAATTTAGATTGATTCTCCATGATTTAATTTTATTCTAATAATAATATTCTAAGGATTGTCATTATATAAGTTTATTGATTTTTTATAACTTGAGTTGACATTGGAAGTCATGGAAGTGGTTATAGAACATGAATCAACAAAAAACGTGGACCCATTTTTAGTCATAGACCCCCAATGTAAAATATATCACATTTCCATGAATATAAACAGGATCCATTATATCCAGATAGTGTTAAAATTTTGAATTCTAGTAAATTTTGAAGGTAACATTATATTTTTATTCAAATATATGAATCTACACCACCCATATAACTATATATAACAAATACAACTACCCATATATTACCAGTTGAATACCGAGTCCCAAATATGGGGTAAAAAAGTTTAAACACATCATTTTCATTTTATTTTATGTCCTGTTTTAATTATTTCAGATGTTAATATATTTTATTTTCATATCTATTTTTTAAATAGGTTTTCATTAAGAAACACATTCCAGGACATCTCAAACAATTAGAAATAAAATAGGTGGTATTTATCATTTATAATTATTTAAATCTTAATTCATCTTTTGATCATATATATTATCTTTATGTAGATGTATTAGATATGTGATTTAGTGGTACAACATTTTAAGGAATATAATTTTTTAATTCATATTTATAAATATTATATTTTTTTAGGATTGTATTTAATGGTTTAGATGTTATTATGGAATATGAAAAATTTCATTCTAGTAATTATTATTTCACTAATTTTAAAAAATTAATTTAATTTATATGATTTATGGGTGGTTTTTCATGAATTTAATTGAAATTTACGATTTAGGACATATAATATATTTTTAATGGTAAATATTTAATAAAATTATAATTATAACAAGAGGGAAGTAAAATTTATCTCTATCAGAAGTAAAAAATTTATTGTGAAAAATAATACCTATAGGAGACATTAAAAAATTAATTTTTTTAAATTCTATGTATATATATTAAAATAGAAAATTCATAACTAAAATAATGCCCTATTTTATTAGGAATTAAAAAATAAGATGAAAAATGTTGCTCCAAATTATCAAAGAGGAATTGATTTTAGTGATGGGAATATTGAAGACCAGATGAAGAAATGGAAAGTGACTTATTCAAATTTTATTTTATTATCAATGAAGTGGGAAATTTGTAATTGGTATATGAAACATGTTAAAGCGTAATTAATGATAGTTCCAATTGATAAAAAATTATTTCTAATAAATTCAATCTTATTCCTTAATCATAACCATGAAAATTTTAATATATCAATGTGGGAAAATTTTAAGTATTTTTAGAGGAGGTATGATATCATTAATAATGAATAAATACACAAATATATTCATTTTTCTTTTCTATGTTTAAAAAAAATAATGATAATATAGTATTTTTGAAATGCATGAGAGTGGTTGAATTAATAGAGTAAATATTTTCATATTTTTCACACGAATTTTAATGTACAAAATCCCGTGAAACTTATTAGCATATGGGTAATTTCATATATTAAAATAAAAATAAAAACGTTTATTTATTTGTGAAAATATATTAATTTATAATTTTTAGGTATTTTATTCTAAATTTATAGTAATTGGTAAATCCCTAATTATTATTTAATAATTTAAAATGATTTTCTAATTAGAGAATGAATGTTGGCACTAAATGGAAATTTTAAATTTCCACTTCTAACTACACTGTAAATTTTTTATCATAAAATATTAAATTTTAATCATCATAAATGTATCATTTTTAAAATATATTTATACATTTTGGGATACATATTATATATGAAGTCTTAAATATAGATCATAAATTTTTATCCGAATAATGATCCCCAAAGTCAAATATTTACATGATTCGTTGACTTTGATTTTACACCAATGATTGGGTGATGCCATTTTCATCCAATTGAATATTGGGATAAAATATTCAAAAAACAGAAAATATATAATAAAAAAACATTATTATCATCTATTGATTTATATGATTTAGTATTTTAATGGGTCATCATTGTGGAAAAAATACGAATTACTTTTCACTCTATTTTCAGACATTAAATGTTGTAATTTTTTTCCCAAGCCACCCATTAAATCAATAATTGTATGATAAAACTATTAAGTTAGAAGATGAAATGATAAAATAGAGAATATCCTTTCTATATAACTAATTATTTTTGTATTAACTCGGTTATCATCTTCATTTTTACATTTATGTTTTCTATTCCGTAAAAACCTCATAATTTTTTTCTATAAAAAATAGATAATAAAAAAAATAATCAATAATGAAATATGGTTTTGGAATTGTAGAATTATTTCATGTGAGATGTCCCTGGTAAGACACTGTGTTACACTAGAAATGAAATGAATAATCTCTTTTTTTCATGACCTATGATATGTGTATGTCAACATTGATTCATATCATTAGTGGGGTGTTGAAAAATAAATAATATAATTTTTACTTAAAAGAAAAACATATTTTATCAACGGAAAAATGAACTATTTTTATCAAAATACAATATAGAACCTGAATAGTTTCTTATCACATGAGGAACTTTGTTAGTTTTAGAAATAACTATACTAATCAATAATTATTTTTTGTTACTTTATATTTAATGAAATATACAAAATATTTTTGTTTTTAATATAAAAAAAACCTAAATCTAAACATATAGATGACAATTGAATGAATGTAGATAAAATGAGTTTATAATAAATGAGATTCTACAGGTAGAATCCCTGAGATAACATTTAATTATTATTTAATAATATCATATACACATATAAATCACACTCCAATGTATGTGTAGTTAAAAAAATATATCATGGTTTTTAATATATATTGAACTCATACTATAAACTAAACACTCACATCCTCTCATGAGGTAGAGTATTTTAGAATATAATGTTAAACCACTAGTGGCACTGAATATACAACAACAGATCCCAACAACCTAACAATATGTAAATATAGAATATTAAACATGAATATTTTGTTATTATGATTCGTAATTTGATTACACCCCTCATGATAGTATTTTTTTAAATAATCCTTCTTATGGTGGTAGTATATCACAATGATGAGTTATTATATATAGAAGACAATAACAAAAAATAATGAAATAATTACTCTTTTATTAAAATATAATATCACAGAATGAAATAAAATTCAATCACAAACTAGAATAGCATTTAAATGATTATAACCCCATCATGATTTTTCAATTAAGTGGTTGATACCCCTCCCACCCCCCCCCCCCCACACACACATACATATGCTCTACCCATTTAATAGTGTGAAGTGGAGGCTCAAGACAATGATTATAACATGGAATATTTTAAAATAGAGTCAAAATTATTCATTTTTACCACATGTTTGACCCCCAAAATGATCAAATAAAATTATTCTCCAATAAAAATAAATAATTATATTTTATGTATTCAATATTTTATACAAATTTAATCGGAATCTTTGTAAAATATCAAATTTAATGATTGACCATTAAATTAATGTGTATATTGAAAAATTGGGTCTAAATTTTTTTGGACCCATTATAGTGAAGACAAACTGTGATCAGACTATATAAAATCAATGAAAATATTAATTAAATCATTTTTCCAACTCTTTAATATAATTTAAATTATGATATTTAACATTAGAAATATTATTGTATAATTTCAAGGGAAAATTAAAATTTCCATACTGTTTATGAATTCATTCTCCAATTATATTTTTTGTATTATATCATCACAAAAAATTATGACATTAATAATTAACATAGATGATTGATATAATAACATCAAAATCAATAATTAATCCATTTTACCAATTCAATGAAAATTATTTTTTTTAATTATAATATGTGATAATTACCCAAACATAAATAATTTTGGTGGGATTTTGATAAATTCAAGTTTACTATATGAACATATTTACACAATTAGGGAGATATAAACAAGCCCTGGAATCCTACAATACAAATAGGGAACATCTAATCTATCTATAGAAAAATATATTTTAATTTTTTTGACAGGTTATAACTATACTAACATATAACATTAGAGGTTAATGGTTCCCCACTCTGGAATCAAATGTATATATCAAAAATCATAGAGGCTTCAATCAAGACTAGTTACAATTCAATAAATTAATGTGGATATATCCCATGTTGATTATGAAAAAACCATTCACATACATATTACACTCACACAAGGGGATTCATCATACTTGGGAATATTTACCTATTTATCATTACTAGGGGAAACATCCCACTATATAGATTGAAACCCCTTTCACATATATATAATTCACCATAGGAAGATCATATTCCTCCATGGAACAATTTACATACAATGTTCACCAATGGTCCACATTCCACCATGATTTTTAGTGATCTATATACATATAGAATAACCACTCACTATGAATGAATATGTTATACACAAGGTTTTAACACTAAAAAAAATCCGGAAAAAAATCATCGTCTTACCACTAATGTGGTCAACCAATACATGTCATTGTATTCACATGAGGAATAAAATTACTTGAACATAATTCTAACTTTTCATAGTTTCAATATCAAACCGGGGCACCCACTATGGTCCTCTAAGACACTCCCTTATCTAGACACCCCATAGGTTACCTTTCTCAAATTATGACTTTTTAGATTATAACATGTAACTCAAAGAGAATACTTTCCATCAACAAGACCATGATAACATCATTGCATAATCAACCATGATAATGTTATAAATCAAGAATCACACTAGAGATAAAGCCTGATTCCCTTATCTATTTGATGTTAACATGGTAATTACATTCATAACTAACATCTTAGTAATCCTACCCTAGACATACCCATCTAGGAACTCATATTCTAGTGGGGGTGGAACACTCAAGATACAATATAGTCAACTATCCCAAATCTTATAAGGTATATCAATTGTCTATATGAACTATATATAGAAAGAGTATGAAAATATATCACATACATTAATAAGACATGGGAACTTATCCAAAGGTCCATCGTGATCCATTTATCTCATATGTACCCTTTTATGGTCCATATTTCTCATCAAATGGTTTTAAAATTATATCTACATTCATTAGTGATTGGGACCACAATCTATTATTCAAGAATCCACCATTCCCCTGCATATATAAGTTATATTATAAGGTATTTTTTATAAAAAAGTCATTAAATTATGGTTGTTCACACACATGTGGCATCTCCATCAACCAAATACACAAACCATGACAAATGTCATTAAGGATATGATTATGAAAAAATGGATACATTAAGAGTTATTATATTTGGATAAATCATGAATACAATTTCCATGATCTTCCATAAACCATATATCTTATCTCATGACACATCATCTTAAGAATTATTTCATTTAATTTATAATTATTTATTCTATATATTCAAAAAGTTCTTAATTACCAAAAACTCACATAGAATTAACCACTCTCCAAAAAATAGAGACAAAAAATGAGAACATACTTTTATATTATATCAATATATAGGTGAAAAAAAACCATTTTCATAATGCTTAATCTGGTGCTAAATCCACAAATAGTGGTTAAAAAACAAGAAAAATCCATACAGGGTATGACTTTTAGAGAGGTAATGTGAAATAACATGTTATTATAAAGCACATGAAGAATGCATATATCCTATTCCTAAATCCACCATTTTCTAGTGGAATAATCACTAAAACACTACCCCAATCAACCCAATCAATAAGCAGAAAATATAAAATAAAAATTATGGAAATGGTGAGGGACGAACTCACATTATATTTCAATGTAATCATCTAACAAAAACTTTAATATAAAATTGATAAAAACTGGAGTAGATAGAGTAGAGGTAGCAGAAAATAGACTTCGTTGAATTCCCTATTGATATAGAATCAAATGGGTTTTGACCCAAAAATGATGGATCTTCCCCACCTTTTAAAAAATGGTTTGGGGAACTCTCATTATACGATCCATAAAGGTCTAAATGTAATTTATATTACATGGAACCCTTAACATAATAATTAATTATCCTTGCAAGGGACCTGAATGCCTCTAGGAAAATCCACAAGAACTAATCAATATGTCCATGATTTGGACCCTCCCTTCATCCGGAACCGACATCAGAGGATCTAGACATCATAGTGTTCCATAATTTAATAAAGGCTATAGACTACACAAATAAAAACATGATTCTTCCACTTAGACCAGCCTTCATGACTTGGTCTAGAGGTCATTGTGTGATCACTTTTACTATGATAAATTCTTAAATGTGTAGTTTACTATATTTATAATCAATGAATGAGTATTTTATAAAATATTGTGCAAGGTATAATGTCATGACATAACAATATTGGTCAATATGTGTTCATAGAATTCCACTGTTAATCTAAAAAGAAAATATATAACATTTTCTAATAGAAATATACCACTTATGATATTCTTTCATCAATCATGAAATGATTCCAATTCATAGCATAATTTCCTTTTATAATTTTTTATTTCATAATGATTATCATGGTGTAATATATATGACCATGGTGAAACCCACTTATGTAGGAATTATTACATAAGAAAGAACAAAAAAAAATTTATAACACCCTATTATCATAGGTGGAACCCCTCCTACCATGTCATGATCTCTAGACTATGTCGTAATCACAGAATGATTGTCCCCTATCATAGAATGGTAAGTCACATGTATCAAACTATTATAAAAGATTTTTCCAGAACCTACTATAATTTATTTTCAAACACTCATGGAACCTCAATATAATTAACTCAAATTTTAAAAAATGTCCCCTATGAAATTGGAGACCTTGAGTCCTAATTCATTTCAAACTTTTCACATTATACACTTCTCTTGGGAAATAACTTTAAATTTCCAATATTTTTTATAAAGTGTATTATGAAGATAATTATAAGAATTCCACCATGAAGAATATCATCCTTATGAGGTATCTTCATGCACTATATATGAACCATATTGATAACTAGATCATTGTGTGACACCCAATTTAATATCATCCCACTATTCATTTTTATACATTCATTGTACCCATACAATCTACACTACTCACCACCACCCCTAGGTTATGATTTGGGATTCAATTTACTTCCACCATATATATGAAATTTTCCGTCCCCTAATAGAAGTCATGAATGAGTAATACATATATTTCACACACCATATGGGGACTTTATTTATTATTCCAGACCATCACTCATTTTACATCACTCCCATATGTTACCCTTAAATCCTCATCAGAACCCACAATCTATCTTTCATGAATATATCCATATTTCAAAGACCAAAATAATTATATATATCGACATGTTTCATATGAGGAAAAAAATCCAATGAACTTGTTCAATTCACTGATATGATTTATAAAGTTCACACCTTTTCATTCCGCCACACTATTACCCTACATCCATCAATTTTCAACTATAATACTTTCTAGCTCAACCCACTTCTCGTTGACCAATATCCATATCAGTGGAATTTCTAGTTAATTTACATTACATGGTTATAGTAATCCCTAAAAAATCAAAGTAATGCATCCAACTTCATTTGGTTCTACAAACATGTCATTACCAACAATTAAAAAACCATTGAGAATGAGAAACAGATTCCCAAATCACTTAACCTATGTTTCGCTCCAAAGTACTACGTTAATATTAATCAACAAGAAGAATAATTATAAATATAAAAAATAATATGAAAATTTATATATATTATTCAAGAACATATTCCTCAAATTTATTCACCTGTTGATCCTTTCTCAAGGGTCTAATGGAACCACAGTGGTCTGCACAATCACTATATAATTCCATCGATAATCATTCATTTTACGCCATTCCCGAAAGACCAAACTCGAAACCCAAAACATGTATAACTATTAATATAATGTCACATTACATATACTTGTGCGTATCATTTAGTCTTGTAATAAACACACTATAACTTCATCACCCAACACACTATTATTTATGTAGTTATTTTAATCCTTATAAATCACACTAATCCACTCGACCCCATAGTGTTTCATCGTACCATATTTTCATGTCACAATATTTCACATCTCAAGAAGATCACGGATCATCCCTCACATGAGCCGAACATATTAATATATGTAAAGTATCATTACCAATAATTAAAATCATCTTTATACCTCAAATGTCTCATATAACCCACTAGTCATATTCTAATATAGTAGTTCCACCATACAAATCAACCCGAATAACCACTAATGCATCCCTACTCCCACCAATACATATTATGCCATTAATGTTCAACGCCATTTTCTTTATTTGTAGTTCATAAAGTTGTGTCTCACAAAATTATACTATAATCTAATTTCTATCAATATCAATTTTTGATCATAAATTATTCCATCAACAACCCATTACATAACTTCACAAAGAAATATATATAACGAGTCTCATACATCATCATAATGCACTCAAAAGGAACTAAATTCAACCATTATGAATTTCCATCCATCATAAGGTCCTTAGAACATGATTCAAGTGTAATAGACATATTAGTATACAAATACCATATATTTCCCAATATATAATTTTTAGATTTCTCATATGTCATCCTAGGATTACTATTCCAAATACAAATCCTTGAATACCTTACTCATGTTAATAATTGGACCCAAATATCCACCTTTGACATATTACAAACAAGAATCACGCTCTTATCGCATGGAAAGAGAGTATCCATGTAAACAATCCTACGAGGCTTAATAACAACCACTATTACTACAACACATACTCAAGAAGGTGTACACAATAATTTTACCCTACCATCCATCTAAATCACATCATATTAAGTACTTATCATCAATAGTGTCTTCAATTTCCAAATTAATATTATGAATATTTGTCTTGAGTACATATGACTCATTACAACACAAGAACTAATCAGATCTACAACACCTAGGGAATCTCCTCACCTATATCACATCCTTAGTAACACCTCTCATGCATCACTATCATATACTGAATTTTATATCCAGAATAATCATCTATAAATTCTCTCATATTTCTCATATAACCCATATAACAAGATAACATCTTATATCATGACCATTATCTATCCATAAAAGGTAATCATTATATTGCTTAGTTTTATGATTTAACTCAATAATGTCCTGAGTAGTATCTCAATGTTACTATGTTCTTCATCAAATTATATAACTATAGACCATATAGATCAAAAAATATTAATTGAAATTTTTTATCCAATATCAGATAACTTAAGGAAAAAAATATGACAATTCTCTCACAATGGGTTCTCATATACATTTACATCAAACATCCCATAGTCAATTCCACTTCCTACTCTAGTGTAGTGAACATCACTAGGTATCGATCTAATATAATATTTCCTTAAGGATCAAGATCTTTTACATGTTCATCTTCATATATACTCACATGTAATCATAGTATACGAAATAAAATATATTAATACATAGTAATCTATTTTAGATAAATAAAATCCACTTCACAATTTATGGTGTAAAACACATTATTTTTTATTATTATAATGTTATTTGATAGACATTGTAAAATAATAATATTACAGGTAGTGAGAATAAATCATATAGTTTGGTTGAGATTAATTACAAAAACAATATATATTGAAAACCATACAATATTTTTTTATTGACACATTCATTAACAAAAATCATTTCCCTTCTTTATTTTATTTCCCCAAAAACTAGTTTCATAATCAGAAACATGCTTGAACATGTCAATTGAACCAATATTATGGATATGATTCATGGAAACACACATCATGTTAATTTATTCCTTTCGTAAAAACCGGAAATAAGATAATCAAATCATTATTTGTGACAATAATAATATATACTATAATAATTAAATATGATAAGTGCAATCCAAAATTTTGGGTAACTTAGAACTCATCTAATGCAAGTGAAATACAATCACACTATATCGAATCCATCAAAAGTAATGATCTGTACAATATCTTATATAAAATTTTTAAAATTTTAATACCTAATAATAAAAGAAAATAATATGAATTTGTAACAACTAGACCAAGTTCAATCTATATTAAGTATACTATTTCACTATGACTCTTGAAGAATGCCTCCAAGTATATAAGTGGGTGAAAACTAAAATTTGGGGTCTAAGGTGTTACCATAAAGATGAAATACACCCATATTAGAGTTACGTAAAAAAATTCAAATAATAAATATTCAGTCATCACAATTATCATATAAATGAGAGAGAACATAATAGGAAGATCCAACCAATAATAGTAATGTGCACATGGTTCATCTGAATGGATTATCATATATATCAGACAATTCATGATACATTAAACAAATAGATTTGGGTTAGTTTTCATATATCTCATTCCAAATAAAAATAAATAAAATGAAATAATTTCCATAACCTATTCCCACCAAACCCAATCCCAATTGTGCACTCTATCAATGTTATTTAGCTCGACTATCCAACAAGGGGCCTTATACCTACATATACATTTGATCAAGAGTTTTATTAATATAAAAGAAAAATAGGACTACCCATGATATGTGGGAGTAAAAATACATTGGAATACTCTACTTTTTCCAGACACAATTAGTTATTACAATGTGCGTATGATTTCATAGACACGAAATAATCAAAATAATATAATAATAATAAAATAAATATCAATGAGCCCTATTGTCTATGTTGACACGTGGGATAGTCAATACTATCCTCATTTAGGACCATATGTCTATGAGGTTTATTCATACCAATAATGGGGTAATAATTCCTTGTCCATGAATCTATAGTAATTATATATATATGGAGTCAAAGGGGAAATAAGAACCCATAAAAGAATAATATCAATTTCATGGGGAATAATTCCCATCATGGAATTATATATATATTAATAAAAAAGATATGCTCTGACCAATAAAAAATATCACTTCATAAGGGAATAAAACCACTTTATTGAGTCAAATATGTAGTTATTAGATGTATATTCATCTACCTTAGAATAATATCTAATTATTAGGGAAATCCACCCCCCCCATGGAATCACATTCATAGTCATTGGGGGATAAGTGGCTGCTCCAGAATCTTATCACATATATGGGGAATTTCACCCCTACTAAAATCACACAGACACACAGATATATATATATATATATATATATATATAACAACTAGAGGGATAAATCCCACACATCAACAATCACCAAACCATTATTAATCGGGGAACACATCCCACCTAAACCCCTAATAACCCATATATATATATATATAACACCAATAATCTTATATCTCCTCATGAAACAGTTACAAGTCCATTGTTACCCTATGTCTTCATCCTATATTAGATCATAAAAACTCATTCATATATATGTATATATATATTAAACACAAAGGTGCTATATTCTACCCTGTAATAATTAATGTCTTATAATAATATCATTCCCTATTTGAATAATTATCCCTGATAATCAATACACAAGGGGATACATTCCCCCACCAATTCATATATCATAGACCCATGTTATCCCATCTCTTTAACACATGACATTATTCATTGGTTATCATCTCAAGAGCATAAGAAATACCCTTCATTTTTTCCCAGTAGATTCTAAACTCATTAGAATCCCTATACTAAAACACAATAGGGTCAACATGATACTAGGGAACCCAATGTGATCCAAAAATACACTCCTAAGTAAAAACCCCCAAAAGGTACCTTTCATAGTTTTGAACTTGTGATTACAATATAATTACAAAAATTTAACAACATCTCATATTAATTCAATGATCATATGATGGTATAGTTGTTAAAAATGGTGATACAGCAGAATAATCAAACATTAGGGAGGGAACAAATACCCTATATATTATAAGAGAAATAGGGTAGTCCTCTCATTTACAACCATTCCATAATCAATTGATGTAAATTCCAACCATGTTACAAATATGCCTATGGGGAACAAACATTCTTCCCACTCAATAGTCAACTATACCAATGGCTGTATGGTATATCAAATCCACATATGACATATCCCTGAAAAAAAAATATTACAATTTTTCACCAACTTTATGCATACAAATATAGAACCTATAACCTGATAAAAAAAATTCTATTCATCAAATTAGTTACACTCTAGGGGACAATTCCCTTTTCAAATGAATTTATTGTCACACCCTTCTATATCAACGGCCAGAACCCCTAGATAGTGTTTGCAAGTACATCATGACCAATGAAATTTCAGTTATATCCCAAAATGTTTTTAAAAAATAATTTAATTGTTTTTAAATAACACATAATTGGTGATACCACATACCAAATGTGAAAAAATATGATACATATCATTATGAATATATTCAGGGAATACCTACCTCATTTTTAATTTATCCCATTTCCAAAACCATTCTATTCAATATAAACTCTTAACAACACTCCAAAGATCCAATCTCAAGCCAAAAAATCCCAATAATAAATTATAACAATTTATAATTAATTATTAAATTTAATTAATAATAAAAAAATGAGAAATAACTCATTATGTAATGTTGTGTAACTAAAACCCATAGTAACGACATTCCAACATGCCCTAAATGCTCACAGTAATATAGTTAAATGAATGATCATAAAAAACATTGAATATAGTGTTAATTATATTTAAAATTTGGGTAAACCCTATAAAAATCAACAAAGTGACTCACCACTAATGAAAATAGTGAGAAAAAATTGGGTTATTATCCTCTTTAGATTTCCTTTATCCAAAACCTGAATAATCCCAATAATCACATCTTGATTCCACCATGATCTTATTGAATCAGTTTAAAAATTCATATAAAATATTTAGAAACAAATGGGTGAATAATATAATGATGATTAAGGAATTTGTTCAGGAATATCTATTTTAGATTGTATTTGGAATCATTAACTAACTAACCCACTACATTGGGTGTTAAATTGAAAAAACACTATAGATTTGGAAAAAATGTACCCTCTCAATATATTAACTAATACTAATATTAAAATGGGAAAATATTGAAATTAATGGATTTATAGTCATTTAAAAACCATAATTGTGCTATGTCATAGTGTGTCCATCATGGTTCATTGTATAACACTATCTGATAAGAAATGTTCATTATATTTTTCATAGGATCACAATGTTAAAAAATTTCCTTTTCTAGAATAAAAGTACCCATGTTTGTACAACTCATTGAATAGCCCCATTAGTTATAGTATGGGGCCTTTAATCAAATATTAACTAAATATTTGATTTTGCTATGAATTTATGAGGTGTTCGCAATGACATTCTACATGATTCTGCTCTGTATGAGGTTCAGAGCAAGAAGATTTCACCTGCGCATGCCATTTGGACTTAGAAGGTTGAGAGGGTATGGCTCTTCCATCGGTACCGTGCTCGTCATTCTGCACATGACTACTAGCCGATCGGTCATGCGATGGTGAAGGATTCACACCAAGATGTAATCATTGGGGAGGGGAAGATCATCTAGTCTTGATCCAGGTTATCCTTATTTATGGTTTTATTTGATTGTAATGTTGGATCATGGTGTTTCATACATTATCCTCAAAAGTGTTTTGATAATAAAAATGTTAATTTTCAGTCCATCATATTATGAAAATGATACTATCATGGCATGAATCCCATTTACAAGGGATAATCAACAAATTCCATATAAAATTTTAAAATTAAATACATAGTATTATCTTATTTATAATTATTAGATTCCAATAAAGTCATGGATACCTCTTTTTTGGTGTGTCACTAAGAAATAACATATATTATTTTATAAAATATAAAATAAAAAAAATTCATCATGACTTGGAACCCCATCTAGGTTGTGACCATATTTAATCATTTTTTTCATTATAAAACCCTAATGAAACAACTGAATCATGGAAATAGCTTTTAACATCATTTCCTACTTCCCTCACATCATGGACGAAATATATACGTGGAATTATCCCTTGGCATGGAACTCTTCACAACATGACCCTCACCATTCACAATATCACGAGCTACCTAAGTCCCAAAAGTACTATAAATTCACACCAATAATGCGCCAATATTTACCTAAGCTCTCAAAGAACCTCTCAATACCCTGATATCATATGAAAATATATATATCTGAAGCATTATACTCAAAAATTATAATCCAATCCCCATTTTTTGCATCATACCTTTCACTATGACAAAAAAAATAAATTTTTTCCCAAATCATAGAATACATATCATTACAATACAAATTGTTCTAAAATATAAGTGTATAAAGGATTATATATTTTAGAAACATAAACATCAACATTCTCAACCACATAATATTGATCTAATGGTTTATAGTGAAACAAATTGTGTGATTCTAAAATAACTCATTAAATTGATATTATTGTTGAGAGGATTATTCAGGATACCGAGAAAAATGACAAAATTCACAATACACGGTAGATTAAACATTATATTTATTGTTACCTATTGGTCATATTTATGTTTTATAAACCCAAATGCTTAAAAATTTCATCATTTTTAAATAAATTTTTATTTTATGTAAAAATTGGTAAAATTAAAGGATTTAGGTTATATGAATTTCATTATATATACAAAATATAATTAAGAATTAAATGTTTACAATTAGGTGGAAGTTTTTTAAATTTATGAAATTATAGGTATTGTTGTAGATTATTGGTAATATAATATTATTAATAATAACTTATAAATGTATAATGTTTTAAATGTATTATTTTATTATGTAAATAATTTTTCTATTAATAAATTAATTCTTTTGTTTTGGGGAATTTTAGTAGTGTTGGATTTAGATATTTTATTTATTTTGGGGGTAATTAATGTCTATATAATTAAAAATTGTGTTTCCAAATGTGAATTGAAATGATATGTAACAAAAATTTTATTTTATATATTTGTAATTCATTATTAGTGTAAATTATTATAATTTTGTGGAAAAAATTAATTAATCAAAAACTATCTTTATAAGTACTCAATTATATAAAATTATTAGAATGGAAGACTATTTTTTCGGTTTGATGTGGTGGATTGTAGAGGGTTATCCTATCCCAACCAAATGCACTTAATAGATAGTATCGGAACCTGTTTTTATATGTAGTAAAGGGAACCTCCCCATATTTCAGAAGATTAAGACAATAATAAAGGGTCTAATAGTTATATTACCGGGTGAATATATCCTGGGGATGATTACTGTTAACATTTGAGAAAATAAATACAAAAGAATAAGAATATAATATAACAATAAATTCATAACTAGAGGAGTTCCAAATAATCATCCAGTTATGAATATGCTAATATTGATTGTAAAAAAATAATAAAACATATATTAGATAATATAAAACAATGAAATAGACTAATAAGAATAATATTACAAAATACCCAACTCCTCTAGATATCCAGAATACATGCTCAACACCCAACAAAATGTCACTTTTTTACCTGAATTGATGAATATCAAAGAGGCAAAATCCAGGGGCCTTACTTACAACCATGAAATATTTCTAGGAACTGAATTTAACTTGAACTAGGTTAGTTTAAATTGCACTAATATAACACCAATTGAGTCCAATGAAAACTATTACATGAGTTCAAAAGATAATAGTGTGTAGATATAGTAATTGAATCATTAAAATAAATATACTATGACTGACCAGGTTCCTCATGACATACTTTCTAGGTACCACCATTTTCTAGAAAAGGAATAATGTCAATGAGACATTATATTTTATATAAACAGACTCAAGACCAATAAAATATAAACAGGGTGTCCATGTTAAATTATAATAAAATGTGTTTTCAATTCTAAATAAAGGCAACCAATAAAAGTATTTAAACCAAGGATAGTGGGTTTTTTGTTCAATAGTACCATTAATTGATAAGTATAACAAGCTAAAATTTTTAAATAAAATAATAATAATTTTAATGAAATGGAATTCCATATCCAGTATGTTAAATTATAAGTAATGATATTGGGTACCATGCCTAACATTTCAATTAGAAGTGATATGGGGTGATTTTACAAACAATTTCATTAAGCAATGAGAATGGATTCCATATCCAATTAATTATAATAAGATTGATAAATAATTTTGTTTATATAAATCACTATATATAATATATAGGAATGTTGTGCCCAATAAATTCAAAAAATATAGAGGAACATCATGTCCAACAATTATAACTAAATTGTGATGAAAACCATGTCCAACAATGCATGACCATTTATAATTCATTAAATTTAATGATCCTTACTAGTGAATCTATTTATTTATATATTAGAATCAAATTGATGTTCTTGGAAAACAATTGATTGTTATATTTCATTTAAAAATATAACATCATCCATGGGATAATTGTACACAGATTAATAATTCAAAAATTCCATGATAGAATTAATTTAGACGTACCGAGAATTACAAATAAAATTACCCTAAAATTAGTATTCCATTTAATCATGATAACCATATCAATTAGATCAATAATATTAATTTTTTTAAACAGATTAAGGTCCAAGAGTATTGATATTTTTGTGGTCATGAGAAAAACTTATAATTAACTGTGGACAATAAAGACTAAATATAATAATAAAAATCATTATGATTCATTTAATAAAATGATTCTCATTAAAAAAATTATCGATACAAATAAAAAATGTATTTTTTACTATAAATAAGGGTTTAATTTGTGGTATCAAACCTTTTTTAGTACCCTTATTTCAATTATGATGCCTACTAATTAGGATGAAACTAAACGCATATCAATGGTGTTTTAATTACATAAGAAAGACAAAGTATTTGGTAAAATTTATATATAAGAAAAAACAATAAATGTTTATATTGAGGATTACAACATATAATGATGGAATTGGGTCACAATGTCATCAAATTAAATGTGATAATAATTTAATTAAATTAATAACACATAAGAGACAATATGTGGAGAATCTGGCTCATGATATAGTGATAAATCTTATAAATAACTATATGTTATGTAAAATTAATATAGACCACCTAACACATGTATATAAATACATGCTCATCCATAATCAGAGCAATATGCATCCAAAAATGAAAGAAATTAAAGAAATAGACAAAAAACGTGAAAATAGAGAATATGAGCTCATATTGATATAATATCTTATACAGAGAAATAAAAAGGGATTTGAAATTTTTTGGAATTTGTAACAAACTAAAGAGATATATTGTGACCAAAGATGTCCAATGCTGATTCTATATGTGGTATATCTCATATGTATTTGAGGAGAGCCACATTGGAAAAAAACTATGGGAAACATATTGTGCATGTAGAAGAGGATAAAAGAGGTGTGAAAGGTTATATGAGGTAGTGGAAAATGATCATTTACCATTATTAAAATGGATTTATAGTTTCATTGCACAGTTTGTATAAAAATAAAAAAACCATGTAGCTCATAATTCCAAAATTAGAAACAACACATTGTTTAAGAACAGAGTTAGACAATCTGTTTGGAAACTATTCCCTTTGAATTTTTTCACCTCTACACATCACGCAGATTATAACATTATAAAAAAATAATACACATCATATATTCTAATCTCTTCAATAAACAGAAGAGTATTCTCATGGATATGCAACATAAGGTGATTAGTTTTATAAATAATGTTAAAATGTATATGACCACATGATTTTTGGGAACTCTATCATTTTTAATCAAATATTGTGCATTATAAAAATATGTTTCTTAGTTGAGCTGTATATTTATCACTAACTCTGTGCCAAACATGATCCAAAAGTTGTCCCTCCTAAAATTGATTTTTCAAATATGGTGGTTCTAAAACTCATCTTAACTTCTGACATATCATTCTATCCCTAAACCTCATCTATAAACAAAATTTTAAAGTGTTCCATATTTGAAAATTATAATATGAAAATTATTTTATTATTTATCTCATTCACCAACATATATAAATAAACCTTTTAAATTTAACAATTCATTTAAAACACATGATATTACCACATCAACACCTAAGAACATATTGTCCCTGTGATGACATGGGAAACAATGAAGACAACACCTTCTCTACTTGTGATATAAATTTCACACTAAAATAACATGTTTTCATTTCAAAATCCCGAATGTTCCACCAAGAATCACTGTAACATACAATATATAAACCATAAAAACATGATCCAATGCTCATAACAACTAATAAAACATTATGGAAACACTTACCAGATACCATATAACATGATCTATGATCACATCCTCACTTATTTCATTATCCATTTTATTTTTTCTCCCACCATAGGTTCTATCTTCCAATGAATATTTTTGAACCATGGTTCATAAAAAATTTCAATTTCATATTAATGAAAACACATAATGTCCTAAAGACACTCCCATAACATTACTAAATTTAAAAATGAATTGATGGGTTCCAAATGAACCAATTTATCCTTATCAGTCCGAATTTCCTTGAAAATCATTTACCATCCCTAAAGTTGCACCAATCTCATGAATTGTATAATTCCCACACTCATACTTCACCAAAATCAGTATTTGAACATGTACCAATAATTATAAAAAACATTCCTTAATTTTTACATTTTTTTAAAAAAATAAGATAGATGAAAAATAATAAGAAAACTAGTCTCAAGGCCTATATACCTTTCTCACTTGTGGGTCTCCAATCAAATATTCATGTCCCACTTCCCACATTTAGAGAATCCTTTTAATCACACTAAAGAAACATGTCCCAGATTTTCACCTCCCAACCCCAATCCATCTTCAATCCTAACTAATGGCATAAATATGAAACTTCTCATCAAGATATCAAACATAAATGACACCCATCACCCATTCCCTCTTCTTAAGAATTTTACCTTTTTAATTTCATGATTAAACTACATATAGGGTCACCATCCTCATTGTCAAATGGTGTACCCCCACAATCTGGATTACCTTTAAACAATTCCTTATTCATGAATCCAAAGGAGTCTATCTATTATCTTATAAAATATTTTTAGATAACTCAACATGTATCCAATTCATTGTCAGTATACTAAAGCAATTTTCAATTTATTTGGAATAACCATCTCAAAATATGATTGTACCTTGATTATATCATCATGCCTGTAGAGACCCGTATCCTGACGTACATTGACATTACATTACTTTTGCGGAATACTTAGTACATAACAAAAACACACACACAAGGATCGTAATAGTTTAGTGTCTTTGGAAACTTGGAACATAATCTTCTAATCGTGGTGAAAGTTCTTCAATATCTCCCATAAAGATCTTCCTTTTTTTACCTAAAACCTTTCTTTATATCCTGGGGAAAAGAAAACATAAAAGGGTGAGCTCAAATGCTCAGTAAGGGTATACAAAAGAAATAAAAATCATATCATATCTTTTTGAAAATAATAACCTGCAAAAGAGATCATAATATCTTAACATGGAACAAATCATAGAAGTGAAAATGAGATCACCATAATCATAACATGAAACTTGAAACTTTGTGGCATGCACACATAATCATATAGAATCATTTCTTGTTAGTCAAGACTCATTGCCAAGACTATCTTAGTGGACAAAGTCCCGTCTGAATCGAGTAACCCTCGTTTCAGTCCTGTTTCACTGAACCGGTATAACCTACCATTCCAGCCATGTCTATCTCATGAGATATAAAATCTTTACCCAATGCATTGGAGGGAGATATAGGTCCCACCCATCTTGTAATGAATCCTTTCTTATGTGTGCCACATAATCATAAAACATACATCATCGCATAACACATGTAACAAAAATGGGATTCTTGAAACATCATGACATCATAAATCAATTCATATAAGATAAAGGAATTCATAAACATAATTCCATCACAACATAGTCAAATCAATGTAAAAATATGGATAGAAACAGAACTCTTTATTATCTTAGATGGAAAATAATTTTGATAAAACACTTGAATTGAATTCTTGAGGAAAATATCCTTTCTTCTTCAAAATCAATTTCTTTTCACAAAACATTATGCAACATTAAAAGAAAGAGATTTTATTGAAAATAGTCATGAAATCTTTTAGAGGAAGCTTCATGAAAATAAGGCTTTATAAAACAGTAGAAATCCGTTCGTGCCGTATAAGTTAAAAAAAACATTCTTCGTACTTTTGTCGGAAAAGTCAAAAAGTACCTCATACGAAAAACGACAAAAGATTCCTTTCATACGTATTACTAAAAACTCACCGAAGGGTAAAAATGGATTTAAACAATTTTAGGTGGATGGAAATAATATTACATATTGATGATACATGGATGTGGATGATAAAATACACCCCAGTAAATACTTACGAATAAACAATCTCGGATAAAAATGAGATTGTGATATTTCCCTTACCTTATGTCCGACTTGCTTTGTAAGTGTCCAAACCTCCTGTATAATGATTTAAATAATGTTAATGACTTATTCCAGAATCATGTTTATTGTTATGATATCATATATGGTTCACTTATGACATTATATTACCCGTTCTTTTGTAAATTCCATGTTAAAGAAGTGTTTTGGGTAAAATCGTTTCATTTATCTTAGGTGTTTTGACTTGTTGTTCTTGACATCATTATTACTTATATCATGATTTACTTACTTCCAGAATATAAAACATGATTTATATATCATATATATTCACTATATATATATATATATATAATAGATAGATAAATAAAATGAAAAACACCGTTCATGGAGACGGTAGTCCGTACGTACGCATGAACGCTGTTTTACTTACCTTATTGTCTTGAAATGGAAGTATGTAGATGACATACATATATATATATATACATAAATCCAGTAGCTTAATAATGTCATATATTTCATTATTATTTCTTATATATAATTTATAATAATTCTTAAATGGTTAACATGGAGAATGAATCTCATCGCGTCGTGGAGACGGTAGTCCGTACGTACGCACGAGCGATGATATCATTTCTATAAATATTGAATTGAATTGGAGTGGATTATACAATATATCAGAATCAATATGATTTTTTAATAACTATGTATAGTTATTCTTTACACCATTATACCCATCCATGTAAGGTGGTGGTGGAAAATAGATTACACCATGGCGTGGAGACGGTATTCCGTACGTACGCACGCGCGGTGATTTCTTTTTTCGTAGGATGGATAGATGGTGAAATAAGGATGTTTCATACTTATAATAACATATCAGTATATGAGTGATACTTATGTTATTACTTCATAATGAAACAACCTAATAAGAAGAAGTGGAATAAGAAATAAAGATGAAAGAATTGGTAACGGTAATTACCTCTTCTTTGAAGCGCCTCTTTGAGACCTCCTATTAGGGCACTAAAATTGGTCTTTGAGGAAGACCAGAACCTCTAGGATGTTTCTAGGGAAGTGGAGAAGAGATTTTGGCAGGGGTTGGCCGAGATTGAGAGCTCAAATTGGTGTGAGGAGGATGGGGAGGAGGTGTCCTTTTATAGGGGAGGAGAGGGGCACCTTAGGAATTCTTAAAAATATTAATTTATAATAAATCTAACCCCACTTAAAAACCCCCAAAAATGACACATATTCGAAGATTAGATTATATAGGGTTGTAATCTCATCAACAAATCAAATTTAGACATGTTTGGATCTTATTTTAAACCTTATCAATTAGATTTAACTCTAAGTTAAATAATTTAACTTTTACCGTGTCTTTTTGTTTTCTTTCACTATATTGTTAATACACTTACTATAACATGCCAAAAGACCCCCAAATTGTTTATTATTAATATATATATCCTTATCTAAGTCATTTGGCCGAACCTTAGATTTTTAGGAATAAAATAACAATTAATAATATAATATTTGATTTAAAAACTATTTTGTGTCAATTTTGACACTATTTGATATATGATTTTTGTGAAAGTCATAACAGAATTAAATGTTCGAACCAAGTTGATTAAATAAACATTTATATATCATAGTAACCTAGAAAATTAGTATAATTCATAAAAATTCTCAAATGACATTTATTTTGGTGTTTATAACATCAATTATGTCAATATTTCATAAATAAGATAATTACTGCATCATCTTTGTGTCATAAATTAATTAAATTATTTGATGTCTAAAAATTACAAATAAAATACCATTATGTAGGAAATCTTTTTATCTTTCTAATGAATATTTATAGTAGAATTTATCTTATGTATAACCCCATATTAAAAATTATTTACTTATTAAACTTTGATTTTAACTATTTTAACCCTTCTTTAAATAAATTAATAATAAATGTCCTAATCTAATCCAAGTGGGCCTAAATGGTCATATTTTATTCCTAAGTTTGTTTTTGGTCGAATTACACTTGTCCAATAGAATTAAGACATGTGTTAGGGTAATATTGATATCATATTTACCCTTAGTTACCCTATTTACTATTAACCGCGGTAAAAATAGTAAAAAGTTACTATTCACCAAAAAATCATTTTTATCTCATTGAACCACATTTTACTTACTGATATCAACCGTGTCTGTCGGATTTTTGAAATTCCATTCACAGAAGCGGTAAAATTAAGTTTTATGAAAAATTCAGTTTTTTAACTACCACTTAGTAGTTTCACTATTCATAAAAAACTGAAGGTTTTCAGAAAAATGCCAAAATTTTATCCTAAGCTATATTTCATATTCCGAATTCAAAAATGAAGTCTATTTTACCAAATTCATAACATAGAAGTTGAATTAATTAATTTTATAATTAAATCCCACTGTTAAGACAAATAGCGTGTTTTTAAGAAACAATTTCTATCAAAAGATTGACACTTGATTATGTCTGGTTTAAATGTGAAATGACAACCAATGACCAACATTGAATTAAATTGTAAAAATATATTCTAAATATACTTTAAAACCACTCAAATTAATAATTTATCACTATTAATTATTTCGATTAAAAAAAAGTTGTTTTTTAATTATAATTAATAATTTTCACTATTCATCAAAATATGAAAGTTATCCGAAAAGTACCAAAATTTCACCTTAGGCTAAATTCGATACTCCGAATCCAAAAATGAAGTTCATTTTGAAATATAAGATTTACAGAATTTTAAAAAGTGGTTATTACTATTCATAACGGCTAGTTTTAATAATATTTTAATAGCATATCGTTGTTTAGTGAAACTCGTTATTGCGTACTACACACGCTATCGAGGAAGGTCGCGATTGCGTGTATGCAAGGAAAGTCAAGGATGCGTGTTGTGCAAGCTCCTTTTGGTGTAGCGTACAACACAAGACATTAGTGAAATAAAAAGAATATTTTTCATAAAATCTCGGGCTGTTACATTCTACCCCCCTTAAAATGAATTTCGCCTTCGAAATTCGTCGGGGTTATAAATGGTTTACTATTCGAAAGATTTTTTAATATAATCCCACATCGTAAAAAGGAATACAAAAACTTGGCTTTAAAAACTAAAGTATGAAATGTAACGATTACCCAAATAAACTAATCGCTGGGTTTCCACATAGGTAAAAATATGGATATGGAAGAGAAATCTAACCATCATGTTCTGATGGAGAGTGGTAGAGAACATGGCTATGGAAAAGCCAGTAATCACAAATCCATAGATTTGTGATGATATAAGGTACCATCTGATTCATCAGGTATAAGATCACTAGGACAACATTTTTGGTTTTCAAGATCATTTCCCTAAAGTTGAAAATTTGAATTAGAATAAATACTTACTTTATTTTGGTACAATATCACTATTGTCCATGCCTTTAACAATTTCCACATCATCTCTTAAAGAAATGAAGTTGAATTTGTCATTCGCGATGTGTTAGCAGATCATGTGATAGAATGACGGGTCATTCCATCTGTCTCAAACAAAAGGTTAGAAAAGTTATCAAAAAATACATAAATCCATCTATAGTGAGATTAATCATATATGGTTCCTAAAATGGACTTATACTTCATATATCATGCTGCTTAATATAATAAAACTAGTTTCTACTAAACAGGGACTTCTTGTAGGCCAGTGGTAGGCGATAAAGGCCAGTCGCACTTCGGTTGTGGGTTCGATTCCTACAGCCTTGTCCGAAGCGATGGGCTGTCGCCCGTCCTGCAGGTTGTCCCTTTTTCTAAAACTACGTTACTATAACATCCCATCTTCTATCCTTAAACAATACTAACTTATGTCCAACATAATCCGGTCTAATCTTTAGGCTTATACATAATACTGCAGTCCACTCTCATAATATAGTGACATCGATTACCAGAGATTTAATACTGCCGTTGATCCCCACATATCATAAGATATGTCTTTTTGGTCATATTCCAAACATTCAAAGTCCTTAATCGTGTATTCTCTTGAATACCTTAGTGAAAACATGAGTGCAGTTAAAAGTTAACACTTTCCACATACCAAAATCCTCAAAATTCTATATACTCAAACCATGATATCACTTAGTCCTTATATTAATCATGAGCTCATGCATACAATCAAACATCTCATTATCATCTTATCCCATCATTATGCGCATATCATCTACTTTCCAAAAATACTGATACCATTCATCACATACTTTCAAAACTTAAGGAAAGACAACAATGTAACAATCCATAGATGTCTCTTTATTCCATAGTAGCATGAGATTACTTATACAAAATTACACATGATAAACATGTAATCATTCCACTACATTCTTAAACCATTGACCGTGCTTCAACAATTCTTTCATCTCACATATCATTTGTAGTCTCATCATCATCATCAACATAAATACTACCCATATGACCATACTGATTCTCTTCATGAGACTTTCCCTTAGGGCATTGGATTGCATAATGCCCATACATTCCACATTTAAAACATTTAACCATTGTTGATGTCGTAGCAATACCATTATCCTCATCCCTGGTATTAACTGAACCTTTTCCTTTGCACTTACTGGCTTTGTGTCCTTTCTTCTCCACACCCAAAGCATCTTCCAGTTCCTTTGAAACATTCTCCTTGATGCCTCTTCCCACATGATTTACATAGGGGAAATTGAACTTTCTTTCCTTTATGATCATCATGGAACTCCATCTTTCTCTTATTAGTCGAGTCAGGAAACTTACCAAATTTTACTTTATTGATCATATTATGAGATTGCTGATTCGACATAATAATGATGTTTGGACATCCAAATCCCATTTCATTTGGTTGCTCATGAAGAATATCATTCCATTGTCCATCATATCCTCCATTATTTTGAATCATCTTGTTTCCAGCCATTTTCTAAAACCCAAACAGAATAGTGTGAGAGGCAAAATAATGCTAGGGAAAACAACATAGTAAAGGGGGAGTACCCTTAATATCTAACATCTTAGGTTAAATTATAAGATCGTTATCGTAGTTCTAGGATTATATCCTATACGTATACTTATCCTTAGGGACATCCCTAGACATACCTTAGAAATATCTCTAGGAATCTCACTAACGTTTTCGCATCCTAGTTTCCAAAGGTTGACTAAACATTTCCTCTGATACCAACTGTAGAGACCCGTATCCTGACGTACATTGACATTACATTACTTTTGCGGAATACTTAGTACATAACAAAAACACACACACAAGGATCGTAATAGTTTAGTGTCTTTGGAAACTTGGAACATAATCTTCTAATCGTGGTGAAAGTTCTTCAATATCTCCCATAAAGATCTTCCTTTTTTTACCTAAAACCTTTCTTTATATCCTGGGGAAATGAAAACATAAAAGGGTGAGCTCAAATGCTCAGTAAGGGTATACAAAAGAAATAAAAATCATATCATATCTTTTTGAAAATCATAACCTGCAAAAGAGATCATAATATCTTAACATGGAACAAATCATAGAAGTGAAAATGAGATCACCATAATCATAACATGAAACTTGAAACTTTGTGGCATGCACACATAATCATATAGAATCATTTCTTGTTAGTCAAGACTCATTTCCAAGACTATCTTAGTGGACAAAGTCCCTTTCTGAATCGAGTAACCCTCGTTTCAGTCCTGTTTCACTGAACCGGTATAACCTACCATTCCAGCCATGTCTATCTCATGAGATATAAAATCTTTACCCAATGCATTGGAGGGAGATATAGGTCCCACCCATCTTATAATGAATCCTTTCTTATGTGTGCCACATAATCATAAAACATACATCATCGCATAACACATGTAACAAAAATGGGATTCTTGAAACATCATGACATCATAAATCAATTCATATAAGATAAAGGAATTCATAAACATAATTCCATCACAACATAGTCAAATAAATGTAAAAATATGGATAGAAACAGAACTCTTTATTATCTTAGATGGAAAATAATTTTGATAAAACACTTGAATTGAATTCTTGAGGAAAATATCCTTTCTTCTTCAAAATCAATTTCTTTTCACAAAACATCATGAAACTTTAAAAGAAAGATATTTTATTGAAAATAGTCATGAAATCTTTTAGAGGAAGCTTCATGAAAATAAGGCTTTATAAAACAGTATAAATCCGTTCGTGCCGTATAAGTTAAAAAAAACATTCTTCGTACTTTTGTCGGAAAAGTCAAAAAGTACCTCGTACGAAAAACGAGAAAAGATTCCTTTCATACGTATTACTAAAAACTCACCGAAGGGTATAAATGGATATAAACAATTGTAGGTGGATGGAAATAATATTACATATTAATGAAACATGGATGTGGATGAAAAAATACACCCCAGTAAATACTTACGAATAAACAATCTCGGATAAAAATGAGATTGTGATATTTCCCTTACCTTATGTCCGACTTGCTTTGTAAGTGTCCAAACCTCCTGTATAATGATTTAAATAATGTTAATGACTTATTCCAGAATCATATTTATTGTTATGATATCATATATGGTTCACTTATGACATTATATTACCCGTTCTTTTGTAAATTCCTTGTTAAAGAAGTGTTTTGGGTAAAATCGTTTCATTTATCTTAGGTGTTTTGACTTGTTGTTCTTGACATCATTATTACTTATATCATGATTTACTTACTTCCAGAATATAAAATATGATTTATATATCATATATATTCAGTATATATATATATATATAATAGATAGATAAATAAAATGAAAAACACCGTTCATGGAGACGGTAGTCCGTACGTACGCATGAACGCTGTTTTACTTTCCTTATTGTCTTGAAATGGAAGTATGTAGATGACATACATATATATATATACATAAATCCAGTAGCTTAATAATTTCATATATTTCATTATTATTTCTTATATATACTTTATAATAATTCTTAAATGGTTAACATGGAGAATGAATCTCATCGCGTCGTGGAGACGGTAGTCCGTACGTACGCACGAGCGATGATATCATTTCTATAAATATTGAATTGAATTGGAGTGGATTATACAATATATCAGAATCAATATGATTTTGTAATAACTATGTATAGTTATTCTTTACACCATTATACCCATCCATGTAAGGTGGTGGTGGAAAATAGATTACACCACGGCGTGGAGACGGTATTCCGTACGTACGCACGCGCGGTGATTTCTTTTTCCGTAGGATGGATAGATGGTGAAATAAGGATGTTTCATACTTATAATAACATATCAGTATATGAGTGATACTGATGTTATTACTTCATAATGAAACAACCTAATAAGAAGAAGTGGAAGAAGAAATAAAGATGAAAGAATTGGTAACGGTAATTACCTCTTCTTTGAAGCGCCTCTTTGAGACCTCCTCTTAGGGCACTAAAATTGGTCTTTGAGGAAGACCAGAACCTCTAGGATGTTGCTAGGGAAGTGGAGAAGAGATTTTTGCAGGGGTTGGCCGAGCTTGAGAGATCAAATTGGTGTGAGGAGGAGGTGGAGGAGGTGTCCTTTTATAGGGGAGGAGAGGGGCACCTTAGGAATTCTTAAAAATATTAATTTATAATAAATCTAACCCCACTTAAAAACCTCCAAAAATGACACATATTCGAAGCTTAGATGAGATAGGGTTGTAATATAATCAACCAATCAAATTTAGACATGTTTGGATCTTATTTTAAACCTTATCAATTAGATTTAACTCTAAGTTAAATAATTTAACTTTTACCGTGTCTTTTTGTTTTCTTTCACTATATGGTTAATACAGTTACTATAACATGCCAAAAGAACCCCAAATTGTTTATTATTAATATATATATCCTTATCTAAGTCATTTGGCCGAACCTCAGATTTTTAGGAATAAAATAACAATTAATAATATAATATTTGATTTAAAAACTATTTTGTGTCAATTTTGACAATATTTGATATATGATTTTTGTGAAAGTCATAACAGAATTAAATGTTCGAACCAAGTTGATTACATCAACATTAATATATCATAGTAACCTATAAAATTAGTGTAATTCATAAAAATTCTCAAATTACATTTATTTTGGTGTTTATAACATCAATTATGTCAATATTTCATAAATAAGATAATTACTGCATCATCTTTGTGTCATAAATTAATTAAATTATTTGATGTCTAAAAATTACAAATAAAATATCATTATGTAGGAAATCTTTTTAGCTTTCTAATGAATATTTATAGTAGAATTTATCTTATGTATAACCCCATATTAAAAATTATTTACTTATTAAACTTTGATTTTAACTATTTTAACCCTTCTTTAAATAAATTAATAATAAATGTCCTAATCTAATCCAAGTGGGCCTAAATGGTCATATTTTATTCCTAAGTTTGTTTCTGGTCGAATTACACTTGTCCAATAGAATTAGGACATGTGGTAGGGTAATATTGATATCATATTTACCCTTAGTTACCCTATTTACTATTAACCGCGGTAAAAATAGTAAAAAGTTACTATTCACCAAAAAATCATTTTTATCTCATTGAACCACATTTTACATACTGATATCAACCGTGTCTGTCGGATTTTTGAAATTACATTCACAGAAGCGGTAAAATTAAGTTTTATGAAAAATTCAGTTTTTTAACTACCACTTAGTAGTTTCACTATTCATCAAAAAATGAAGGTTTTCAGAAAAATGCCAAAATTTCATCCTAAGCTATATTTCATATTCCGAATTCAAAAATGAAGTCTATTTTACCAAATTCATAACATAGAAGTTGAATTAATTAATTTTATAATTAAATCCCGCTGTTAAGACAAATAGCGTGTTTTTAAGAAACAATTTCTATCAAAAGATTGACACTTGATTATGTCTGGTTTAAATGTGAAATTACAACCAATGACCAACATTGAATTAAATTGTAAAAATATATTCTAAATATACTTTAAAACCACTCAAATTATTAATTTATCACTATTAATTATTTCGATTAAAAAAAAGTTGTTTTTTAATTATAATTAATAATTTTCACTATTCATCAAAATATGAAAGTTATCCGAAAAGTACCAAAATTTCACCTTAGGCTAAATTCGATACTCCGAATCCAAAAATGAACTTCATTTTGAAATATAAGATTTACAGAATTTTAAAAAGTGGTTATTACTATTCATAACGGCTAGTTTTAATAATATTTTAATAGCATATCGTTGTTTAGTGAAACTCGTTATTGCGTACTACACACGCTATCGAGGAAGGTCGCGATTGCATGTATGCAAGGCAAGTCAAGAATGCGTGTTGTGCAAGCTCCTTTTGGTGTAGCGTAAAACACAAGACATTAGTGAAATAAAAAGAATATTTTTCATAAAATCTCGGGCTGTTACAATGCCTAGATCACCCACCATGATCATTTATCACATCAAACTGGGATATACATTTCTTTATCCAACTACAGAAACCACATCCCCCAATAATTCATGTCCAGGTCCACACACGGGTCAATCGTCTCATGGTACTTAGATTTGTTTCCATGTTTACTCTCATTACAGGTTCTTCCATTAATTTTTACCTAAATCTATAGGTTTTCATACCTTCATGAATCATTACTATATTTTTTGATCCATGGACCACACCCTCTATTCATAGATGTTCCATGTTAACTATGTAATGATCATGATCCCAGCTGTTTGAATCAAGTGCTTAATTTTTTATATTGTAATAAGATATAATGAACCAAATCTTGAAGGTATGAATAGTTTTCTAGTCTAGGTAAACTAGATAGATAAATGATTATTTTAATAAATTTGTAATACAGAAATTTGAACACATGTTCTTTTGTGAATATCATTATACCCTCAATTATATCATTTCATATTAATCATGTTACACATTATAGATTCTTGATAAATGAAAAAATGGGTCTTATCAAATAATTAATAAGGTTTCTGTATAGAATAGGCTTTACTGAATAAATAATGAGTAATTGACACATTTTTGTAAATAATTAAAAACAAAAACCATTTTATAGATATCCTAGATATCAAAATTAAGTAATCCATAATCAATTAAAAAACGAAAATAACTAAAAAACATGTATTATAATCAGTAAACTATGAATTAAATGAATCCCAATATAATACACTTTCAAAAATCGCATGGATTAAAATAATCATTATATTTCCAATTATAGAATGGTTGAATTATGAGACTTCATAATCTCAGGTGTCATGATACCTCAACCAATAAGAACATGCATAAGATAGTTTAAAAAAATGTAGAAATGAATTTAATTCTAGGTTATTCATTTTCCTCATGATATTATAGATGTGTTAGGGGAATATATAATTAGAATCCCCCTAGAAATGTTTCTAAACAATTCCTCAAATATCAAGTAATTTATTTAATTCGTGAATAATATTCTTAATCAATAAATATATGTATTGGGTAATGAATAAAAATTTATAAATATTTCATATTTAAACAAATGAAATTTTAATTATAAATTATATGTTAATATTTTACACATAATAGGAAATAATAATATTCACAACACAATTAATATTGATATTTAATATACAATAATTGTACAATGATCATATAAAATTGAATATTGGAAAAAAAATTTAATGAGTTGAAAATGTATCAATAAATTGAATGTAATTAATTTTTAAAAAAATTATCATAAACCACAAATATAATATATGATTATGGAACCAATGAAACCTATACCAGTTAGATTAAAAATAAATGGTTTGGCTTAATGATGTAATAAAATTTCATAAAACGGTCTTGAAAATAATTCTGGAGAAAAAAGAATTTTTTTAAAAAAAAAAGATTTTAGAAATTAAATGTTACATAAAAGATTGAAAATAAATTTCACTGATGATAATATTTTATTATTATATTTGTTGATTTAAAAAATTTAATGGTCTTGACAGAAGGAAATAATATACATTTCGTACATGTTAAAACAAATATTTCATTTACTATTTCTGAAATAAAAAAACATTATTTGTTTTTATAATGACATAAAAATGTATTTTTTAAAAAATAAATATTGAGAAATATTACATTAACAAATCATTTTCAAAATTTTAAAAACATTTTTATAAATATTTTTTTTAAAACATTGTTTTGGAAGAAAAACAATATTCAATCGAAGATAGTAATAAAGTCATATATTATTAAAAACATTTTATCAATATTTTTAAGTACCAATGTGTTGAATAATGGTATTGGAAAATTAAAATATCATTAATAACTATATAATAATGAAATGTAATTTATTTATTAGAAAATTATAAAATAATTTCCTTCAACTCAAATTCAAAAATAAATAATCTTCATTTGAATGAGATTGTAAAATAAATCCTTAAAAAATTATAGTGTTAAAGAGATAATTAATCAGTTAATTTATTTTGTGTATCAAATATAAATCTACATATAACATGTGCATATACAACATGAGAAAACAGAAATAAAATCCAAAAATAAACATATACTATCAAATATGATAAAAAAATTAGTATAACCTATTGAAAAGAAAATCTATTATGAAATTATTTACCAATTGGTAACTATTATTTCAAAACACCTTAGATGAAATAATTATAATTTAAAATTAAAATTACCTAAATTATTAATGAATTGTTATTTTACATTTCAATATTTAAATATGAAAACCATATAGAAGAAATTATATGCACAAAATTTTAATATGCCTTAATCAATAGAAATCAAGATAATTTACCTTACTACTTTCGTAATACATTGAATTATAAGACCTAATAATTAATAAAAACAAATGAAAAATTAAATAATTTTAAAATAATTATTTAATCAGAATATAACATGTTAATGAAGCTATAAATAAGCCACACAAAATAACCTTGTGATGAATATAGAATACATATCCCTGAAATAAAAGAAACTATAAATCTCATACATAACTTTTCATTTCGGTCAAACAAGATTTAATGTATTGTATAATAATTTTAAGAATTTTAATAATATATTCTATAACTATATTAATATTTAAATATCACATAGTATCCTATTATAACATATTTTGATATTTTTCATTAATCATTTGTTGTTCACATTGTCTCATGTGTTAATTACCTTCTTATATCATGGGTGTTTTTATCATAAAATACGAGGTTCATAGATATATAATAAATATCTATAATATCAAGAATAATAATCATGAATTAAAAATCATATTTATATAGAAATCATATTTTTATCGTAATTCATGATATATGTTTTCTACAAGTGAAGTATGTTACGACCATGGAGATGGTGGGTCGTATATATGCATGAGTAGCATTTCCATTTTTCAGAGATCATTATAGAAATTAGGTAAGAAATATTTTATATTTATATAACATTAATAATATCAAAAATAATATATTATTTCTTTAAATATTCTTATATATTTTCATTGTGTTGTGGTGAAGGAAATATAGACACATCTCTTTGTGAAGGAAATATGACATGAGTACATGAACGATGTTATCATATTTAACTAAGTGAAAAGGTAATAAATAAACTGATATAATATATTTTCATATTGATAAATGTTTCATGCATTTTAAAATAATTTCTTTTATTTCACATATATTAAATACATATATCATTATTACCTTCAATGTCAAAAATTAGTGAAAAAGAATCATATCCCTTCATAGGGCGGTTTTCTACCGTACACACGAGCGACGTTATAATATCCCCAAATTAAACTAATGTAAAAAAGGCATATATGATATAATTATTTCATATGTATAATTATTTTATAAATTTCATTTATTTAATTTATATCTATCATCATACCCTACCGTGATATGTTTGAATGAAATACGTGTCACATTTGATGGTGAGGTGGTAGTCCTCCGTACTCATGAGAAACATTATCATTTCCCAATTAAGAGAAGTGAATCTAGATATAAGTCCTTAACATAACATAATTATATTTTAATCAAATGTAGATACGTTTTTGTTATACAATAAAAAATTATTATGATTTTAAGGGTGTTGAATATCAAATAAAATATGCCCACATATTTAAGAATTTTACCTCTTCTTAGACAATATATTTTGGATAATACCAAAATTCATCATGGATAATGATATGGATGTTTTCAAGTTATTTTGGAAGGTACTGGTAAAAAAATTGGTTTTTAATGTGTTAATATTGCAAGTATATGTGGTGACCTTTTAAATTTTAGGTTAATGAAACACTTGTAATTTTTTTAATGAAAATGGTATTCCCAGTTTGATTACATAGAAAAATGATGACACATAGAGTATTATCAACAATTATACAATATTAGATCAAAATATTTCCATTAAATACATATAAAATATTTTTTAGATAATTTGGACTCTTATCTTTTAATTTTGACAATAGGTAAACCAAATTTTACATTAATTGATGTAAATAATTTTTACTATTTTTAATATTCATTATGGAAAAAATTACATTGAATTTATTAGATATTATAATCTACTCCGATTCAAAATATGGAATCCAATTTTAAATATAATTCAAGATTTATAAAATTTTAATTTACAATTAATATCATAGATTTAAATAAAAAACATATTCTCAAAGAGAAAATGATCAAAATTTTATAATTCTTCTAGATAAAAATTCAATATTTATATGATTTTAATGAAGAAATTGGATTAAAAGATATGTGTCACATAAAATTTTATGTTAAATAAAATAAATAAATTATATTTAATATTTATATATAATTTAAACGAAATTGACATTTTCAGTTAAAATTATTTACTCTTTATTACTCATGGATAAATAAATCTTTTCCAAATGATCTCAAACATTATCCCAATAAATTTTTTGATATTTTAATTTATAACATAAATTTAATTTTTTAAAATAAATTTTCTAAAATATTTGAATATTAGTTTTAAATTATATGTTCTCATCATATTTAAATTTACTTTCAAAAAGATAATTTTTTATTGATAATATTTTATTTTCATTCAAATTGTTCCAATTTCATTTATAATAAATATATATATCCATTGAATTTATTTTAAAAATGTTAAACCTGTATAATTGTCATTATATAGTTATTATTATTCATACTCACCATATTAATGTCTAGGTTATAATGGATAGAATTAAATAGACACATTTTAATAAAGTATGATATTTCATTTAATCTTCATTTTTTATGAATCAAAGCTATCAAATAGATTAAAATTATTTTAAAAATATGTCACAAATCTTTAGATTTTATATTATATTATATTATTTATTTTAAATGTATTAAATTCTATTTAACATAGTTTTTCAACTTTTAAATCTCAATGTGTTACATTCTACACCCCCATAAAAAAATTATTCCCATGTAATATAATCATGATATTGGTAATCAATGGTTTTAAATTTCAATGTACCTATATTTAAATGATACATCATTAGAACTATTAATAGAACATTACATTGATAAAAGATAATGGGATGTATGTAGGTCATCTAAAATAATTACATAACTAGGTTTCGATATTGGAGTGCATTGATGTGTTGAGAAGACTTAGAGGTGGATAAAATGATAAAATAAATATAGAGGGTGAATGTTGTAATTGATCAAAAGAAATTAAATACAAAATTAAAAATATAAGGATCTCAAATCCATTAATCAATGAATATTTAAATGACCATTCCATTCATCAAATATGAATGAAATGACAAATTCCATTTTTTCAACATTGTTTTCCTATATATTTGAAATAATTTTACTATATATGAATATAATTAAATATTAATCCTTGCTACATTTCTATTTCTAAAGAATAATTTCAACTTTTTTAGTTCATTCAATTTCCAATTTAACGAATACATGAATAAATTAAAATCTAGAAAATTATATTTTTTATTATTGATTTAGAAAAATTCATTTATAACATATCATTTAGTCAATATAAGAGTGAAAATTCTTTCTATCTATCTATAACTATTTTACAAAACTAATTTGGTAAGAAATTTTTTTTTAAAAATATATTAATCTCTAAAAAATGATTTTAACATCACTAGTTCATCATTAATATTAATCCATGAAATCATTTAAGTAAGAACACAAATATTTTACCTAGAACGTCATATTTTCTTACTATAGGTGAAATACCATTTCCAGTGATTAGTTGTGTGTTCATGCATTATGAAATTAACTAGAAAAAAATGACATCCTTTATACAAAAAATAATAAAAAAATAAATATGATTTTCAAAAATTTAAATGAGCCATAACTACTATAACATCAATGATAAGTAAACCATAAAGGTTATTAGTACCGTTAATCTTATGTCCAAAAATTTAAACTCATTCACCCATAAAGGAAATTTAATATTCTATAAAATTCTTTGTATTCCCCTAAATTTATCCCAAATATTTAATTAGCCATGTTATATTGAAAAAAAATTACCAAGGGAAATTTTAGACTTTGAACATATGATCAACCATAAACCTATAAATCCAAGATGGTATCAAAAACACTTATCTTAATAAAGAAATTCATTCTTGTATAATTTTTAACAATCATTATTTTTTTCAAAATTAATAACACGAAAATACCATATGTTTAAATAACATTAAAATTTAATTCTTGAATCCCAAATTCATCTTGAATTTTATTTCCATTATTCCTCCCTCAGTATAGGATTTATCATTTAAAAGTGGGAATTTACTTGTATAATTCCTTGATTCCTCACATATAATAAGTTTAAATATAAATGGATCCCCATGATGAGATTATTTCCTTCTGCCATAATCTTAATTTTTCGTCAACAATTATTAATGATTTTTTCATTTTTCCACATATAATGGTGTAAGAACCTGAATCTTTGTTTCAGGTAAGTCCTTCATTTTTCTGGAGTTTTTTAGAAAAATAACGTTTCTGGAAATTTTTGAAGTACACGCCGTGTAATTTCGGTGTACATGTCATGTACTCTTTTCCTGCTCGAAGCCATGTACTGGACGTATCCGGGCCACACACATGGTGTGTATGGGTTATTTGGAGGCCGATTTTGGCAGAGTACGGAATGTCCTAGTACACGCTAAGTACTCTAAAAGTACACAGCTTCTACTTTATTTTTTTTCATTAATCGGACTGAGGTCACGCCCGATCGCCATAAACTTCTTCTTCTAGGTTTGGTTCGACCAAGAGACATCGTACTGACGCAAAACATCTCCAGATTTCTGAGCCACCATCTTTTGGCCATTTCGACCGCAATCGATTGTGTTATAACAGTAGCAGTGAGTTATTCCTTCTTCTTGAGTTTCATTCCTTGATTCTTCCTCATTTTCATATTATTGTGGTTTGAGCATTTTGTACATTTTCACAGATCTACGAAGTTCAAGGGAGAATCAGTCATCGCGGTTCAAGTATATCGATCTCCTAGGATCAACGTAGGTGGTTTGTGCCTTAACTTTCAAATTCTATGAGTTTTATAAGAAAATTCCCCCAATACCCATGAACAAGGTATTGTGTGATTACATTTTTCCCTTGTTGTTTTCCTAACCTACTTTTATGCTTATTTAGAGGTAAATTAATCATGTTAGAGGATATTTTGTTGTGCTTGGATTTTTTTCCCATGCTTTTCTCTATTACGACCTTTGGTTCTTGTTAGCCTTTGGCCATTATGACTGTTTCCATGCCTTTGGTCTATAGGATGTAGTTTTTTTCCTTACATACTTGTTGCCTTGTAGACTATTATCCAAGTAGCTTAATAGGTGTACTTTGGTTAGCAAAGTAGCTCTGTAGGTCTACATTTCCTTATTTCATTATCATGCAGTGACTGGCACAGGGCAGTGAGAACCTGGTGCTCTAGAATATAATGGATAGACTGAGTGAGCTTCCTAGAGAGTCCTTGACATTATAGACGTCAGGAGTGTAGACCGAGTGAGCTTCCATAGTGTGTCTTAGAAAGTATAATACATAGAGGATAGACTGAGAGAGCTTCCCAAAGTGCCTTCAGATATTATAGACTACAGGAGGGTAGACCGAGTGAGCTTCCTCATAGAGTCTTACTTTGTTTAAATCTTTTTAAGAACCTTCCTAAGCCAGAGGAGGAACTAACTGAGTGAGCTTCCTTAGAGAGTCTGTGGTATACCTGAGGCTATAAGGGGAATTGACCAAGATATCATCCTCAGAGAGTCTCTAGACTTTGGGGCTAATATGGTTAGACTATGTGATCATCCTCAGAGAGTCCCTGACTACCCTAGACTCTAAGGGAAATTGACCAAGTGAGCGTCCCCAGAGAGTCTCATAAATTAGTATAACCAAGCTAGAGGGGTTAGGATGAGTGAACTGCCCAGAGGATTGTGGTACTTCATGGTTATAGACTAGAGTGTATGGTTGTGGGTGCTTCCCAGAGGTTTTTTTGTTGTGTTAGCTGATTTGTTTCACAACTGTTGTTGTTGTGGTTGATTTCTATTGTGTATCATCCTGTTTAGTGCCTGTTGCTTTTCTGTTGTTGTTTACTGCTTACTGTACTTTTACCTACCATATAATCACTGACTGTTAGGCACAGATCTTCGGGTGGTTTCCAACTGGGATTTAATCTCACACCCTGTTTGGGACATGCTTTTGGGCCCAAGCAGACTATGTTGTTTCATGTATGGACAAGGGAAAGAGCCCTTCGACTTCTAGTACATGATTTCTTGGAGCATGAGAGCATAAGATCATGCTTTGGCTGGTGATGCAGAGGAGCTGTTTACTTTTATTTTGTACTTGTTTTAGTACTGTGGTGTTTTCAGAATTGTGACTTGTTTGGCTTCTTTTCTAGAGTTGTATCTTGCATCATTTTATATACATACATATGTGATCCAGTTTGTTGATTTAGTCTCCTTCTGTTTATTATTGTTTGTTATTACTACTTCCACTATTTCATGTTTATCTATTTCCACTATGTACTCTGCCAACGAGGTCATAGTTTCCCCAATATCACACCCAAGGCCCTCACTGCTAGTCAGTAGCCGCTGGTGTTTTGGGAAATGTGCATGAGTCCATGTGACCAACCGGGTACGGGGCGCCTCTGGGTGGCTTCCAGAACCAGGATATTACAAAGTGGTATCAGAGGGGTTCTTTTCACTTGATATACTGTTTGGAGACTTTAGCCATGGATAGGACAGATTCGGCACTTGTTAGTAAGTTATGCTTGGGAGTAGCTAACCCGTGTATAGGGAAAAGCAATACTACCTTGTTTATTGCAATTTTATAGTTCTGAGATTTTATGGTTGACATTATTTCACCTAGAGTGATTCAAATGAATTGAGTTGTTATTATTGTTTGGCTATTATGGTTCTATTTCCGTCGCAACCCGATGAGATGAGGGTATGCCATTTCAAACATCATATGGGCACTTGTTAGAAATCACATGCCATGATTTTTACCATGCCATCTAGGGTGCATTAGCGATCTCATGTTGTTGTGATAGATGCTTGACAGAATCTCTGCTGTTGTGATAGTGAAATTGATTATGTTTCACTTTTCTTAAAATGAACGCCATGTTTTGGTTTTTGAGGTGTTATGGGCCCTCTTGAATCAGAAATTGGTGGATCATTGACCTATTTTTCCTTATATATGACTATAGGAAATTCCAAGCTATGACTTGTGGGGAGTATGGGCCCTCGCGGGTTGGAATTTGGATCCTCTTTTCCTTGTTTTCAGTGTTTCTGGGCTTTAGTGCAGTTTCTGAGCTACTGCACAGAAAAACCCAGAATAAACGGCGTGTACTTTCTGGATACACGCCATGTAGTTTTCAGGCCATGTCACAGACTGTGTGAGCAGAAACATGGTGTTGTGAAAATAACTTTAGGAACACGCCGAGTATGGTAGGTGCACATTGTGTAGTTTAGAGTCGTGTACCCGGCCGTGTCACTAACAACACGGGCCAGGGAAGCTCGAGTAGAACACACCGTGTTTGTAGAGAACATATCGTGTAGTTTTGTCCCAGGTACCCGGATGTTTCATGAACAACACGGGTCGGTGTTATCTTCTCCTATACACGTCGTGTTTGTTCAGAACATGCCATATAAGGGAAGACATGTAGACGGTCGTGTAACTAAAAACACAGGCCACCGAGACCGTGTCTAGTACACGCCATGTCCCTATGGAACATGCCTTGTCGTCTGGTGTTAGTTTGGACCCTATGTATTATCTGTGTAAGGAGACTCGGGCAGGGGATTAAAGTTCAAGTACAGGCCGTGTGTGGGAACAACACTCCATGTAGTTCGGGGTGTTACATGACCAGTAGTGGCAGGAGTACATGCTCATGTTAATGGCTAAAGAAGACATGATGTGTAGTTTTTATACACGCTGTGTGGTTGTGTTTTGTAAAACATGATGGTTTCTTTCCCCTGTTCCTGTTTTGTACTCTTGTGTTTTAAATCTTTGTTAATCCTGATCTAAGGTGTTCTTTTGATCTTTCAGAGCTATGCATCTGAGACATCCTTTGTTCGTGTGTCGGTTTCCAGACGGTGACTAGACACCAGATATGCCCGAAAAGGGACCTCCTGTTGATCCTCCTATTGTTCCAGCCTTGGAACCAACAGTTATACCCATCATAGGCACCGATGCGATGTTCATGGATGATTTTCTTGAGGATGATGCAAACATTTCAGGGAGTGCGGCCTTCTACCCCGTCGATGGCTGAGTTGATGAGGGTTTTTCAGTAGCAGCATCCTCTTACTTATTCCAGGGGTGGAGGACCCCATGCTAAAAAGTCATGGTTTGAGGCCACCCTGACTATCTTTGAGCATCTAGAGATACCCCTACAGAAGAGGGTAAAGCTGTACACCTATATGCTTTGAGACACCGCCAAGAGGTGGTGGGAGGTGATCTCAAAATTAGGGTGCATACAAAGTATGTAATGGGATGAGTTCTGACGCACCTTCTGTGACTATTTCTATCTAGAGACCCTGATGGCCAATCGAGCCCGGGATTTTATGAGTCTGTAGTAAGCTACACTTTCTGTTATGGAGTATGTTTCTCACTTCACGGAGCCGCAACGTTTCACACTGAACCCAGTAGGTGATGAGTTGTTTCTTGCTAGGTTGTTCAAGTATGGTCTCAGGGAGAAGATCTATTCCCATGTGAATATCTTCCAGTTGACTTCTTTATCCTCCATCGTCAACCAGGAGCTAATTACTGTGTAAAGACCCGCAAATTTCAAGGAAATTTTTTTTTTCTTAATTTTCTTTGGAATTTTACAAGAGCGCAGCTTCAGACGGCACCTGATTCCGAGGCCCGGTGTGCCCGGAATCAATTTCCGAAGTTTGGCTCGGGTACGTTCAGTGAACGGACGAGCGGGTTTTTCTATCTTTTGAACCGGTGCCCGGAATCAAATTCTGAGGGCACCGATGAAATCGCAGCGCCGGTATTTGCTTAGAAACGCCTCTTCCGGAGTTGCGTTTGCTCAGACGTGGTTTTTAAATTTTGCGGCTTTAAGTCAGAAATAAAATAAAGTTTGTGCGACAACTTTATTTTATTTCACTTAAGCTGCTTGGAAGCCACTTGAAGCCACTTAAGGGCGGCTTGAACTGAGTGGAACTGGATAGGAGGCTATCCAAGAAATATCCTACCCCCTTGGTAGGATATTTGTGCGGTGGGGCCCGCACGAGCCCCGCCGTTTCTTTCGCTAAGTAACGCACCCGCGAAAACCCGTCAAAGTAACTGAAAAGTCAACCGACGCGTTTTCTAAAATTCTTAACAGACCATTTAATTGGGCGGTTTATTTCGTGAATTAAATGGGCTGTTTTATTCGTTGAATTAATTCAACGAATTAAATGGGTCGTTACTTACGCGTTTTGCGTTTGTTGGCAAAATAATAAAATAGACAACTTGTCTATTTTGGAGGATTGCTATCGTTGTGAAATTCCTCTGAACCTCCACTCTCCCCGCGAAGAACGCGAAGAACGCGAAGAACGCGAAGAACGCGAAGAACGCGAAGAACGCCGGCGACCGGAATTCGACGACGCACACCGAGATCTGCGACGTCGACGAGCCCTACCCGCGACGTTCTTCGGCGACGCCTCTTCTTCTGCGGCCGATCCTCGTTCGGCAACTAAGGTGAGAAACGAATCATTTGAATTCTCCCGTTTTAATTTCGATATCAACGGATTTAAACTAATTAAATCCGTTTGATCTTGATCCGGAGATTGGCGACGCGACGCCGGATACCGCGACGACGCGACGATCCCCCCTTCTTCCGCGACGAGAAATTCCGCGACGACCTCTCGTCCGACGACGACGACAAGTAAGGGATGTTGGATTATTTTATCTTTTTCCCCGTGTTTATTCTTTTAAAGTGAAGAACATGATCTCCGACAATTTTGATTTATTTAAAATTGTTGTTGATTATTCCTCCCGTGGATTTTGACTAAACGCGGAGGGTGCGGGTCTAACGAACAAGACCCGGCAACCCTCCGCCGATCTCTTTTGTTGTGCGGATTTGGCGGACGACGACGAACCGTGCGGCAAGGGCATTTTGTTGATTCCGCAGTGAAGGTCGTCCCCCGGGAGGAGCAACGGCGCAGACGGGAAAGAAATCGGGCCACCGGAGCATCTCCGGCGGCCCGCGGAAGGAGACGGCGGCACGGGTCGCCGGCGCGGCGGCGCCCGGCGCGCCGCCAGAGGAGTCCGCCGCGGCCGAGCCGCGGCGGCGGCGAACCGCCGGACCGCGTCCGCGGCGGCGGCGAACCGCCGGACCGCGTCCGCGGCGGCGGCGAACCGCCGGACCGCGTCCGCGGCGGCGGCGAACCGCCGGACCGCGTCCGCGGCGGCGGCGAACCGCCGGACCGCGTCCGCGGCGGCGGCGAACCGCCGGACCGCGTCCGCGGTCCGGCCACCAGCACGCGGCCCGCGCGGGCCGCGTTTCTCCCAAAGCCGCGGGTTTGACCCGCGGCGGCTCTTCGGCCGCTCGGCCGAAGACCGAGCCGGCCGGTCCGGTCGGCCGGGCCGCGCCCCGGCCGGACCGGACCCGGCCTAGCCGGGTCGGGCCGACCCGGTTCGGCCGACCCCAGGGGGGGTTCGGGCCGGGTCGCCCCGGACCCAGAACCCCCGTTTCGGGCCCTCTTCGGTCTTTCGCCCATATCTTGGGCCTGGGACCTCCGATTGACGAACCGTCAGCGGCTACGCGATCCTTGGATCGAGACGGTCGTTTCCGTATACTATACTCAAGGTGCACCTTCCTTTTCGGGAGCCTACGTAGTTAAAACTCCGTAGTTAAGCGTGCTTGGCCTAGAGCAGTGATCAGGATGGGTGACCTCCTGGGAAGTTTCCCAGGGTGGGTGTGAGACGGAAAGGCCAATAACTAACAGACCGGGCGTCCGATTGACGCGCCGTCTGTTTCGTTGAATTCCTCTAAGTGAGACGGAACTTTTGGCATACTCCGCCCGAGGATCGGATACAGGCGGAGTACGGTCGGGTTGGTTTTGCCCTAAAAACCAACCGGGCCCCTGGGACGAAAATGCCAATAACTCTCAGACCGGGCGTCCGATTGACGCGCCGTCTGTTGCGTTGAGATCCTGTTGTCGATACGGAACTTTTGGATACATCAACTTCGGACTACGTGTCAGTTGATGTATCAGCCTCTCGGCTCGTGGAGCGGACCCTCCTAAACGAGCTCGCTAAGTGCGGGAACCCTAGTGCTGGCTGTGGCTTCGACGACAGAGCAGAGATCCTCCGTGGACTGCGACGACGACAGAGCAGAGATCCTCCGTGGACTGCGACGACGGCAGAGCAGAGATCCTTCGTGGACTGCGGCGACGACTGTGCAAGAGATCCGCAGTGGACTGCGTCGACTACTGCACTCAGCGATCCTACGTGGAACAGTGCTACCGAACCTGTGTGAGCTGAATCTTCTTTTTTACCTTGAGCGGTGGAGCGCTTGGGTGTAGCGGCGGACCCGTGGTACTTGACAGTGGTGGTGCGCTTGGATGCAGCAGCAGACCCTTGGCGGTGGAGCGCTTGGTTGTAGCGGCGGACCCGCGATACTCTACGGAGTGTGTGCGCTTGGTTGTAGCGACAGACCCGCGACGGTGGAGACGTGCGTGCGGAGTACGGAGACCGTGTAAATGACTGAGACCTGATGACTGCTTGACCGACTCGACTTGGAGTGAGTCGACTAGCCCAGTGGACGGAGCGCCCAGTAGTTGGCAGCAGACCCACGGCGGACGGAGCGCCTGGTAGTTGGCGGCAAACCCGCGGTACTCGACAGGAGGAGTACCTCAGTAGGCTATCTGGGTGAGCGCCCGGTATTTGGCAGCAGACCCTCAGCGGACGGAGCGCCCGGTAGTTGGCAGCAGACCCGCGGTACTCGACAGGAGGAGTACTTCAGCAGTCTTAGGTTAGTGAGCAGTACCTCGGAGTCGTGACAGGACCACTGTACACTTCAGAGATGGGGCTCTTCAACATTTACGGTTTCGATAATGAAAATCCTGGTTGAGCTGAATCTAATGTTACTCTCCTTTGTGGATTGTGTTGAACTATCCTATGTGGATTTACTATTTACTCTCCTTGTGGATTTGAGTCTTTCTTTCCTTTGTGGATTGAGTTGTTCTTGAGCTCGTGAGCAGAGCTAGAATTGGGGACTTAGGTATATGTATGGGCATATACCTAAGTCGAGTCAGATGTTACTTCGTGATTGCATCTTTCTTTTGTGTTATATCCTTTGTGGATTTCGGGAGACCTTCGGGGGTCTCGGGGTCCTTACTGATTAGTTGTACTCACCCCTGCACGGGCTATGCCCGCACCTTGTTGTGTTGGTTGCAGACGACGGACAGCGCTGATCACGGTTGGGGCGTGGAGCAGGACGGTACCTGGAGGTGGACCACTGGGCGGGACGTGCTCGGAGCGGACGTGGGACCCGAGGAGCCTGGAGGCTATCTGTACCCACCCTTCAGGTGGGATTGCCAGTGGACGACACGAGGCCGCCATCTTTTCTTCAGTTGCTGTACTTTACTTTTCAGTTGTACTTTACAGTTGGGCTTGTATTTCCGGCCCCCTTTACTTTTCTGCACTTTACTTTCCGCTTGCTGACTCTGTGTGGTTGTTACTTAAAGGCAATGCCTTCCCTGTTTACTGGGATTTTACGCCTTGGTGCTAGTCGCCAGCCCCTGGCCTATGGAAGGCGGGCTTGGGGTAGTCACGGCACGGGCCCCGAGGACGGGTCGTGACAAATTGGTATCAGAGGTGGTCGGTTCTACCGCAGACTCTGATCTTTCTTCTGTGTGAAGCAATAGTGTTTAGCGTATTGAGTGTGGTTATCAGTCCAGGGAGTCCAGTGTTGGTGCGGCGGCCGACGTATCCATACACCAGGACCCTGACTTCTGATTTCTGACTTAATGCACGAAAACATTGATTGCATGTGTGTTTCAAGTTTTCTTCGTGATTACTTGTGTCAGCTCACCGGGTATACTGATCTGCTTCATGAAAGTCTCAAGTTTTCCTTGTGATTACTTGTGCCAGCTCACCAGGTATACTGTTCTGACTGTGGTGCTCTTGTTCTCCTTTTCAGGATTGCCCCGCGACGACAGCCAGCTAGGGTTCCGAGTGTAGGGCACGACGGCAGCCCACCGAGCGACGAGGCCTCGGTGCAGGGCCCTTTGCCAGCAGTGGCACCGACGGTAGCTTTACCCGCCGAGCCACCGATGCTACCAGTACCAGACGCTGACGATGCACGTCGCCTCAGGGCACTGCATGAGTTTCAGAGCCAGTGACCGCCCAGGTTTCGCAGTGAGGCGGACCCCCAGGCCGCCGAGGACTGGCTAGAGGCGGTGGTACGGATCTTTAGGCTAGTGAGGACACCAGCGGATCTCATGGTGATTCTCGCGGCGAGCCTCCTGCAGGCGGCGGCAGGACGATGGTGGAGCTTGATGCTCCAGGTGCACGATGAGGCATCTCTTCTTTGGACGGACTTTGAGAGCCTCTTCCGCTCGGAGTTCGTCCCGGCAACCCTTCGTGCGGTGCGTATCCAGGAGTTTCTACAGCTGCGGCAGGGCAGCATGACGGTCGCTCAGTACGCGGCGAGGTTCACCGACCTTTCTCGGTACTCGACAGACATGGTACGGGACCCCTTCTTCCGGGCCCGGACCTTCGAGCAGGGCTTGCGACAGGAGATTCGGGCGTCGCTAATCTCCCTCAGCATTCCGACCCAGGCGGGAGTGCTAGAGCGGGCCCTTCTGATCGAGAGCTTCCTTGCTGAGTCTACACCAGCACAGAGACCCACCGCAGGGCGGCACGTAGCGGAGTCTTCGGTAGCAGGTAGCCGACAGATGACTCAGGGTTCCAGGCAGACCAGACCTACCAGTGGCCGACTGCACGACTCAGGCTCAGTTGTGCGGGGAAGCCGGGGTGGAGTCAGAGCCAGGCGTGCCGAGAGTGGGCAGTGTTACTCCTGTGGCGGAATTGGTCACATGGCTCGTGACTGCCCGACCCGCCATGCGGGGGAGCAGCAGACGGTTGAGGAACCACCTAGGAAGAGGCAGAGGTTCGACCGTGGCGGTCTGCAGGGAGGAGACGGACGAGGTAGAGGAGCTGGCCGAGCAGCAGGTGGTGGACGACGCTTTGAGGCTCTACCACCACCACCACCAGGAGGTCCACCCCGACCGCAGGGGAGAGCTCAGCTTCAGGCAGCCGAGGCCTTCGATCATGGAGCCCTGGGAGCTGATGGACAGGAGCAGAACTAGTGGATACATCCTTTGTACTTCTGGTTCCTTGTTGCTTTTGTGTAGCGTCTTGTAATATGAGCTGCAATAATAAAAGAGGCATACCCTTGTGATATTTTTTTTCATTCCTGTCCTCTTTCGTGATGTTACTAGGAGATTCCAGTTTTGGCTGTTGACTTGACCCTCACTTGTGAGACGTCTACTGGAGGAGACCCAGTTACCACACACTGATGCCGACAGTGTGACTCAACCCTTGGAGGCGAGAGTAACGGTTGAATCTCTTAGTAGTAGCGTCGAGGCCTTACGACGTCATCCTTGGTATGGATTAGTATCATCCATGTTAGGATTGACTGTTTTAGGCAAAGAATGTGGTTCATCCAGAGGATGAGACCGGATTTCTCTTTTCGGCAAAGAAGAAATCTTGCAGCTCTTGTGGGACCAGAGATGGTCCGAGCCACGACAGAGAAGGTCCAGATCATCCAGGAGAGGATGAGGACAGCTCAGAGCCGGCAGAAGTCATATGCTGACAGGAGGCGGAGGCCACTAGAGTTCGAGGATGGTGACCACGTCTTTTTGCGTGTCTCACCTCGACGTTGTTTACGGAGATTTGGCCGAGGCGGCAAGTTGTCTCCACGCTCCATCGGGCCTTTCCAGGTCCTCAGCAGGATAGGAGAGGTGGCTTATCTCCTGGCTCTACCACCTCAGTTGCACCGGGTGCACGACGTCTTCCACGTGTCTCAGCTGAGGAGATACGTGCACGACCCGACGCACATCATCGACTTTGGGGAGCTGGACGTGGACGATGGGGTGACTTTTGCGGAGGTCCCAGTGGAGATCGAGGATCGACAGGAGCGGGTCCTACGTGGGCGGTCGATTCCTCTTGTGCGCATCAGATGGCAGCACGGGAACCTCCAGGAGAGCACTTGGGAGCGGGAGGCTCAGATGCGTGCTCAGTACCCCCATTTGTTCCCCTAGTTTTTGATGTTTCTTTACGGGGACGTAAAGCCCTGAGGTGGGAGTAATGTAAAGACCCGCAAATTTCAAGGAAATTTTTTTTTTCTTAATTTTCTTTGGAATTTTACAAGAGCGCAGCTTCAGACGGCACCTGATTCCGAGGCCCGGTGTGCCCGGAATCAATTTCCGAAGTTTGGCTCGGGTACGTTCAGTGAACGGACGAGCGGGTTTTTCTATCTTTTGAACCGGTGCCCGGAATCAAATTCTGAGGGCACCGATGAAATCGCAGCGCCGGTATTTGCTTAGAAACGCCTCTTCCGGAGTTGCGTTTGCTCAGACGTGGTTTTTAAATTTTGCGGCTTTAAGTCAGAAATAAAATAAAGTTTGTGCGACAACTTTATTTTATTTCACTTAAGCTACTTGGAAACCACTTGAAGCCACTTAAGGGCGGCTTGAACTGAGTGGAACTGGATAGGAGGCTATCCAGAAATATCCTACCCCCTTGGTAGGATATTTGTGCGGTGGGGCCCGCACGAGCCCCGCCGTTTCTTTCCCTAAGTAACGCACCCGCGAAAACCCGTCAAAGTAACTGAAAAGTCAACCGACGCGTTTTCTTAAATTCTTAACAGACCATTTAATTGGGCGGTTTATTTCGTGAATTAAATGGGCTGTTTTATTCGTTGAATTAATTCAACGAATTAAATGGGTCGTTACTTACGTGTTTTGCGTTTGTTGGCAAAATAATAAAATAGACAACTTGTCTATTTTGGAGGATTGCTATCGTTGTGCAATTCCTCTGAACCTCCACTCTCCCCGCGAAGAACGCGAAGAACGCGAAGAACGCGAAGAACGCGAAGAACGCCGGCGACCGGAATTCGACGACGCACACCGAGATCTGCGACGTCGACGAGCCCTACCCGCGACGTTCTTCGGCGACGCCTCTTCTTCTGCGGCCGATCCTCGTTCGGCAACTAAGGTGAGAAACGAATCATTTGAATTCTCCCGTTTTAATTTCGATATCAACGGATTTAAACTAATTAAATCCGTTTGATCTTGATCCGGAGATTGGCGACGCGACGCCGGATACCGCGACGACGCGACGATCCCCCCTTCTTCCGCGACGAGCAATTCCGCGACGACCTCTCGTCCGACGACGACGACAAGTAAGGGATGTTGGATTATTTTATCTTTTTCCCCGTGTTTATTCTTTTAAAGTGAAGAACATGATCTCCGACAATTTTGATTTATTTAAAATTGTTGTTGATTATTCCTCCCGTGGATTTTGACTAAACGCGGAGGGTGCGGGTCTAACGAACAAGACCCGACAACCCTCCGCCGATCTCTTTTGTTGTGCGGATTTGGCGGACGACGACGAACCGTGCGGCAAGGGCATTTTGTTGATTCCGCAGTGAAGGTCGTCCCCCGGGAGGAGCAACGGCGCAGACGGGAAAGAAATCGGGCCACCGGAGCATCTCCGGCGGCCCGCGGAAGGGGACGGCGGCGCGGGTCGCCGGCGCGGCGGCGCCGGCGACCGGAGGCGGCGGCGCCCGGCGCGCCACCGGAGGAGTCCGCCGCGGCCGAGCCGCGGCGGCGGCGAACCGCCGGACCGCGTCCGCGGTCCGGCCGCCAGCACGCGGCCCGCGCGGGCCGCGTTTCTCCCAAAGCCGCGGGTTTGACCTGCGGCGGCTCTTCGGCCGCTCGGCCGAAGACCGAGCCGGCCGGTCCGGTCGGCCGGGCCGCGCCCTAGCCGGGTCGGGCCGACCCGGTTCGGGCCGACCCGGTTCGGCCGACCCCAGGGGGGGTTCGGGCCGGGTCGCCCCGGACCCAGAACCCCCGTTTCGGGCCCTCTTCGGTCTTTCGCCCATATCTTGGGCCTGGGACCTCCGATTGACGAACCGTCAGCGGCTACGCGATCCTTGGATCGAGACGGTCGTTTCGGTATACTATACTCAAGGTGCACCATCCTTTTCGGGAGCCTACGTAGTTAAAACTCTGTAGTTAAGCGTGCTTGGCCTAGAGCAGTGATCAGGATGGGTGACCTCCTGGGAAGTTTCCCAGGGTGGGTGTGAGACGGAAAGGCCAATAACTAACAGACCGGGCGTCCGATTGACGCGCCGTCTGTTTCGTTGAATTCCTCTAAGTGAGACTGAACTTTTGGCATACTCCGCCCGAGGATCGGATACAGGCGGAGTACGGTCGGGTTGGTTTTGCCCTAAAAACCAACCGGGCCCCTGGGACGAAAATGCCAATAACTCTCAGACCGGGCGTCCGATTGACGCGCCGTCTGTTGCGTTGAGATCCTGTTGTCGATACGGAACTTTTGGATACATCAACTTCGGACTACGTGTCAGTTGATGTATCAGCCTCTCGGCTCGTGGAGCGGACCCTCCTAAACGAGCTCGCTAAGTGCGGGAACCCTAGTGCTGGCTGTGGCTTCGACGACAGAGCAGAGATCCTCCGTGGACTGCGACGACGACAGAGCAGAGATCCTCCGTGGACTGCGACGACGGCAGAGCAGAGATCCTTCGTGGACTGCGGCGACGACTGTGCAAGAGATCCGTAGTGGACTGCGTCGACTACTGCACTCAGCGATCCTACGTGGAACAGTGCTACCGAACCTGTGTGAGCTGAATCTTCTTTTTTACCTTGAGCGGTGGAGCGCTTGGGTGTAGCGGCGGACCCGTGGTACTTGACAGTGGTGGTGCGCTTGGATGCAGCAGCAGACCCTTGGCGGTGGAGCGCTTGGTTGTAGCGGCGGACCCGCGATACTCTACGGAGTGTGTGCGCTTGGTTGTAGCGACAGACCCGCGACGGTGGAGACGTGCGTGCGGAGTACGGAGACCGTGTAAATGACTGAGACCTGATGACTGCTTGACCGACTCGACTTGGAGTGAGTCGACTAGCCCAGTGGACGGAGCGCCCAGTAGTTGGCAGCAGACCCACGGCGGACGGAGCGCCTGGTAGTTGGCGGCAAACCCGCGGTACTCGACAGGAGGAGTACCTCAGTAGGCTATCTGGGTGAGCGCCCGGTATTTGGCAGCAGACCCTCAGCGGACGGAGCGCCCGGTAGTTGGCAGCAGACCCGCGGTACTCGACAGGAGGAGTACTTCAGCAGTCTTAGGTTAGTGAGCAGTACCTCGGAGTCGTGACAGGACCACTGTACACTTCAGAGATGGGGCTCTTCAACATTTACGGTTTCGATAATGAAAATCCTGGTTGAGCTGAATCTAATGTTACTCTCCTTTGTGGATTGTGTTGAACTATCCTATGTGGATTTACTGTTTACTCTCCTTGTGGATTTGAGTCTTGCTTTCCTTTGTGGATTGAGTTGTTCTTGAGCTCGTGAGCAGAGCTAGAATTGGGGACTTAGGTATATGTATGGGCATATACCTAAGTCGAGTCAGATGTTACTTCGTGATTGCATCTTTCTTTTGTGCTATATCCTTTGTGGATTTCGGGAGACCTTCGGGGGTCTCGGGGTCCTTACTGAGTAGTTGTACTCACCCCTGCACGGGCTATGCCCGCACCTTGTTGTGTTGGTTGCAGACGACGGACAACGCTGATCACGGTTGGGGCGTGGAGCAGGACGGTACCTGGAGGTGGACCACTGGGCGGGACGTGCTCGGAGCGGACGTGGGACCCGAGGAGCCTGGAGGCTATCTGTACCCACCCTTCAGGTGGGATTGCCAGTGGACGACACGAGGCCGCCGTCTTTTCTTCAGTTGCTGTACTTTACTTTTCAGTTGTACTTTACAGTTGGGCTTGTATTTCCGGCCCCCTTTACTTTTCTGCACTTTACTTTCCGCTTGCTGACTCTGTGTGGTTGTTACTTAAAGGCAATGCCTTCCCTGTTTACTGGGATTTTACGCCTTGGTGCTAGTCGCCAGCCCCTGGCCTATGGAAGGCGGGCTTGGGGTAGTCACGGCACGGGCCCCGAGGACGGGTCGTGACATACTGAGCGAAATCTGAGGGATTATGGAGTAGTGATCCAGGGCGGTTCGATATCCAGAGCTGGTGTTCCTCCTACGGACAGTAGGAAGCATTATAGAGAGTCTTCTCGAGGAGATCGTGGTTCGTGGGATGCATCTTCTGGTAGTCAGGTTATATGATACCAGTGCGGTAGGATTGGGAATACTAGTCCTTAGTGCCATAGAGATCTGATGGAGTGCTGATCATGCGGCAAGATGGGCCATCATCAGCATTTGATTCAGATCTTCTCACCATCATCTAGTGGTAGGGGTTCCTCTAAGACCCCGCATTCTGGGGATGCTTTTCCAGTTTCACACTAGTCTGGGAACTGGAGTTCTTCTAGTTGTTCGGGCTGAGGTGGAGGTTGCAGTCGTGGTGGTCAGCCACTAGGTCATTAGCGATAGTATAGTGGATCAGCTCAGAGCGGTCAGCCAGGGGCACAGGGCCACGATGTAGGCCAGTCTATCACTGTGGAGTAGACCTATCAGGATAAGGATACCGGCCCTTCTATAGTTCGAGGTATGAACTTAGTAGCCTTAGTTTTATCTTCAGTGATTTTCGATAATGGTGCTTCCCATAGCTTTATCTCTATTGCGGTCGTGGAGAGCCTTGGGATCTGTGTCTTTTATTTTGCGGACTCATTGACACTAGACACACCTTTGGGGACAAAGACATCTAGCATACATCAGTGTAGAGAGTTCCCTCATGAGGTTGCATGATGTTATTTCTTATAGGACCACTATGTCCTCTAGATGATAGGCTATGACGTCATTCTCCGGATGGACTGGTTGTTTCCTTTCCAGGTAGTTGTCAATTGCTATCACCACAGGGTGAGTTTCCTATCACCATAGAGCAGATCATTCCTTCATAGAGGCGAGTGGGATGTCTAGGCGGGTAGAGCTGGACCAGAGCATCATGGGCTAGGGAAAGTTACATCCCAGATTACTAGTCATTATATGGATGACCAGGGTACTTCACAGTTAGACTTTCCCCCAGTGGTGGATCATTTTAGGGATGTCTTTCCAAAGGACTTATCTTGTTTGCCTCCAAAGAGTGAGGGAGAATTCTAGATTGAGCTCGTGCCAGGAGCACCACCAGTATCCATTCCTCCTTATAGGATGGTTACACCTGAGTTGCAGGAGCTCAAGAGGCACCTAAAGGAGTTGTAGGCAAAGGGTTTCATCCGAACCAGTACTTCTCCTTGGGTTTCGCCTCTCCTGTTTGCGAAAAAGGTAGATGGAACCCTTCAGCTTTGTGTGGATAATCGGAAGCTAAACTAGTTGACGGTCAAATACCAATATCCCTTGATGAGGATTGATAACCTCTTTGACCAGCATCGAGGAGCTCGGGTGTTCTCGAAAAACGATTTGAGGTCCGGTTATCATCAACTGTGCATTAAACCATCTGGTATACCTCTTCCAGCCTTCAGGAGCAGGGATGGTCTATAGGAGTACACAATCATGTTGTTCGGTCTCACGAACACACCTGCAGTTTTCATGGAATTAATGAACTGAGTGTTCCATCCGTACTTGGACTCCTTCTTCGTGGTCTTCATGGTTGATATCATGGTATACTCTCACACTCGACACGACCATGCCGCACATATTGAGATCGTTCTGAGTACACTAAGAGAGCATCGGTTGTATGTTAAACTCTCAAAGTGCCACTTTTGGATTGATCATATTCACTTATTGGGTCACATCATCTCAGAGTCTAGAGTTTATATGGACCTAGAGAAAGTGAGTGATGTAGTTTCCTGGTTGCAGACGAAGAACTTCTTTGAGGTACAGAGTTTCCTAAGGATGGCGGGATACTACAGACGGCTCATTCCGGAGTTCTCGCACCTAGAAACACCATTGATAGGTCTGACCAAGAAGGGGGAAAATATTTTATGGTCATATTCTTGTGAGTCATCCTTTTAGAAGCTTAAGGGGAGGTTGACATCAACACCAATACAAGTCTTTCCAGAGCCAGGCAAGGGCTACACAATTTACTGTGATGCTTCAGGTATTGGGCTGGGAGCTGTGCTTATGTAGAGAGATGGGGTCGTTGTGTATGGGTCTCAGCAGTTGAGGCCACACGAGAGGAACTACCTGAAACACGATCTGGAGTTGGCAGCAGTTGTTCATGCCTTACGTTGTTGGAGACACTGCCTTCTGGGAGAGAACTTTGTGGTTTTCACCAACCACAAGAGTCTCAAGTATATCGTCAATCAGTGTGATCTGAATCTGATACTGCATAGGTGGGTTGAGTATCTTCATTCCTTTGGCTTCGTGCTCACCTATACGCCGAGAAAGGGAAATGAAGTGGCAGATGCATTGAGTAGAAGAACTCAGATTCAGGTAGTTCAGGAGGCCAATAGTGAGTGGCATCTTATAGCTCTGTTCTTTGAGATGCACTTGGAAGTTCACGATGGGCAGAGACAGACTATCATATCTTCTATAGTTTTTACCTCTACACTTTTTGATCTGGTACGGATGAGGTAGCTATCAGATTCAGAGGTCTTAGTCCTGTGGGAGAGTGTGTCAGCAGAGGACCCTCTTTCTGGATGTACAATGTGTGAGGATGAGATCTTGCATTTCCAGGGACGCGTATGGGTGCTAGAAGACATAGGCTCGGTGCTGATGCCGGATTTCCATTCCTCAGTTTGGGCAGTTTATCCTAGAATCACCAAGATGTATCGTGATCTACACCACCAGTACTGGTGACCAGGTATGATGAAAGATGTTGCTGGTTTTGTTATGAGATGTTTTACCTATCAGCAGGTGAAAGGAGAGAATTAGCGACCAGCAGGGATTTTTGCAGCAGTTACCCATTCCCGAGTGGAAGTGGAATGATGTCGTGATGGACTTCATGACTGGGTTTCCGAGGTCTCCTTAGGTGAACGATTCTATTTGGGTTATCGTCGATAGGCTTACGATGATTTTCTCACTTCTTGCCGATCAAGGAGTCATTCAATGTTGATGATCAGGGACGGTTGTACATCCGAGATATTTTACGTCTACATGGAGTTCCACACTCCATGGTTTCAGACATGGATGCACGTTTTACCTCTCGGTTATGGCATGGACTTCAAAAGGCTTTGGGTACACAGGTACTTTAGAGTACATCATACCATCCCCAGACTAATGGCCAGTCCGAGCGCACGATCCAAGTGCATGAGGATATGCTCTGATCTTGCATTCTAGACTTTGGAGGTTCTTGGTAGAATCGTATTCCTCTTGTGGAGTTCACCTAAAACAACAGTTGTTTGGTGACCATTCAGATTGCAGCATACGAGGCTTTGTACGATAGGAGATTTTGATCACCATTATGCTGGTTGGAGGCAGGAGATGAAGCTTTGCTTGGACCTCGTCTTGTTTAGGAGACCTCAGAGCAGATAGAGTTGATTTGGAAGAGGATGGGTACAGAAAATCTCGATAGAAGTCTTATGCTGATCAACGAAGATGACCTCTAGAGTTTGAGGTCGGATATCAGGTTTTTCGATGTGTCACATTGAGGTTGGGACACAAGAGGATTCAGAGACAGGGTAAACTTTCACCGTGGTACATCGGCCCGTTTGAGGATTTAGAAATAGTTGGGTCGGTTTCCTATTAGTTGAAATTACCTCAGAGGTTCTGGGCTATGCATGACGTATTCCACGTCTCCTAGCTCTGATGTTACTTTTCAGACCCGTCACATGTCTTTCAGCCTGAAGAGGTTGATCTCGAAGCGGATGCATCATTTGAGGAGCATCGCATCCAGATTGTCGATCGCAGAATGAAGGTTCTCTATGGGTGGTTTGTTCTTTTAGTACGGGTGATTTGGCAGCATGGGCGAGTATAGGATGAGAACAGGAAGAGGGAGGCCGATGTACGATCGCAGTGGCTGGATCTGTTCGGGGTTTCTTCTTCTACGCCTCGTTAGGGAAATTCAGGGACGAATTTCATTAATGGGGGAAGTTTGTAAGAACCCAGATCTTCATTTCAGGTATTTCATTCCTTTTTCTGGAGTTTTTGAGAAAAATAATGTTTCTGGAAATTTTGATGTACGCGCCATGTACTCTTTTCCGGCTCGAAGTCGTGTATAGGCCGTGTCCGGGAAACACACACGGTGTGTAGGGGTGACGTGGAGGCTGATTTTGATAGAGTGAGGAAAGACCTAGTACACACCGTGTACTGTAAAAGTACACATCTTGTACTTTATTTTTTTCATTAATTGTACTGGGGTCGCGCCCGATCTCCGTAAACCACTTCTTCTAGGTCTGGTTCGACCGAGAGATGGCGTACAACTGTGAAACTTCTCTGGATTCCTGAGCCTCCACCTGTTGTCCGTTTCGACCGCCGTCAATTACGTTGGAACCACAACGGTAAGTTCTTCCTTCTTATTTTGTTTCATTCCATGATTATTCCTCTTTCTGATGTTGTCATGGTTTGAGTGTTTTGGACGTTTTCTAAGATCTATGAAGTTCAAGGGAGAATCATTTGTCGTGGTTCAATTATATTGATCTCTTAGGATCGAGGTAGGTGGTTTGTGCCTTACCGTTCAAAGTCTCGGAGTTATATGTGAAAATTTCACCAATACCCTTGAACGGTGTATTGCGTGTTTACCATTTTTCCGTTGTTGTTTTCCTACCCTGTTTGTATCCTTGTGTAGAGGTAAATTAATCATGTTAGAGGATATGTTGTTGTGCTTGGATGTTTTTCCAATGATTTGATCTGTTACGACCATTGGGTCTTGTTAGCCTTTGGCTGTTATGACTGTTGCCATGCTTTGGGTCTATAGGATAAGTGTTTTGCATTACATGCTTTTTTCCTTGTAGACTGTTAGACAAGTAGCACTAAAGGTGAACTTTGGTTATCCAAGTAGCTCTGTAGGTGTACTTTGGCCTTGTATGATTATCATGCACTGACTGGCATGAGGCTATGAGAACCTGGTGCTATAGACTATATGCGATAGACTGAGTGAGCTTCCTAGAGAGTCCTTGACATTATAGACTACAGTAGGGTAGACCATGTGAGCTTCCTCAGTGAGTACTAGACATTATAGCCACTGGGGATAGACCGAGAGAGCTTCCTAGAGTGTCTTCAGATATTATAGACTACAGGAGGGTAGAGCGAGTGAGCTTCCACAGAGAGTCTTAATTTGTATGAATCTTTTTACGATCCTTCACAGGCTAGAGGAGGAATTGACCGAGTGAGTTTTCTTAGAGATTCTGTGGTATACCTAAGGTTATATGAGGAATTGACCAAGATATCGTCCTCAGAGAGTCTCTAGACCTTGGGGATAAGAGTGTTAGACCGTGTGATCTTCCTCAGAGAGTCCATGAATACCCTAGACTATAAGGGGAATTGACCGAGTGAGCATCCCCATATAGTATCATAAATTAGTATGACCAAGCTAGAGGGGTTAGGCTGAGTGAACTGCCCAAAGGGTTGTGGCACTTTGTGGTTATAGACCAGAGGGGATGGTTGCGTGTACTTCCCAGAGGGTTTCCTATTTGTGTTAGCTGATTTGTTTCATTGCTACTGTTGTTGTGGTTGATTATTGTTGTGTATCATCCTATTAACTGCATGTTTCTTTGCTGTTTTTGTTTAAGGCTTACTGTACTTTTACCTTCCATATACTCACTGACTGTTTGGCACAGATCTTCGGGTGGTTTCCTAATGAGATTTTATCTCACACTCTATTTGGGACATGCTTTTGGGACCAAGTAGACTATATTGTTGCAGGTATGGACAAGGGAAAGATCCCTTCGACTTCTGGTACTTGATTTCTTGGAGTAGGAGAGCATAGGGCCAATATTTGGCTTGCGATGCTGAGGATCTATTTACTTTTCTTTTTTACTTGTTTTGGTACTGTGGTGTTTTCATCATTGTGACTTGTTTGGGTGCTTTCCTAGAGTTTAATCTTGCAACATTTTATATACATACATATGTTCTCCAGTTTGTTGATTTAGCCTCCCGCTGTTTATTATTTTTGGTAATTACTGCTTCCACTATTGCATGCTTATATATTTCTACTGTGTATTCTGCCAATGAGGGCATAGTTTCCCAACTATCACACCCAAGGCCCTCTGTGCTAGTCGGCAACCTCTGGCGTTTGGGGAAATGCGCTTGAGGCCTTGTAACCAACCAGGTACGGGGCACCTCTGGGTGGCTTCTAGAACTAGGACGTTACAAATTGATTTTCCCATTATACTGTGATATAATCCTTGGTGTCTCCATGCACATTTATAATGTAAATAAAATTTATCCTTCTATTCTCTATGGTATAAATCACTTGACCACTTCGATAACTCCATTCTTATCTTCATTGGTGAGTTCTATAGTTAGTTATTCTATATGATTATAATAATGTGTTTGGATAACCAAATAAGAATATTCATGCCATATTTCACTCTGATCATCATGCTATTTGGTTAATAAAAGGCACCTCAATCCCCTTCATATCAATGTTATCACAATTCCTTTGGGTTTAATCCCTTAACTAAAATATCTAAATCATAGTGTGATAAAACTATTCATAGATGGAACACCATATAATCATTAACAATATGTCTAAATCAAGGAACATTAATAATACAAAAATACACCTTTAGTTTAACCTACTTCATTAATTTTTTTATCTATTCAAATCCATTATAATACATTATATTGAAAATTTGAATTATTTGGATCATATCGCCCAGAAGTGTCAATCCATGTGAACTGTAATTTCTATTTTCATGTATGAGGTAATGCTCGAGTCAATCCCGAGGATCCATTTTCAGAGTTATTAGTCCTAGGTACATCTGTTACAGAACAATATGCACATGTAGTATCCAAGAGAGGGATGTGTTTCCATGAAAAAATATAATATATACCTTAGCATAACATTATTATGTTCTCTTATACATATCCTAGAAATTTATTATAGTGGTTTTTTCCTCAATCTATTTTTTTATAATTCTTTTTCCCAATGTATCTAGAAAATGTCCTCTAATACCAAATATATCAACGTCGACCTGGGAAGCCTAGAGCTTAAATATGCTTTATTAAATTGGGGGTAGAATCATGTAATCACATTCTAAAGAACCAAATAGTTTAACAGTTTTTTTTAAATACATACATAATTTTTTTGTTAAATTTGAATACAAAAGTTACTATATTATTTTTTTCTAGAATATCATAATTCCCTAAATCATATCTTTTTATATCAATCATACTACACTTTATGGATTCATATGAATTGAAACAAAATAATGTTGTTGGAAAATTTTTAGTAAGCATTAAGAAAAGTGAAATCTATCATGAATAATTAATTATTATTAAATATATAAATGTAAATAACTGGACACACATTCTATTTAATTTATAACATGGCTATAATAATAATATAGGGGATAATCAACATGGAATGAAAAATAACATTTAATATAAGGACCATTCTGTAAAAATAACTTGCTTTAGATATTATAAAAATAGAAACTACATTACTATCTCAATATCTTTTAGGTTTAATGTTTTAGAGAATTATTAAAAACTCTTAAAATATAAACTCATACATTCCAAATGGACACTTATACTCAGTATCCATTTTTTCAAAAAATGAAAACCCTTTTAAAATAAAAAATTATATATTTTCAAGATATCTCTTCAATTATTTCATCATAACATATTATTTGTCATTAACAATCATATGAAAAACAAAAATAAATTTAAAACGCAGCATGAGCACCAAATCATATGAAGGGACATTATGAAATAAAATAGTCAGTCAAGTGAAAACCTGAAAACCCATTGAAACCCATTTCATAAAATATCATTAGAATGTTCTGAAAGATAATGTAGGTTCCATGGGACATCATTACCATATCACTATACCATTCACCATTAAAAATTAAATAACCACATGATCTACATCCATATATCAAATACCCAATGAAATTGAGAGATATATTATGGATCACCCATTGTAAAAAATATCAGGATCACCTGTTTTTCATGGGATATATTGGGGATCAACACAAAAAAAAAATTTAAGGTGATCACCCATTTTTTATGATACATATTGGGGATCAACCATTGATATATAATTTTCATGTACTGGATCTTTAATAAAACCATTGAAAACACTTCTAAACCCTTGTGTAGAACACTTACAGATATCAAACCACCCATATTATGAAAATTAACTTTTAAAATTTAATTATCGAGACCATAATAAAGAAATAATTTTTTTTGAAATAATTATGAACACATTTAAATTAAACAAGTATTAATTAATGATTCATAAAAGTTATAAATTCTTTTCATGTTGTATATGTTAAAAAAATATTTCTTTACAATTTTGTAAAAATATTTTATGGTTTAACAGGAACAGATTTTATTAAATCGAAGTTTCACATACCAATTAGAATGTTTTTAGAAAAAAAATCAAAAAATTCATTTATATATCAATAAATAAAAAAATATATTTTGAATGAGAATGAATTAGAAGAATAAATCTTCAAGCATTGGAAATGTACTTTTAATTTCATTTTATTAACATGAGTCTGACATGTCATGTAAATTAATTATATTTCTTAACAACGTTGAAAGGGAGGAGAAAGAGATATAGAAAATGAACAATGAATAAAACTTACATGGATATCACCAACCAAATAAATGAAGATAAACACTAAAGAAATTAATTTAAATTGGTTGGAATGATCCCAAAATAACTGGATAAGGCATTAGGTATAATAAATAAGAAATGAATAGGAATGAAAAAACCAAGGCAACGTCCTCCTTTTGTAGGCTATTGTAGGGGTATTAAATTTCATGTAATCTATTACACGTCATGACAGTGTTATGTATTGTAATGGTGAAGACGCATTGAATCTGTAACACCCCTTTAAAATTGAGGTTTTATACAATGTGAAGCCCATATTCATTTTGTGAATGGTGTCATATTTTTAACTAACGAAACCACCATAATTATGCATTAAATAATAACATGAAAATACTTCACATCATGTGAAGGGCATTTATAGTGTGTACCCATCACACTGTGAACAATGTTTCAGGGCATTCATATGAAATAAGTGACACAACATTTAACCTAGTTACCCGACATGTAATATCCTAGTATTTACATATACATCGTGTTAAATATGAAAAAAAGTCCAACAAGTGTAATATATGACAATTAAAAGAGTACTCCCAATCAACACTCTATCATTACAAATTAAATGAAAAGTAAATTCATGATAAGGTTTGTTATGTACTTATTAGTTTGTTAATAGTTTGTTATAACCTCCCCACAATTAAAATTTATTTCCCATTAAATCTTATTAAGAAGCATCCATGCCAAAGAGATGCGGCCATTTATATTTCATAAGTTCATCATGTTCCCATGTCTCGTGACTATTAGAACCACAAATTCACAACACACAAATAAATGGTATCATGATACCTTGAAATACCTAAGTCTAGATATCCACTATCCTCACTGGCTTCTCAGTCAGAGATAAGTCAGGTTTAATAATTAGATCACTCCAAATAAAAATGTGAGTAGTATTAAGAAGATACTTTCTCAACTGGGATACATGGAATAGATTATGTATTTATGTCATCTAGAGTGGATGTGATAAATGGAAAGAAACTTTTCCCACTAGTTCAGTAACCTTGAACAATCTCAAAATTTTAAGATAAATCTTATATTCCCTCCCAAGATATCAATGACCCATCCAAGGTGAAACATTCAAGAACACATGGTCACCAATTGAAAACTACAAATATCTACAATGTTGATCAACAAAAGGCTTATATTTAAACTAGGTTGTCAACATACACTGAGGACTCAATTAAATAATTTTTGTTGTATATTGGACCAAATACTGTCCAACCAAGGAACTCTCGAGAACCTCCAATGAGCACAATGTTTATTTACATGGTCATCCATACAAGGTCTCAAAAGGTGTCATTTTGATCAAAAAATGGTAATTATTTTTATAAAAAAATATCAACCATCCCCAACTGATTTTCCCAATCTCCAGCAAAATCAATATCGCAAGCACAAAACATATCATCATGAATCTGTACAGCTCTCTATGTATGGCCTTCGGAAAAAATATGGTAGGCCATGATCAAATGAACCTGAGATCCATGTGCCTTCTAAAAAAAATCTCTTAAAGACTGATGTAAGCCAACAATCCCTATTATAGACTATATCATATGGAACGTCATGAAAATGAACAATCTCTTTCACATAAATATTCCAAACCTCCCAATTTATGGGCATATCTCAATTTTGTATAATGTGAGCTCACGTAAACAACCTGTCTCCCACATTACATATTGCATTCTTATTTATTTTTGTATGAGGAATCCCAACCACAAAGTCCAAAAAGATTTCATCCCTCTTCCACGTAGCTACTGGAAGTGGCTGAAGTAAACCCAAAGGTTTTTGGTTCTCGAATTTCACCTATCCTCATGTATAGAAACATGAAACTAACTCAACAATGCATCATCTCATACCCATCCACAAGAACTACCGATGCATATCATAAAACATCCTAGTGGTTACTTGGAGCACATACCACTAGGAATTTTATAAATCTCTAATTATATACATCTTTACCACTACTGGTACAATAAAATTTATTTCATAGAATAGAAAAAACACTTTGGAGAATGACCACTGGGTAACTATCTCCCCACCATAAAGATAGTGTCTAATTCTTTGTATTTCACTATCAATCTCTTTATCCTGAGGAATCAACTCGAGAATAACAGATGTCAACTGAACACTGGAACAAAAAACATCATCCTATTTATCATGAACTCCAATACACAATAGTTCAAAAAATATCCATCATATTCCACACTACTTAATATTCATTCACTTCTAGGGTTGGAATTTTCCTACTTAATACATCTGCAATAAAATTTCCATTTCAGAGGCTATATGTGATGTTAAAGTCGAAATATTGCATGAACACCAATCAACTACTCCAACTGTGATTTAAATCATCTTGAGAAAAAATATATAACTACAAATTTTATGGATTGAATAAACAATAACCATTCACCCTAAAGGTAATGTCACCAGCACTTAATTTCACACATTACAATGGTATGTTCATTATCTTGGGTAGGTTAGCTCTCTCCTTTGGCCTATGTTGATGATATATATAGGATACAAGATGATTACCTTACATAAGAGTGTAACCCAAACCTAAACCCAATGCATCACAGTACACCAAATAGCCCTCCCCTGCTATTAGAAGAGTTTAAAATGGTTCATCAGTCAAAATATGTTTCAACACAATGAATGAACTCTAGAATTTATCATTGAAATAAACCTTCACCTCCTTCTAAGTCATAGTAGCCATTAGAGAATCAAACTTTGATAATTACTTCACAAACTGAAGATAGTATCAAAATAATACTAATAATATTTAAATTTTGAAGACATTATATGGTTTCCCCCAAGTCATAACAGCCTTTATCTTCTTAGTGACAACTGATATACCCAATTCAAACACTACGTATTAGAATATTTTTAATTCATGAATCCATAAATTACACTTGTAAATCTTGGAATAAAGTCAGTGATTTCATAGTGAACTCAGAACTATTCTTAGATGTTTCACATAATCCTCTTTGGATTTAGAGAAAATGATAATTTCATTCCCAATAACTATCACAAAGGTATGAATATACTCATGGAAAACCCTATTCATCAAATCCATTAAAATAACATGTGCATTTGTTAGGAAAAAGAGCATAATATGGTATTATTAATGGCCTTATGTGCTCCAAATGGTGGTTTTTGGAATGTCATATTCCATTATCCACAAATAATGGTATCCAAATCAAGGTTCAGTCTTTGAAAACAACATATCCCCTTTCAACTGATCAAATAGATTATTAATACGTTGGAAATCATACATGTTTTTCACCCTAACCCGATTAAGATTTAAGATATCAAAACATAAGGGAAAGAAACCATCATCTTTCTTAGCAAAGAGAACTGGCGACACCCAAAGTGACATAATCGGTCATATAAATACATACACACGAAGAACGTCCAACATGGACTTCCACTCTTCCAATTCAGCTGGTTCCATTACGTTAGTGGGAATTTAAATTGGTTGAGTACAAAAAATTAAGTCAACAGAAAACTATACCTCCCTAACCTTTGGAAAACCATATAAATAAGAAGGAATCACATTAGGAAGGTAAATGATGATTTTAGGGAGATTACCACTGGTCTCGCCCAAATTTACCCAATTTTTAAGGGTCAAGCGGTCGCTTGTAGTGTAGCTTGGGTTGTCGAATCCTCAGAGACCTAAGAAGAACCTTTAGACACTCAATAAAAAGAGATGGATTTTTGGATATGAAGTGTCCAACATGGGTTGATTTTAGATTTATTTTAAAGAGAACTAAAAGATCTATGTGAATTCAATTATGAGAAAATGAGTTGATCCTAGGTTATTTCTCGGGATGGATTGAATGAATTCCTTTTTTACGATTTTAATTTCATTAACTCGAGAAGGATTCATGCAATGAATTCAAACTAACCTCATCACCTACTGATTAAACACCTTCAAAATATATGATAATCACCTATACAATTGTAGGATCATTTTCATGATAACTCCAAGGTAAAGGATGTAATTAGCACATGAAAGTGGGGTGAATAAATTCAATAAGGAAGAGGAAGAATAAAAATCATTGAAGGAAAGAAACTCAATTAAAAGAAATTAATAACATTTAGGGCATGAGAAATAACATTCAATCCATCCCCTTGCTACTCCCTTGGATCAACCCATAAAAGATCTATCCCTACATTGATGACAAGTTGTCAACGGAAGCGGAAAGTAGACTTATGAGGGTGGAATTGAAGAAGTAAAAACAACAAAAATAATGATCACTCCACCGTTGTGTGAAAAAAATCACAAGGTTTGGTGTGAATAAATTCACACCTTGAGGAAACGGTATCAAGGTGATAAGGACAAGAACAGAACAAGAGAAGAAGAATAACTTTTATTGAAGACTAAGGTGATCGAACAACTTACATTAGAAGGAAGAACATTACAAAGGCAAATTGGCATAATAACATTACAATGAAAAGAAAGCACCCATCATTCCTAAATCCACCACCACTCCTGCCTTAAATAGGAAAAAAATAAGCCTTGGCCGAGCCCCCAACATCCCATGTGCCTTTAATTAATTATGTTGGGGAAAGGTGGGTGGAACATTAATGATGAGAGACTTTTCCACTTCTTGCCCCGAAGTTGCAGCCAGCTTGCATCTACCGAAAAGATGCACCTAAAGGACCTTCTAGAAGGCCGAATTTGAGTGGTCCCTAGAAGAGTTAAATGAAGCCCCGGATGTCCTCTAACAGAATGTACAATGTAAGCCCAAAATACCTTGTGATTCGGGAGATATGATTAAATACTGGTATGTTTTTCTGGGCCGCAGACTCTGGCCCAAAATTAAAGCTTCAAATTGGGCAGCCTTAATCACCACCATTGAGGACGAATTAGCACTGGCTCCAGAACAATGATTTGTTCCCCATATATGTATTCTATACTTGAATAAATTTTGGACTTCATTGGGATTGTATTGAGGTCCCCATAGTCCGATCAGTGGGATGATATCCAATCTGCCTTCTCCAGAATTGTTTCCTTTATTCGCCAAATATCTTCATCATCCTTTATTAATAATCCATTGATCCCTGAATAAAAAATGTTCATAATTAAGTGCATATCCATTTACAAAAATATCATCTTAAAATATGGATAGTTACATTCTTTAAAATCAGATGAAACATTGGGCCTAAATTAGTGCACATTAGGCATGAAGTGCACAAATGATGAGAATGGGTGTTCAAAATGTAAAATGCACTAAAATGGTATTTATTAATAGCAAGGCACATGAAAACTACATATATTAGCAATGAATATTAGCCTCTTAAAGTGGCTAATCACACCCCCCAACTTGTGTTTGGCTAGTCCCGAGCAAAATATGTCTCACAAAAATGAAATTCGAATGACCTTTTCCAAAAACATTTTAATACACATTTCTCACCCAAAGATCACATACCAAACAATTATGAAACCCATCAAAATCATTTAAAAAAAGCTATGTCGACAGGCATATCTCAATCCCAAGCCTATTCCTTTGTTCAAATTCAGTGCCATATTTCATCCAAATTCAATTAAGCATGATGAAGTGTTGTACATCACAATAGACATGGGGGTTCATTTACATTCGAGGGAGAAAATATGGAAGTGCCAGGAGCAATCAAATTTTAATAATAAGATGAGTACTCATTTTTTTATTTTCTTTTATTTGTGGTTTTTTATTGTTTTTTCAATTTTTCCATGGTAATTGAAATTGAACTCAATCGAGTCAACCCATGTAGCAAGACTTTGCCGATGACTCCCAGGATCAGAGACCTTAGGGCACCAAGTGAAGTTCACATACTCAGGCATCATCTCGAGTTAACTCAATCAAAAACAAATTCAAATTACCAAAAATAGAGATAAAATTCCCAACTCTGGGCTAGACAACTATGGAGTCAGGATCCCCAAGTACCGAAAGCCACACATTAGGTCAATTCATTTCTCTACGCGCAATTGATTTTTTTGAATACTCTTGTTAAAATTAAAATGATCGCCAATCCTATGCTATTTATTATGGGTCCCCAAGAACTCAAACTAAAACCCCACAATCTAGAGGACGTGCATTGTGTTTTTTTATTAAATGGATGAAAATATAACAGTGAAAAATCACATCAAACAACCGCACTTTCCAATATCTATGCACATGAACATAAACTTGCATTAAAATCAGAATCAATGCATGCAAAATTATTTGATATCCAATTTCAGATTTTGGAATGTGTGTTATCATGTTCAAGGTTAATGGAATTTTTCCTTCCAAACATTTTCATCTCCCCCCCAACTTGTAATACACTGTCCCCAGTGTTTAAAGAATTGAAACATAGAAGTGGCATGATATAAGTTCAACAAAGACATTGAAAATGAAAAATATGGAATAAAGTCACCTGGTGGTTGATGTTGAAAATAAATTCCCATGTCTCCCTTCAGTTCGGTTTATCTTCCAATGACTTAGACGGTTGTGACCAGCTTTTCCCAATGACCTATGACATGCATTAAATTTTTTTTAATATATATATTTTTTGTATATATTTTTTTTAACCTAAATAAAGTATAAATAACATAAACTGATGATACATTGTCTTCTTTATATTTTCTGGGTAAGGTATTACTCATGGATCACACCGCGTGACACAGATGAATGCGGTGATCCCCTTTCATACACATCCTTACTCATAAAAGAAGAATATGTCAACAATCTATTTCTTTTAAATACCAAAAAAAATATAAAATAAAATAAAATAAACTGATGATACATTGTCTTCTTTATATTTTCTGGGTAAGGTATTACTCAGGGATCACACCACGTGACACAGATGAATACGGTGCTCCCCTTTCGTACCCATCCTTACTCATAAATGAAGAATAGGTCAACAGTCTATATATATATATATATATATTTTAAAAATAACAAAATGAAGAATATGGAAATAATGATGAAAAAAAATTATTCACAAATATTAGAAACATGAAGACCACGGGTTGCCTCCCGTGAAGCGCTTTTTCTTAACGTCGTTATCCCGACATGGATCTTAAATCTATCAATTTTTCCTAGTTCATAGGTTGGCTCTGTTAGCTCTACCTCTATTTCCTGTTTATTGAATGATTCAATGAATGGTTTTAACCTATGACCATTGACCTTAAAAATGTTACCACTTGTGGGATCCTCAATCTCTACTGCCCCATGGGGGTACACATGATGCACTATGAAAGGACCTGACCATCTAGACCTTAACTTTCATGGGTGTAAATGAAGTTTTGAACTATACAAGAGCACAGATTTTCCCAGTTCAAATTGTTTTACTTTGACATTCCTAGATCGGTAGGCTTGAACTCTAGATTTATTTATCCTTGAATTTTCATACGCCTCCATCCTAAGTTCCTCAAGTTCATTAAGATCTAACTTCCTCTTTTCTTCGGCTAAATAAATGTCAAAATTCATTTTCTTGATTGCCCAAAATTCCTTATGCTCAATTTCAACATGTAAATGTCATGCTTTTCCATAAACCAACCTATATGGTGACATTCCTAGGATGGTTTTGAATGCTGTACGATATTCCCAAAGAGCATCCAAGAGTTTCTCAGACCAATCTTTCCGAGAGGGGTTGACAGTTTTTTCAAGAATTTGCTTAATCTCCCTATTTGATAACTCAGCTTGAACATTGGTTTGAGGATGGTACGTAGTGGAAAATTTATGAGAAATTCCATACTAAGACATGAGTGAAGAGAATGGGAAATTACGGTAATGGGTTCCACAATCACTGATTATAGCCCTAAGAATTCGAAATCTAGAAAATATATGCTCTTTTAGGAATCAGATCACAACTTGATGATCATTAGTCTTGGTGGGAATGGCCTCAACCCATTTTGAGACATAATCAACAGCTAAGAGGATGTAGAGGTATCCCTTAGTGTTTGGAAAGGGTCCCATGAAATCAATTCCCCAACAATCAAATATTTCAACGACTAGAATGGGAGTGAGGGGCATTTGATTTCTTTTGGAAATGGATCCTAATTGCTGACATTGAGGACAACTTTTGCATTATTGGAAGGAATCCTTAGTGAGGTACGACCAGTATAAACCACTTTGGAGGACCTTTGTAGTGGTTTTCTTTGTAGAAAAGTGGCCTCCACATGCCTCTCCATGACAAAATTTTATAATGGACTCTTGCTCAAACTCGGGAACACATCTCCTGATGATTTGATCAGGACAGAACATGAAGAGGTAAGGATCATCAAACACATAGTGTTTGACATCAGAATGGAATTTTTTCTTAGATTGGGTCCCCATGAATTTTGGAATGTCACCCGTCACCAAATGGTTTTCTATGTCAGCATACCAATGGAAATCACTCACTGAATAGAGGTGCTCATCGGGAAATGAATCAGACACAGAGAGGTGGTGTGAGTCATCATTGAATTCCATCCTAGAGAGGTGATCAGCTACAACATTTTCAACACCCTTTTTATCCTTAATGGTTTAATCGAACTCTTGAAGAAGAAGGACCCACCTAATCAATCTAGCCTTGGCATCTTGTTTTTGGAAAAGGTATTTTAGGGCTGAATGTTCAGTGAAGACAATGATGGGTGATCCTAAGAGATAAGACCTGAATTTCTCTAAAGCAAAGACAACAGCAAGCAGCTATTTTTTAGTGGTGGTGTAGTTTATTTGTGCATCATTTTAAGATTTTCTTGTATAAGCAATTACACATGGAGTTTTCTCACACCATTGTCCTAAGACTGCTCCTACAGCGAAGTCACTTGCATCACACATGAGATCGAAAGGAAGTTTCCAATTTGGAGATTGCATGATAGGTGGAGATATAAGAGTTTACTTGAGTGTAGGTAATGATTCCTCACAGCTTTCTTTCCATAAAAATGGAGCATCTTTTACCAATAGAGCACAAAGTGGTTGAGAAATAGATCTGAAATTCCTAATGAACCTTCTATAAAAACCAGTATGTCCTATGAAGGACCTTACTTCCTTAACAGTTTTAGGAGAGGGAAGGTGAAGAATGATGTCAACCTTATCTTTATCAACTTCAATCCCTCTACCAGATACGAGATGACCTAGAACATGACCTTCCCTTACCATGAAATGGCATTTTTCCCAATTTAGTATGAGATTCTTATCCTCACACCTTGAAAAAACCTTTTTTACATTTAGAAGGAATACCTCAAAAGTATCCCCAAATATGGAGAAATCATCCATGAAGACCTCTAAACAATCTCCCACCATGTCTGAGAAGATTCCCATCATGCACCGCTGGAAGGTACCGGGGGTATTACATAACCCAAAGGGCATGCACTTGAAGGCAAAAGTTCCGAATGGACAAGTGAAGGTCGTTTTTTCTTGATACTCTAAAGAGACTTCGATTTGATTATACCCTAAGAATCCATTTAGGAAGCAGTAGAATTGATGACCCACCACTCGCTCGAGGACTTGATCTATAAAGGGCAAGGGGAAATGGTCTTTCTTGGTACAATATTTGAGCTTCCTATAGTCAATACAAACTCTCCATCCACTATTAACCCTTGTTGGAAGCATCTCTCCATCATTATTGGTTATTACTGTGATTCCAGCCTTCTTTGGAACCACATGGATTGGGCTAACCCACTCACTCTCGGCTATAGGATAGATGATACCAGCTCTTAACAATTTCAAAAGTTCTTTTCTCACTACTTCCATGAGATTAGGATTGAGTCGCCGCTGAGGTTGACGACATGGATTTGAATCGAATTCTAGAACAATTCTATGAGTCCTGATAAGTGGGCTAATCCCATGAATATCTGATAGGGTCCATCCAATGGCTTTCTTGTCTCTCCTAAGGACATCTAGAAGCATCCTCTCATGATTGGCTTCAAGAGAGGAAGAAATGACAACCGAAAAGGATTGATTTTCCCTTAAGAATGCATACTTGAGTGATGAAGGTAAAACCTTAAATTCAAGATCAGAGTGGTTATCACTTTCCAAGAAAGGATGAGACTTTGTATTGAACTCAGTTTCTTTGTTCACATTTCTTGACAAAATTGGTTCCTTGTGAAGAGAATTTTCATCCACTAAATTAGCTAGAGTAGTTTCATGAAGGGATATGGACTCTATGTTATTGATTTCACCCATGGTATCATTGATTGGTGATTCTAGAAAATCATCAATAGAGCAATCTGAAAGAGATTCAAGCCAAGGAGACAAATTTCCCTCATGTGAACAAAGAAAATCAATCTCTTCTTAACTTAAACAACCTTCGGTAACTCCTTTATGTTCCTTGAGTTCACTATCAACACTACCTATCCAATTAACCTCATGGATCTCTTCATCATATCTAATTTGATAGTTTTCATTGTAGATGTTCAAGTCTAGACACATGTTTCCAAAGGTGATGGTCATGTTCCCATTTCAGACTCGGATAATAGAGTCGATTGTTGCAAGGAAGGGACGACCAAGGATGATTGGGGTTTTCTCCCTAGGACCTAAGCATGGGTGATTGTCTAGAACAATGAAGTCAGCTGGGTAAATGAAATTTTCAACTTTCACCAAAACATCCTTTAAGATCCCCTTTGGAACTCGAATACTACGATCAGCAAGTTGAAGAGTGACAGATGTGGGTTGGAGTTCTTCGATCCCTAACTGACAATACATAGCATAAGGAATGAGGTTCACACTGGCTCCTAGATCACACAAGGCTTTGACAACTTTGTTCTCTCCTAGTTCAACATTTATGTAAGGGCATCCCGGGTCATTCATCTTTGGAGGAAGGGTTCCTTGGATTGTTGTGCTAAAATTTGCTGCCAGAAGGACTTGGTTCTTGTGTGATAATTTCCGTTTAAATGTGTAGATGTCCTTAAGGTATTTTGAGTATGCAGGAATGGTTTGAATGGAATCGAGGAGTGGAATGTTCAACTTGACTTGTGAGAATATTTCCCTTAATGTTTCACTCAATTCAGGCTTGCTTTTCCCCCTCATGCCTTGAGGAAATGGGGCAAGTTGTGGGGTTGTTTTTTGAAGAGTTGTTTCTTTTACATTTCTATTAGTATCATAAGTTTTTTCATGTGTTTCATTTGAATTTTCATTAGAGTTTGAATCTTCAGGTGGGTTTTGAACTATTTGTTCAGGTTTCTCAATTGATTTCCCACTTCTCAAAACCGTCACAACCTTTAGTTGTTCATGAGTTGTTTGAGTGCAACTTGTCTCCCCCCATGATGTTTGTTGTGGAATGGCCTGTGTGGGAATGGGTGCCTTTCTAGTTTTGATTTTTTGAAGTTCTTGTTTAAGGGACGAGACTTCTGAGTTCATCTTTTCCATTTGTTTGCACAGTTGTTCAAGGATTGGAAGAGGGACAGATTGGGAAGGGGTTTGTGTTGGTTGGGATATCCCAGGGGGATACATTAGTTGTTGGATGGGTTGTTGGTATTGGACTATAGGATGTTGTTATTGGACAGTTTGTGGTTGGAATTGGTTATGGTTTTGAAAATTTTGTGTAGGGTAGGGGTTTGGTCCTTCTGGTTGGCTAGGTTGTTGGTTATCTTTCCATTAGAAGCCTGGGTGGTCATTATACCTTGGGTTGAATGTGTTTGGGTATTGAGGCTTTTGAAAGTTTAGGTAATTGACTTCAGTAGGTGGTCCTCCTAAAATAACATCTTTGATGGATGGAATGGTTGGGAAGTTGTCTGTTTTGTGGTCATGTTTGTCATAGATTGTGCAAACAAGGTCTCTAGTTTGGATTTCATTGATTTTCCTATGGTCTATCTCTTCAACCTTCCTAGAGAGTGCTGCAAGTTTCACCCTAAGGCATTCCTCTTCCCTAAGTTTATGCATTCCAGTAGTTCTTTGAGGATTTTCAGAATAAGGTGATGTTCCCCATGTTTGGTTTTGTTCAGCAAGGATTTCTAGATACTCATAAGCATCATTTGGGGATTTGTTTTTAAAGGTCCCATTACACATCATGTCAATGAATTGTTTGTTCCCCGGGCCCAAACCTTCATAGAAAATTCCTACATGTTCAGGAATAGAAAAACCATGGTGTGGAACCATGTTTAGGGTGACTTTGAACCTCTCCAATGTTTCATAAAATGACTCTCCCTCTTTTTCAAAAAAAAATTGGATGCTCTTTTTTAGTGCAATGGTTTTGTGATGGGGGAAGTATTTTTTTTAAAATTCTCTTTGCAGTTGGTTCCAAGTGTGGATTGATGAAGGTCTCAAATTATTTAACCAGTTCCTTGCTCGATCCTTAAGTGAGAAAGGAAAAAGCCTCAACTTATCTGACTCATGTTGATGTGGTGAGCACATGGTTTCAACAATGTCATTGAACTCCTTGACATGAAGGTAAGGCATTTCTGACTCCATCCCATGGAAGGTTGGAAGGTGGTTTAGGACATGAGGTTTAAAGACATAGTGGGCATCTCCTACGGCAGCATGCCTAATGCAAGAGGGTGCATTGGTCCAGGTAGGTGTAAGGTAGTCACTCATGGTTTGATCGAATGCATTCCCCAAATTTGGGGCTTCCTCATTTGGATTTCCATTTTGGTTCCCGCCCGGGTTTATGAGTTGGTTTCTTTGAAGACCCTCCATTGAAATTGAATCAATCTTTAACTTTGGGGTATTAGGAAGGTTAGGATCCAATGGTATACATGACTCCCCTATCCTATGACTTTCCACCGTAACTAGTCTGTTTGAGTTATCGCGTGTGAAGGCGGACATGCGCCAAAAAAATGAGAAATGGAAAATATAAGAGATATTGGGTGAGAATAGAAGAATGGGGGTGAGGAAAGAAGGTTTTTGTCTAAGGAACTTACTTGGTCCCCGGAAACGGTGCCAAAATTTGGTCTCTCCCAAATTTACCCATGTTTTAAGGGTCAAGCGGTCGCTTGTAGTGTAGCTTGGGTTGTCGAATCCTCAGAGACCTAAGAAGAACCTTTAGACACTCAATAAAAAGACATGGATTTTTGGCTATGATGTGGCCAACTTGGGTTGATTTTAGATTGTTTTTAAAGAGCACTAAAAGATCTATGTGAATTCAATTATGAGAAAATGAGTTGATCCTAGGTTATTGTTCGGGATGGATTGAATGAATTCCATTTTTTTATGATTTTAATTTCATTAACTCGAGAAGGATTCATGCAATGAATTCAAACTAACCTCATTAAATACTGATTAAACACCTTAAAAACATATGATAATCACATATACACTTGTAGGATCATTTTCATGAGCACTCCAAGGTAAAGGATGTAATTAGCACATGAAAGTTGGGTGAATAAATTCAATAAGGAAGAGGAAGAATAAAAAACATTGAATGAAAGAAACTCAATTAAAAGAAATTAATAACATTTAGGGCATGAGAAATAACATTCAATCCAGCCCCTTTCTACTCCCTTGGATCAACCCATAAAATATCTAGCCCTCCATTGATGAAAAGTTCTCAACGGAAGCAGAAAGTAGACTTATGAGGGTGGAGTTGAAGAAGTAAAAACATCAAAAATAACGGTCACTCCACCGTTGTGTGAACAAAATCACAAGGTTTGGTGTGAATAAATTCACACCTTGAGGCAAAGGTATCAAGGTGATAAGGATAATAACAGAACAATAGAAGAATAAGAACTTTTATTGAAGACTAAGGTGATTCGAACAACGTACATTAGAAGGAAGAACATTACAAAGGCAAATTGGCATAATAACATTACAATGAAAAGAAAGCACCCAACATTCCTAAATCCACCACCACTCCTGCCTTAAATAGGAAAAAATGAAGCCTTGGCCGATCCCCCAACATCCCATGTTCCTTTAATTAATTATGTTGGAGAAAGGTGGGTGGAACATTAATGATGAGAGACTTTTCCACTTTTTGCCCCGAAGTTGCAGCCAGCTTGCATCTACCGGAAAGACACGCCGAAAGTACCTTCTAGAATGCCGAATTGGAGTGGGCCCTAGAAGAATTAAATTAAGCCCAGGATGTCCCTTAACCGCATGTAAAATTTCAGCCCAAAATAATTTGTGGTTCGGGAGATATGATTTAAATAGTGGTCTATTGTTCTGGGCCGCAGACTTTGGCCCAAAATTAAAGCTTCAACTTGGGCCGCCTTAATCACCACCATTGAGGACGAATTAGCACTGGCTCCAGATGAATTATTTTTCCCCCTATATGACTTCTATCCTTCCATAAATGTTGGGCTTCATTGGGATTGTATTGCAGTCCCCATAGTCCGATCAGTGGGATGATATCCAATCTGCCTTCTCCGGAATTGTTTCCTTTAATCGCCAAATATCTCCATCATCCTTTATTAATAATCCATTGACCCCTGAATAAAAAAATGTTCATAATTAAGTGCATATGAATTTCAAAAAATATCAAATTAAAATATGGATAGTTACATTCTTTAAAATCAGATGAAACATTGGGCCTAAATTGGTGCACATTAGGCATGAAGTACACAAATGATGAGAATGGGTGTTCAAAATGTAAAATGCACTAAAATGGTATTTATGAATAGCAAGGCACATGAAAACTACATATATTAGAAATGAATATTAGCCTATTAAAGTGGCTAATCAACCACTCCCTGAATTCCACACATTATCAAAATAACACACATATATCACTTTCCCCAATTATAGATAAGAAGGTCAGACTCTACTCAACATTAGTTCCCATTCTTCTTGAAATACAAGAGACACACGCATGAGTGTAGAATGGTAGAACCCTCAATGATAACAATCAATCCAAGAAATGTTGGCATTGATACAATCCATCCTTAATATGATATCAACCTATTTCATGTTAAGAGATAGAAAACTCCATGTTAGCTTAACATTTGATATAGAGAAGACACAAGCAAGACTATAGAGACCCTTATCTCTCTTCATAACAAGTGGGTAATAATATCCATTGCTCATGAAAAAATATCCATTGGAGGATTAATCATATTAACTATATGGGTTGAATTAAATGTTTGATAGATACCTGTATCAAAAAGGGAAGCCACTAATGAAAGAATCTATAGTAATGGTACCTCTTATAGTCACTGGACCTATGTTGGATTCCTTTGGAGACTCTTTTACAATGTGAAGAATATTCATTCTAGATTGTTGTTGATAGAAACTTTTTTAGGTGAATCATTTCATGTTCCCGTTGTCTTTTTAGGTTCTGATGATCTCATTCTACTATGAGGAATATAAATGTTCTGGAAAATCATTTTCATGTTCCTTTAATGTCTAATGTAACAATTGTTTTTATGTGACTCAGTGAAAAACCAGTTATAATTTATTGTCCTTACACACTTATTTCAATTCGAATAAATTCCTCTCGGTGCTATAGTAGGTATTGAAAGAAACATCAATCAAGAACTCCCATGAGAATAATCATTATTTTGTTTTCCTTTTATGGAATTGACACTATAACTAGGATGAAAAGATACTCCCATCATCATAGAATTCCCAGTCAAGTCCATCTCAACCATCATCAAAATATCTATCACATCATCATAAGTGGGATGAATCAACATGAATACCTAAATATATATATCCAACTAAATCCCTAACTTGAATGATCAAGCCTTTATCATTTCATTAGATACTCTCACAGATGCAGACTGTACCGGATCAGAATATCCATTTGAATAATCCATCATGGTTTTGTCTGTAACAACCCAAGATATTATGAGAATTATTATTTTTAATTTCATTGATGTATTGTGTTATAAGCTACAACAAAATTAGCTTGTCTTATAAGCGACACCTTATTAGCTTGCAGTATACGCAACACTATTCTTGGCTCGTGTTACACATAATTTCATGTTCGTTTTGTAGAAATTATTCTATGCAACATTAAGTATAGATTTTTTTTAAATTTATAAGTGAAATAAGATCTGATTATGTTATACACAACAAAAAAGGGAGATTTAACTACACTTAGCCTTGACTAGGCTTTAATTACATGCAATCGCGACCTTCCTTGATAGCGGGTGTAGTACGCAATACTGGGGTTCACTAAACAACGATATATTATTATAATATTATTATGGAATAGCCGTTATAAACATTATTATCTAAATTTTGAATTTTATAACATTATTATTCATCTTACACATTTTCTAGAACATGGTATGAGAACAAAATAAAATTTTCGGGGAAAATATGTATTTTTCAAAAAATGAAGTTTTGTCTCCTTTTGATGGAACACCCACATTAAACATAGTTTTTGACATGTTTATAAGTTCAATTTGAAAAAATAAAATTCTTCCATTGAATCAGGATATAAAAATTTAATTTGGACAAATTTTTCATATTATTCTAATATCTTTCATATTTTAATGAATAGTAAAAACACGCTATATTTTAATTAAAAACAACTTTTTTCATCACAATAATTTATATGGTTATATTATTTTTTTAATTGGTTTTAAAGTTTAATTAGAAAATATTTTTACCAATTAATCCAATGTTTCTCATTGTAATTAATTTCACTTTTTAATTGGATATAAACAACTGTCGAACTTTTGATAGTTATTGTTTCTTAAAAACACGCTATTTGTTTTGATAACAGGATTTAATTAATTAATGCCACTTCTATGTTTTGAATTTGAAAAAATAGATATCAGTTTTGAATTTGGAATATAAAATATAGTTGAGGCTGAATGTTTGGTATTTTTCTGAAAAAATCCATTTTTTGATGAATAGTGAAACCACTTACTCGTAGTTAAAAAATGACTCTTTCATTTAAATGATATTTTACCACTTCTGTGAATTGAATTTCAAAAATATGACATACTTGGTTGTTATCAAGATGTAAAATATGATTCAATAAGATGAATTTTTTTTGGTGAATAGTAACTTTTGACTTTTATTTACTGTGGTTAAAGGTAAATAGGGCAATTCATTGTTAAAAGAATATTATAATAAATTAAAATTACCTTAACACTTGTACTAACGTTATTTAATGAGTATTGGTCGACCATGGTCACCCATGGGTCGATTTTGGGACCCCATGGATCCACTTGGTAGTGATAATGACAATTTGGATTAATTAATTTAATGTAAAGATAAAATTGACATTAACAAATATCTTTTAGTAATTAATTTTTATAAGGGGTTATATAAATTATCTTTTTGACTATAAATATTAATTGAAAAGATAAAAATATTTCCTAAATGGTGGTATATTTGTTATAATTTTTAGACATCATATAAATTAAATTATTTATGACACAATAATAATGCACTATTTAACTCATTAATAAATGATTTAAATAAATAAGATTATAATGATTAAAATATTATCAAAAACATGTCCAATTCTGATTGGATGATTTTATTTAGACCATGAGTCATCTTATATTCATCTTTAGTGATTTTTGGACCTTTTGAAACCGAATATATGTTTATAATAAAATAATATTTTCACACTTTCCAAAGGTGCCCCTCTCCTCCCTTATAAAAGGGTACCTCCTCCCACTCTACTTTACACAACATTGAGCCTCCATGATCGGACACCCCCTGACCATTAAACTTCTCAAATACCATATTAATATTATAGAGGTCTTGGTATTTTTCAAAGACCAACATTAGTGCCCTAAGAGGAGGTTTCAAAGAGGTGTGTCAAAGAAGATGTAATATCTGTTACCGATTCTTTCAAATTTATTTCTTCTTCTACTTCGTCTTATTTAGTTGTTTCATTATAAATTAATAACATTAGTATAACTAATATAATTATATGTTATAATAAATGTGAAACAACCCGATTTCACTTTCTATCCATCCTACGGAAAACGAAATCACTGCGCGTGCGTACGTACAGAATATCGTCTCCACGCCGTGCTGTAATCTGTTTTCCACCACCACCTTACTTGGATGGATAATATGGTGTAAAGAATAACTATATATGATTATTATAAATTCATACTGATTCTATGATTTTATTCCATCCACTCAAATTCCATTCAATAAATATGGGAACAATATCCTCGCTCATGCGTACGTACGGATTACCGTCTCCACAACACGATAAGATTCATTTTCCATGTTAACAATTAAAGAATGATTATAAAGTATATATAATAAGTAATCATGAAATATATGAAATATTAATGATACTGGATTTCTGTATATTTAATTTACTTACATATTTTAAATTTAATAAGGAATCAAAAATAGCCTTCATGCTTACATTCAGCCTACCGTCTTCATGAACGATGTATTTCTTTCCATATATCGATCGATTATATATATGTATATTCTGAATATATATTATATATAAATCATGTGTTATATATTTTAATTAATTAATCATGATCTATGTAATCATATTCTGGAATTATGTAATCATGATCTAATTAATCATATGAGTAATTACAAGTCAAAACACGGACGATAAATGAAACGATTTTACCCAAAATGCTGCTTTAACATGGAATTAACAAATGAACGGATAATATAAAGTCATAAGTGAATCATATATGATATCATACATATTATTATGGTTCTATTAAAAGTTTATAATATGTATAGACCCACTATACTGGATTCTTAGACACATACAAAAGAAATTGGACAAATGGTAAGGTTTAACTTTTCCAATCTCGTCTTTAACCGATATTGTTTATTAGTAAGTATTTACTGGGGATATATTTTTCATCCTTGTCCATAAAAATGTTTTTCATAAAGTGTATTTGACTTTTAGATTGTTTTATGGAAAGAATATTTCTTTTTTTTACCATAAGAATTACTTTTTGACTTTTCCGGTAAAAGTACAAGGAGAATGATTTTTTACCTTATACGACATGAATGGATTTTTAAGGTTTCATATCACCTAATTTTCAAGAATATTACTCTACATGTTTTCAGGGTTATTTTCAATAAAATCCCTTTCTTTTAAAATTTTGTGGCATTTTGTGAAAAGAAAATGATTTTTAAGGAGAAAGGATATTTTCCTCAAGAATTCATTTCACGTGTTTTATTGAAACTATTTCCCATCTAAGATGAAATTATTTAGCATGTTTATGTTTAAAGTATAATTTATCTATTATTTACATGTTTTTACTTTTCTTATAATGAAATTATATCCATTTCTTTTATATGGATTATGTTATTATGGGATGATGTTTATGAAACCCATTTTTATTCTTTGTGTTATGATGAAATATTTATGTTTTTATTGTGGAACAAGTAAGAATGATTTCATTATGAGATGGGTGGGACCTATATATCCCTCCAATACATTGGGTAAACATTTATATCTCATGAGATAGACATGGATGGAATGGAAAGTTAATCTGGTTCAGTGATACAAGACTGGAACGAGGAGTGAACTCGGTTCAGTAATGGAATTTGTCCACTATGATTGTCTTGGAAACAATGCCTTGGATAATATGGAAATCATATCATGTGATTAATGTTTTTCTAAAATTAAAAGATATATTTCCAAGATATTTTGTCATGATTTATGTTCCATTATGATCTATGACTTACGTACTGCCATGTTTTATGTCATTGCTCAAGATTTTTATGTTTAATCATTATGTTCATGTTCTTTTTAAGATCAAATGTATATGATTTGTTTTATTTTCTCCATGAAAACCCTTACTAAGAATTTGAGCTCACCCTTTAAAGGTTTTCTTTTCTCCAGGATTTATAGAATTGTTTTATGTAAGAAAACAAAAGTATAAGATCATTACGGGAGATGGTGAAGATCTTTCACCACGATTAGAAGATTATATTCCGAGTTTCCAAAGACACTAAAATATTACGGTCCATATGTGTCTGTTTTTTTTTATGTATTATGTATTTCGCAAAACTAATGTAATGTCCATGTATGTCAATCATTGGGTCTCTACAGTTGGTATGAGAGGAAATGTTTAGTTAACCTTTGGAAACTAGGATGTGAGAACTGTAGTGAGATCCCTAGTGATATTTCTAAGGTATGTCTAGGGATGTATCTGAGGTTAAGTATATGTTTAGGTTATAGTCCAAGAATTATGGTAACGATTATAGAGTTAAACCTATGATTTTATATATTGAATATACACCCCCTTTATTATGTTGTTTTCCTAGCATGACTTTTTCCTCTCACACTATTCTTTTTGGGTTTTATAAAATGGCTGGAAACCGGAAGATTTGTGTTAATGGAGAATATGATGGACAATGGAATGATATCCTTCATGAAAAAGAAAATGAAATGGGATTTGGAAGGTCAAACATCGTTATTATGCCTAATCAGCAATCTCATAATATGATCAATAATCTCAACATTGGTAAGTTTCCTGACACAGTTAATAAGAGAAAGAAGGAGTTTCATGATGATCATAGATGAATGAAAGTTCAATTTTCCTCATTTAAATCATGTGGGAAGAGACATCAAAGAGAATGTTTCAATGGAATTGGAAGATTCTATGGGTGTGGAAAAGAAGGACACAAATCTAGTAATTTCATATGAAAGGGTTCAGTTAAAAATATGGATAAAATAATGGTATTGCTAAGGCATCAACAACAGTTAAATGTTTTAAATTTGGATTGTTAAGGAATTATGCAAACCAATTACCTAAGGGAAAGCCTCATGAATAGAATCGGCATGGTCGTATGGGTAGTATTTATGTTGATGATGATGAGGAGACTACAAATGATATATGATATGAAAGAAGTGTTGAGGAATAAAATGATGATGCTCGGTCGATGGTTTAAGTGGGTAGTGGAATGATTTAATGGTTATCAAGAGTAATGTTTAATAAGTAATTTAATTGTACTATATAATAAAGAAACATCAAAATATTGTTACACTATTGTTTTTCCTTGAGTATTTGAAAGTATGTGTTCAATGGTACCGGTAACCATGAAAGGTTATTTAGATATTTTTGGAAAGCACCTAATATGCACATAAAGAAGGGATAAGAATATAATGGAATTTTTGATAGTATTAATGAGCTCATGACTAATATAAGGAAAAAGTGATATCATGGTTTGAGTATATTAAATCTTTGGGATTTTGGTATGTGGAAAGAGTTACCTTGTGACCGCATTCATGTTTTCACTATGGTTCAGGTGTCACAAACCACCCCAGGTCGACCCTGAACCGGTCACCTGAGCTAGTCCGCAACATGGCCTGAGAGGCGTTCCCGATCCTCCCGGGCTAGCGACAAGTGCTAGGGCATCAACAAAAGCGGTGGGAATTATTTCGCTGAGTTAAAATAAATGAATAAAGCAGTAGAAATAAAATAGAGTAGCACAAAATAAACATACAAAGTAAAGTGACTATACAAGAACAAAATAAAATAAAACTTACTGAAAGAGACAACCACTATCTTCGTGTGACCTCACGGTAACTCTCCAACCCACAACCAAACATCGCCCAAGGAGAACGCACCCAATCTGTAGCCTGCAAAAACACTAAAAACAAAAAAAAACTATATGCATGAGTATTAAAACTCAATTGGCGTGCCCAATAAACTATTCCCAATGAACTATCTTTAAATAAATAAATTTATTAATTTCAGGTTTGATCTAAATAATCATGATATTGGTTATCACACACACACACTTTCATTTCTAAAACAAGTATCATTCCATTGCCCTTTATAATTTGAAAAAAAAATTAAATGATTGAAAGCAACAGGTGCATTGCATTTTAATACATTTTTGTGAACAATTATAAAACCAAACATAAGTTATTATCCAAAATGGAAAAATACACATAACACACAACACACGCCAAGGGAAATGGGAAAAATGGCACACACGAGCTAACAACCGAACTAGACTTCTCAATCGTGTGCCACACACAAATAAACACTGAATGAAACATGGGTCGAACATAAGAGATCATGAACAATCTAGAACGTACTATACATGTGACTCATCTTGAAAGCATGCTCTAACTCGATGATGTCATAATGTCCTAACACGCGGTAAAGCCCAACATGGCCTAAACGAGGGGCCCAATCCCCATAGAATCTATAACTCAGTATTCCCTTGCTATGGGTCCACTAGCCAGTGCGTAATCTAAACTAGTACAACAATCGTTCTCAGAAGATTCACTCACTATGCCAGTTTCCCATGTCAACGCATACAATAAAAAGGGGTGAGTCCACAATGTAAATCAATCAATCATGATGCACAAATAACACACACAACTCACGAAATCAACGTACACTAAAGATCACTCCTTAATAACCCCCAAGTGAGTTTTTCCAAAATAATTTATTTCATTAAAGTGCAAAACGGGCCTTCACCAACATTAATGAAAAACCTAATTTCTCAAGAAAACCCAAAACACTTGTTCTGAAGAAATCATTTGTCCTTAAAACTAGAACCAAATTTGAAATTCTGTTAATTATGTTTAAAGGCCAAACTGGAATTCTTTCACAACTGGGTGTCCGCTCTTCACGAAAATATTTCAAGAGTCCTGTATAAAATAAACATCTCTTTTTACACCAATTAATCATTTAAAAATTAATCATTTGATATTATTTTCTATTTATTAAAATTAATAAAACATCAAGAAAATAATAAATTCTAAATTTAAAGGTGAGTTTAGTGTGGAACCTAACTCGACTCGCAGCTCGGTTACGATGACGATGGATTATGTCCCAACTTGTGCACAAGGACGCGCCACTTGACGATGACCGAAGTATCACAGAAAAACCCTGCCAATGCGTTGCAAGAACTCAAAGTATCTAATAACACAGAAAAATTGTCTTAAAAAAAATCCAAATGAATAAACAGAGAGAACCCACCTTGAAACCGGTGCGGACGAAACAGAACAAACCCAAAACATGCGGTAAAACAAGGTGTGCCCTGCAAATAAAGGCGAACAATCTGAATCAATCTGAATCGCTTCACCTTCAGTGGTGGCAGACAGAGCGTGGTCTAACGTGACCCGAGACACACATTACAAACCCTATGAGGGGATTTGCGGCCATGTCAGAGCAACACCCAACAAAAATAAAAAAACACCCAAAAACAATTAATGCTGAAGGACCAAAGCAGGAACAAAAAGGTATCTGAGACTCACATAAACCAAATGGAAAACCAAGCATTACAAAAAGGATTTATATCCAAGGGTTACCCGGGAGATTCTTTGCCTCCTCGCTTGTGATCATTCTCTTCATCCTGGGCCGATGAAATTCTCCATCATGATTCGTGTACCTGCTCACGCCCAGAATAGCATTCTCCAACAAGATGGAAGCTCTTTGATATTCCTTCAATCTTTCTTCTAAATAACGATCCAATTCATCATCTAGTTTTTCATTTTCCTTGTCTACCAGGAAAAGTTTGTGCTACTAGTGAACAAGATATGAAAATTTGTTGATATTTGGGAAAGCTAGGAACTTGGGAATTAAATAGTTGTGAAAATACCCAAGAGAGACCATCACGATCCCACCATCCTTGCCAATATTTTCAATGTATGTTGTAAGAATAACCTAGAGAAACATTTTCTAATACTTGATACCTTGTGGGTTTAACATGCGATTAGTAGACTGAAGGCCATCATTTTTTATAAAGTGGCGGAATATAGTTCCACTAAATCTGGCCAAATCCAGGGGCTCCAATGTCTGAATCAATAAATGCTCCCAAAATCAGTCAAAAGCCAATACTGAACCAGCAACTCTACCCAGTGACAATCAAGAGAGAGCTTCAAATACAAGATGAGTGGAACCCGATGAACCCATCACAAGACATGGACTCACGGGTAATGTTTGGAGGCAATATCCGGAGGGGCTCAACCCTGCAGGCCGCTGCGCGATGGAGGCCGCAAGGGGGAGGCATCGAGGTAGGAGGCAGGGCCTGCAGGAGGGGGGTTGCGCCGGACTGAAGGGCTGGGTGGCGGAAACCTGCAGGGTGAGGTGGAGGTGGCTAGGGCTTTGGTGCGCACCGGCGAATGAAGGGGAGTAGGGGTGCGCGACTTCGCTGTACCGAGGACCGTTGGACGGGTTCGTGCAAGGGGGTTGACGTGAGGTGGTGGAAGCAGGTCATCCGGTGGTGTAGGAGGGCAGAGGCTGTGCTGGATGAAGCGCAACGATAGGAGGTGTTCGCTGGAGCTACAGGAAGAAGGTTCACAGGGAGAGGCGACGCACAAAAAAAATGGGAGGGGGTGACGAGATTAGGGTTGCATTAGGGTAAAATAGAAAAAAATAATAATAACAATAATATAATGATAATATTAATAAAAATATTAATAATTGATGTGTTAATAATAAAAATAATAATAATTGATGTGCTAATAATAATAATAACCTACTCATAAAAATAATAATAATAATAACAATAGAATTAAAAAAAGTTTGTTTCTCAATAATAATAAAAATAATAATATTTGTTAAAAGATAATAATATTAATGATATTAAAAACCACAAAATTGTACTAATATAAAATAAAAGATAATTAAAAAGAAGATTTATCTCATTTAATTTATTAATAATAATAAAATTCAATCAATCGTGCAATCTCCAAGACCGAACGCACGGTCGCCGCTAACGGTGTGGTGACCGCGCACCGGCCCGAAACCGGCCAAAAACATCAAAATTTGAAAATTTCAAACTAGGACCTGACTAAAGCTCGTCCAAATGACGTGGGACTGAGTAAATAATAAAAATACAACAACATAAATAGGTGTCCAAGGTCAGGGTGTGATAATTATCCACACCATAGACACTTTTTCCCCAGAAAGTCACCAAGCCAATAGTTGAAAAAACTAGAGTCCATGACCAAACCAAACCAGAAGAAACTGAGAGGCTCAGGCTGACCATTACAAACACATGTCACACCTGACAAATTCATGAGCAATCACTTCCCGATGTTGACGGGAGAACACGGGAGGGTTCTCCCCACCACAAGAATTTATGAACATGGAAACCCTCGAAACTCGAACACACTACCCCCAGTGGGGACACGAGAACTCCCATACCAATCTCATTCATTTTCCCCACATGGTCCAAACAACACACATTAGACTTTGACGAAAAGATCACTACGGAATAACCCAGAATCCTAAGGATGAGAAATAAACTCAACACCTGCATCCAATTTCATGAAACAAACATCCCCCTAACAAACACAGTTGAGACCAACACAAATCCAGAACAGGACCACTCATTCATGGCCCACACCATTAAAATAAACCAAACAATTTAAAAAAACACACTAAGATCAGATAAGACCACATGGATTGTGAGAGAACGCGCTCATCACGACACCACAACAAGGATGAGGTTACGACAGCGATGAAAATAGAACAATGGATTTTTTTTGATATTTCCATTCAAAAGCCGAAGAAATTGGTTAGACTGAGGTTCCACACACCCTCTGAAACTCTTGGCTGTGGACGAGCTTCACCCCGAGACCTGTGGCTGGGGCCCTGATGATTGAAGCATCTCCTGCCTCACAGTCTGAAATTTTCATCTTCTGGTCTCTAACTCCTTTCGTTCGATGATTCACATAACCACGATGTTCATAAATTTTCAAAGGGATGCAACATGGTGGATTAGAATATCTGGACCGGCCATAATAGTGGTTCACAAGAGAGTGGTCTGACGAACTTGGAGCTGATACCGATGAGGATGATTTCTTGGAGACAGGTTCCACCGTCCTGCACTCCTTGCCAGGTGGGAAACCTTCTCGGAAGTCAACCAACGTTAATCACACCCAAAACTCTAATGACGACGAGATATTTCATCTTTAATAACCCAAAACTAAACCCTCAAACAATTATAGGATGGTACAAACCTTAACTACCCAGGGAGTTACCGACTACCCAAAGACAATCTATCATTCAGAACAATACAACTACCTCTAACAGACTTTGATTACCTCGAAAATCAAGAAACACACAAAAGGAATTGAGAACTGAGCATAACTCGTTAATAACTTTTGGAGGCTTTTTGGGCGGCATACTCATGACAACAAGAAAAACTCCATCAAAACTGGCACTAAGCCAAACCAAAATCAAAGCAACAACACAAGCTAAGGAAAATAGGCCCATAAGCCATACTTATACAACCCAAGGAGAAATCACTGTTCCAAAATTGTTATTTATTTAAAATTTTAAAAAGTCACCAATAACATCTTATGAACTGTCACATGTGCATTTATTTAATCCCACTCACATAATATACGAACATGTTCCCCCACACACTTCCATACATACCCACACACGTGTGACGCTCCTTAAGTAGTGCTGAGGTTCAAACACTTCTTTTTTCCTTACCAATTCCAAACACCTACCACGCTTTTCCAAACCAAAATACATTTTCTTTAAAAACCCACTCTATTAATTTCAAAAGCATTTTGTAAGAAACACTCTTCCATTTCAAAACCAATTTCCGTTTTAACACACTCAAATCAACCAAGATTAAAACAAACCACAAACAATAATAACCCACTGGAATGAGGAACTTGTGCATATGTCTGACCCATGAACATGGTGGTGAGACATGCCCCAAGTAAGGAATACCTCTAAGAGGACCATAAATCAGACACTTGGACTCCACATGGGTCACCACCCCATGTGAGGTTGCAAAGTGAACCGATTCGCCTCCATTGGAAACCCTGAATCAGAAACGACTAAAACAAGTGACTCAAATCCTGAACCCTCATAACTATGGTCTCGTCACGAGCGGTGGTGATCAAGCACCGACCCGTAACCTATATCTTGAGCCCTAGTAGTCCTAATATCCATCTACATTACATCCCAAATAACAATGGGAACTCTGAAATTTGAGGTCCATTAAAAGCCAACCTCCCTCTTAAACGATTTTGTCATGAACCAACCCGGGTCGACCCTGAACCAGTCACCTGAGCCGGTCCGCATCATGGACCGAGAGGCGTTCTCAATCATCCCAGGTTGGCGACAAGTTCCAGGGCTTCAATAGAAGTGGTGGTAACGATTTATCCCAGTTAAAATAAATGAATAAAGCTATAGAAATAAAATAGAGTAGCACAAAATAAAAAAAACATAGTAAAGTGATTAACAATAACAAAAGAAAGTAAAACTAACCGAAAGAGACAACCACTATCTCTGTGTGACCTCATGGTCACTCTCCAACCCACAACCAAATTTCGGCCAAGGCGAACGCACCCAATCTTTAGCCTGCACAAACACTAAAAAATAGAAAAGAACTATAGGCAAGAGTATTAAAACTATGTAGGTGTTCCCAAAATACTATTCCCAATGCTCTATCTTTAAATAAATAAATTTAATAATTCTAGGTTTGAACTGAATATAAAAGATATTGGTTTTCACACACACACACACTTTCATTTCTAAAACAAGTATCAGTCTATTACCATTTATAATTGGAAAATAATTTTTAATGTTTAAATGGAACATGTGCATTCCATTTTAAAACATTTTTGCAAACAATTAGAAAACCATACTTCAGTTATTATCCAAAAAAGGAAAGAAAGACATAACACATAACACACGCTAAGGGAAATGGGAAAAATGGCACACACGAGCCAGCAACCGAACTGGACATCTCAATCGTGCGCCACGTACTAATAAACACTAAATGAACCATGGGTCGAACCTAGGAGACCGTGAACAATCCAGAACGTACTATACATGTGACTCACCCTGAAAGCATGCTCTAACTGAATGATGTCATAATTCCCTAACACTCGGTATAGCTCTACATGGCCTAACCGAGGGGCCCAATCCCCATACCAATAATAACCCAGTATTCCCCTGCTATGGGGCCACTAGCCAATGCGTAATAAAAACTAGTACAACAATCGTTCTCAAAAGATTCACTCACTATGCCAGGTTCCCATGTCAACACATACAATAAAAAGGGGTGCATCCACAATGTAAATCAATCAGTCACGATGCAAAAATAACACACACAACTCACTAAATCAACGTACACAAAATATCACCACTTAGTAACCCCAAAGTGAGATTTTCCAAAATAATTTATTTTATTAAAGTGCCAAATGGTCCTTCACCAACTTTAACAAAAAACCTTGTTTCCCAAGAAATCCCGAAACACTTTTTCAGAAGAAATCATTCATCTTTAAACCCTGAACCACATTTGAAATTATGTGAATTATGTTTAAATGACAAACTGGCATTTTTCACTATTTGATGTCTGCTCGTCAAGAAAATATTTCAAGAGTCGTGTATAAAATAAATAGATATTTTTACACAAACTAATAATTTAAAAATTAATCATTTGATATTATTTTATATTTATTAAAATTAATAAAATATCAATAAATTAAAAAATTCTAAATTTAAGGGTGTGTGAAATGGGGGACCTACCTCGACTCGCATCTTAGTTACGATGAAGATGTGGTACGTCCCAACATGCGCACAAGCACGTGCCACTTGCTGACAACTGAAGTATCACAAAAAAACCATGCCAATGCGCTGTAACAACGCAAGTTATCTAAAATCACAGAAACACTGTCTAAAAAATCCAAATGAATAAAGAAAGAAAAACACATCTTGAAATCGGTTTAGACGAAACAGAACGATCCCAAAACATGCGGTAAAACAAGGTGTGCCCCACAAATAAAGGCAAACAATCCGAAGCAATCTGAATCACTTCACCTTCAGTGACGGAAGATGGAGCATGGTCCGATGTGACCTGAGACACCCTTTGTGAACCCAGCGAGGGGATGTGCGGGCACGTCGGAGCAACACCATACAACAATTAAACAACACCCAAAAAAATTAATGTAGAAGGACCAAAGCACGACCAAAAAGGTATCTGGGACTCACATAAACCAAATTCAAAACCAAGCATTACCAAATGGATTTATATCCCAGGGATACCCAAGAGCTTCTTTTTCACCTTGCTCGGGATCATTCTCTATGTTATGGGCTGATGCAATTCACCATCCTGATTTATGTACCTTCTCATGCCCATAATAGAATTCTCTATGCGGATGATAGCTCTTTGATATTCCTTTAATCTTTCTTCTTCAGAACGATCCACATCTTCATCTGGTTTTTCTTTTTACTTGTCTACTAGAAAAAGTTTGCACTGCTCATGAACAAGATATAAAAATTTGTCGATATATGGGAAAGCATGGAACATGGGCATTAAACAGTTGCGAAAATACCCAAGAGCAACCTTCACGATCCCACCATCCTTGCCATGATTTTCAATGTCTATTGTAAGAATAACCTGAAGAATCTTTCTCTTATACTTGACTCCGTGAGGGTTTAACATGTGATCAGTAGACTGAAGGCCACCATCTTTTATAAAGTGGAGGATTATAGTTCTATTACATCTATCCAATGCCAGGGTCTCCAAAGTCGGAATCAATCAACACTCCCAAAATCAGTCCAAAGCTAATACTGAACCTGCAACTCTACCTAGTGAGAATCAAGACAGAGCATCAAATTCAGGATGAGTGGAACGCGAAGAACCCATCACATGCCCCGGACTCACGGGGAAGGTGTGGAGGCAAGATCTGGAGGCGCTCGACCCTGTGCGCTACCGTGTGAAGGAGGACGCAAGGGGGAGGTGTCGAGGTAGGAGGCAGGTGCTATGGGAGGGGGTTGCGCTGGACTGAGGGGCTGGGTGGCAGAAACCTACAGGGCGAGGTGGAGCCGGCTGGGGCTTCAGTGTGCACCGATGGATGATGGAGAGAAGGGGTGCACAGTTTCACTAGACCGAGGACCGTTGGACGAGGTCGTGCAAGGGGAGCTGATGTGAGGTGGTGGTAGCGGGTCGTCCGACGGTGTAGGAGGGAAGAGGCCGTGTCAGATGAAGCATAGTGGAAGGAGGTGGTCGCTGGCGCTACAGGAAGAAGGTTCATAGGGTGGTGTGGCGCATAGAAAAACTGGGATAAGGGGGCGACGGGATTTGGGTTGCATTAGGTTAAAAAAACATAATAATAATAATATAATGATAATAATAATAAAACTAATAATAATTTATGTGTTAATATTAAAAATAATAATAATTTATGTGTTAATGATAATAATAACCTACTCATAATAATAATAATAATAATAATAGAATTAAAAAAAATTCTTTCTCAATAATAAAAATATAATTATTATTAGTTAAAAGATAATAATATTAATGGTATTAAAAAAACCAAAATAGTACTAATATAAACTAAAAGATAATTAAAAAGAAAGATTTGTCTCATTTCATTTTTGAATATTAATAATAATTGGTCAACTGTGAAATCTCCAGGACCGAACGCCCGGTCACCGCTAGTGGTGTGGTGACCACGCACCGGCACGAAACCCGCCAAAAACATCAAACTGTTAAAATTTCAAACTGGGATCCAACTAAACCTCATCCAAATGACGCAGTATTGAGTAAATAATAAAAATAAAACAAAATAAATAGGCATCGATTGTCGGGGTGTGACATTATGATAATACATGATTAAGTTATTCACATGTTTGGAATGTGACCAACATGATATATATATCTTATGATATACGGGAAATAAGTGATTGTATTCAATGCTTGGTAGATGGCATTTCTAGTAATTTTTTTCTTCATACTATGATCTTGGACATAAGTATTATAGATAAGCTTAATTATTGGGATGGATTATGTTGGACATAATTTAGTATTGTTTAAAGATAGAACTTTTTTCAATATTATTGCTGGAATGTTATATTAGTATAGTTTTAGAAAAAGGAAAACCAATAGGACGGGTGACAACCTGTCGCGTCGGACAAGGTTACGGGAATTGAACCCACAACTGAAGTGTGACATGAATTTATTGCCTACCACTGACCTACAAGAATTCTCTGGTTAGTAGAAACTAGTTTTATTTTATTAAGCAATATGATAGATGAAATATAAGTCCATTTTTGTAATCTTATACGATTAACCTCACCATAGATGGACTTATGAATATTTGATAACTATTGCTAACCTTTTGTTTGAGACATATGGAGTGACCCATAATTCTATCACATGGTCTTCTAACACTTCACGAATGACAAATTCAACTTCATTACTTTAACAGATGAAGTGGAAATTGCCCAAGGAATGACCAACGATAAGATTATACCAAAATCAAGTAAGTATTTCTTTTAATTCAAAAATTATTTGACATTAGGGAAATTATCTTAAAAACCAAAAATGTTGTCATAGTTCCCTCATATCTAATGAATGAGATGATACCTTAGATCATCACAAATTTATGGCTTTGTGATTATTGGCTTTTTCATAGCCATGTCCTCTACCTCTCTTCATCAGAAGTTGATGGTTATATTTCTCTTCCATATCCATATTTTTCACCTATGTTATCCTAAATGGAAACCCAGTGATGATTTAATTTGTGTAACTGTTATGTTTCATACTTCACTTTTTATAATTAAGTTTTAGTATTCCTTTTTACGATGTGGGTTTCTATGAATGAAACTTTCAAGTAGTAAACCATTTATAACCCCAACGAATTTTGAGGGAGAAATTCATTTTAAGGGGGGTAGAATGTAACAACATGAGGTTTTATGAGAATTATTATTTTTAATTTCATTGATGTATTGTGTTATAAGCTACACCGAAATTAGTTTGTTCTATACGCAACACTGTATTAGCTTGTAGTATACACAACACTATTCTTTGCTTGTGTAACACACAATTTCAAGTTCGTTTTGTAGAAATTATTCTACGCAACATTATGTATATATTTTGTTTAATTTATAAATGAAATAAGTATTGATTATGTTATACACAACAACAAAGGGAGCTTTCACTACACGCAACCTTGACTTGGCATGTATTACACGCAATTGAGACATTCCTTGATATCTTGTGTAGTACGCAATACCAAGTTTCAATAAACAACAATATATTATTATGGACTAGCCGTTATGAATATTATTAACTACATTTTGAATTTTATAAAATTAATAATTCATCATACACATATTCTAGAACATGGTATGAGAACAAAATAAATTTTTTGGTTAAAATAAATATTTGTTAAAAAATGCAGTTTTTCCGCCTTTTGATGGCGCACCCACATTAAATATAGTTTTTGAAATGTTTATAAGTTCAATTGAAAAAACAAAATTCTTCCTTAGAATCAGGATATAAAAATTTAATGTGGATAAATTTTTCATATTATTCTGATAACTTTCATATTTTAATGAATAGTAAAAACACACTATATTTTATTTAAAAAAACTTTTTTCATCATAATAATTTATATGGTTGGATTATCTTTTTAAATGGTTTTAATGTGTAATTAGAATATATTTTTACTATTCAATCCAATGTTGGTCATTGGAATTAATTTTACTTTGAAATTGGGCATAAACAAGTGTCGATCTTTTGATAGTTACTGTTTCTTAAAAACATGCTATTTGTTTTCATATCGGTAATTAATTAATTTATGAAACTTCTATGACTTGAATTTGGAAAAATATACATCATTTTTGAATTCCGAATATAAAATACAGTTATTCTGATTTTTTGGTATTTTTCTGAAAAACATCAATTTTTGATGAATAGTTAAACCGCTTTGTGGTTGTTAAAAAAACAGACTCTTTCATTTCAATGAAAATTTACCACTTTTGTGAATTGAATATTAAAAATCACACATACATGTTTGTTATCAAGAAATAAAATGTGATTAAATAAGATGAAAATAATTTTTGGTGAATTGTAACTTTTGACTTATATTTACTGCGGTTAAATGTAAATTGGGTAATTCAAGGTTAAACGAATATTATAATAAATCAAAATTACCATAAAAATTGTCTTAAACTTATTTGATGAATAGTTTCCAACCATGGGAATCCTTGGGTCGATTTTGGGACCCCATTGTGCCACTTGGTAGTAATAATGACAATTTGGATTAATTAATTTAATGTAAAGAGAAAATTGGCATTAAGAAAAATCTTTTAATAATTAATTTATATAAGGGTTTATATATATTATATTTTAGACTATAAATATTCATTGGAAATATAAAAATATTTCCTACATGTGGGTATTTTTTTTATAATTTTTAGACTTCAAATAAATTAAATTACTTATGACACAATAATGATGTAGTATTTATTTCATTAATAAATGATTTAAATAAATAAGATTATAATGAATAAAATATTATCCAAAACATGTCCAAATCAGATTGAATGATTTTATTTAGACCATGAGTCATCTTATAATTATTGTTAATGATTTTTGGACCTTTTGAAACCGAAGAAGAGCTTAAAATAAACTAATATTTTCACACAGTCAAAAGGTGACCCTCTCCTTCCTTATAAAAGGGCACCTCCTCCCTCTCCTATTTACACAATTTTGAGCCTTCATGATCGGGAAATCCATTCCCATTATCTTCTAAACTCCCCTAGTAATATTCTAGAGGTCTGGGTCTTCTTTAAAGACCAACATTAGTGCCCTAAGAAGAGGTTTCAAAGAGCCGTGTCAAAGAAGAGGTAATATCAGTTACTGATTCTTTCAAATTTATTTCTACTTCGACTTCCTCTTAATTAGTTTCTTTCTTATTAATTAATAACAAAAGTATCCCTGATATACTAATATGTTATTATAAATATGATACAACCCTATTTCACCTTCTATCCATCCTACAGAAAATGAAATCCTCGCGCGTGCCTACTTACGGAATACCGTCTCCACGCCGTGGTGTAATCTGTTTTCCACCACCACCTTACATGGATTGGTAAAATGGTGTAAAGAATAACAATATATGATTATTATAAAATCATAATGAGTCTAAGATATTATATCATTCACTCCAATTCCATTCAATAAATATGGGAATGATATCATCGCTCGTGCGTACGTACGGATTACCATCTCTACGACGTGATGAGATTCATTTTCCATGTTAACAATTCAAGAATGATTATAAAGTATACATAATAAGTTATCCAGAAATATATGACATATTAATGATACTTGATTTATGTATATGTTATTTACTTACATCTATTAAATTTAATAAGTAAATGAAAATAGCGTTCATGCGTACGTACGGTCTACCGTCTCCATGAACGATGTATTTCTTTCCATTTATCTATCAATTATATATATGTATATTCTGAATATATATTATATATAAATCATGTTTTATATTATGGAAATAAGCAATCAGGATCTATGTAATCATATTCTGGAATTATGTAATCATGATCTAAGTAATCATATGAATAATTACAAGTCCAAGACTCGATGATAAATGAAACGATTTTTCCCAAAACGCAGCATTAACATTGAATTGACAAATGAACAGATAATATAAAGTTGTAAGTCAATCATATATGATATCATAAATAATATTATGGTTTTTTTAAAAGTTAATAATATGTTTAAACTCACTATACAGGATTCTTGGACACATATGGAAGAAATTGGACAAAAGTTAATGGATAACTTTTCCAATCTCGTCTTTATCCGAGATTGTTTATTCGTAAGTATTTAATAGGGTTATGTTTTTCATCCTTGTCCATAAAAATATTTTCCCTAATGTGTTTAATATTATTCCATGTATTTTTAAAGTCATTTTTACCCCTCATTGACTTTTAAATTGTGTTATGGAAAGAATCTATCTTTTGTTTTCCATACAAGGAACATTTTAATTTTTCCGGAAAAAGTATGAGGAAAATGTTTTTTTAACTTATACTACATGATGGATTTTTATGGTTTCATATCACCTAATTTTCAAAAAGCATCCTATACAAGTTTTCAGGGTTATTTTCAATAAAATACTTTTCTTTTAAAATTGTGTGGTATTTTGTGAAAAGAAGAAGATTTTTAAAGAGAAAGGATATTTTCCTCAAGAATTCATTTCAAGTGTCTTATAAAAACTATTTTCAATCTAATATGACATTATTTAGCATGTTTATTTTTCAATTATAATGTCTCTATTGTTTAAATTCTTTGATTTTTCTTATGATTAAATTATATCCATTTCTTTCATATGGATTTTGTTATGATGGGATGATGTTTATGAAACCCATTTTTATTCTTTAGGTTATGATGAATGATTTATGTTAATGTTGGGGAACAAGTAATAATGATTTCATTATGAGATGGGTGGGACCTATATCTCCTTCCAATTTATTGGTTAAAGATTTATCTCTCAAGAGATAGACATGACTGGAATGGCAAGTTAATCTGGTACAGTGACACCAGACTGGAACTAGGAGTGAACATGGTTCAATAAGGGACTTTGTCCACTAAGATGGTCTTGGCAGCAATGCCTTGGCTACTATGGAAATCATATCACATGATTAATCTTTTTACACAATTACATGTTTTTGTTCCAATCTATTTTATCATGATTGATGTTCCATTATGATCTCTTACTTGGGTACTTCCATGTTTTATGTCATTTCTCAAGATTTTGATGTTTAAACATTATTTTCATGTTTTTTAAGTTAAAATGTATATGATTTGTTTTATTTTCTCCATGCTTACCCTTACTAAGAATTTGAGCTCACAATTTGTATGTTTTATTTTCCCAAGGATTTAATGAAAGGTTTTAGGTAAGAAAACAAAAGGAGAAGATCTTTATGGGAGATGTTGAAGATCTTTCACCACAATTAGAAGATTATATTCTAAGTTTCCAAAGACACTAAACTATTACGATCCTTGTGTGTGAGTTTTTGTTATGTATTAAGTATTCCGCAAAAGTAATGTAATGTCTATAAGTCAATCTTTGGGTCTCTACATTGTCGGCTGTATAAATCATGAAAATGATCCACAACGTTACCTAACACCATTTAATATATACATAATGTGTTGGTGAAAATAATAATGATTTATTTCCACTCTATGCCCTCATTTTTTTTATTTTCTTCTCCATATTTCCCCACCATCACCTCAACGGTCCTTCCAGTATGAATGTGGAGCACTATAAAATGATCCTAATTAGTCTCTCTAAGAACTAAAATATACATTTTATATTTAATAAAAATTCTACAATATGTTGGGGATCAAAGGATCCTTTTAATAAAAGTGTCTTCTACTGAAGGATCTTTTTAGAATGATTCTGATGAAAATCCACCTAAGGGTCCATAGTTAGAGCCTGAATGGGGACTAAAGGTGGTGCATGTTCCATAACATGGACTATGTTCATGCTCACCTCAACAATATTTAGGCCCACTAGAGGATTTTATTATTGTGTATCAGCAATAACCTCCTCTTGGATCTGATTCACACTTCTTCTTAGAAGCATGATGCTACAAAACATCGTCTCACTACCATGAAGAATTGAGAGAACACTAAAACATAGCAATTGGGGAAATATAAATCCAACCAAATACGAAAATATGATATGGATTTCACTCACAATAAAAAAATAAAATTGGGAAAATAGTAGAACTATTCCACAAGATTCCTTTCCCTAAAAACTATTGGTGACTTAAGGTTTGTTAAGGTGAGACCTGGCTAGGCTCATAATTGTGACTACATTGTGAGTCCTGAAATGATTTAAAAATTGCGTACTAACTTCATGAAAAAGACGAACAACCTTCTATAATACACTTTGTCATGAACCAGCCTGGGTACCCTTGTAAACTGATAATTGAGTCGACCCTAACAGGGCTCGAAGGTTGTTCCCACTCTCTATGGGTTGTGACTAGCACCTGGAATCGTACATCATGAAGTTGGATATGAATTTTCCCCAAAAAAATAGAGGAAGTAAAATATATAATAAAACATGCTTATCAAAACTAAAAACTGCATTTGGAGTAATGTACCATAGTACATCATTGAATAAAATCCCAAAGTACTACCACCTATGTACCAGAAAAAAAACAACATGAGTCCTTAAATACAAAACTCAGCAAGTCCAAATCTCAATAATTAGATCCACCTCTAAGAGATCCCTTCCCTTTACTTGAACCAATAAAAAGGAAGACTATAGACACCTGAAGTAAAATGTATCATGTGAGCTGAATCCCAGTAGTATACCACCAATGATTCCATATCCAATTAAAAATATTGATAATCCAATTAAAGGCGTTAAATTTTAAAATTTAATTGTTCTGAAATTTTTACATTTTAAATAATAATAAGATTCTATATAGTTACAAAATGATGGAAGACACTATTAAATCACATGATTTACTTTAAAAGAGATGTAATATTTCTAAAATAATTTATTTAATAAAATTGTTTTTGTAAATCCCACAAAGTCATACAATGCATTTCAACTGAGATGGAATACATTTATATCTCATATATAAATAAAAAGAGAGAAATATTTCCATATAAAAATGGTACAAGAGTATTTTTGGATATAAGAATCCATACTCTCTATGAGTTCTCAGAAACATGTGTGCACACACGTCCCCCTGAAATTGTCCAAAGGAAACTCGTCACCCTCACATCGAGGATGTAACCTGCCACATGTTTGTTTTGGATCATTGTAATATTGTAGAGTGTACCAAAATAACTCACCAAATACAAAATTATTACATGTTCTCTTATACAATAAATTTTTGGAAGTATTTTTAATACTTTATAAAATACAATTAAATCTCACTATTCCATATCAATTCCAATTATCCATTTAAAACCAAAATGAGTTTTATTCAAAAACATTACATGAAAAAACCACTGGGTTTATATCAAATCATTTTAATCCATTTTCAAAAATTATATGCCCATTGAAATCCAATTCCATACTTTTCACAATTCATTTCCACAATTAAATTAAAATTTTAACTGCAAAAATATCCATCAAATCCACAATTAAATTTAAACAATTTAAATCATCTGGTTTCCATAAACATACCCAATTTCAATGGAATAGTTGTTTTTCCATATATCATTTCCAAAACCATATCAATTCTCCAAATTCACTAGAATCAGGGATTTGATCAATTTAATAGAAACCAATTATGAGTTATAAAATTTAAATCAGTAATTGAAATAAATCATGAAATACAATGAATAATCAATTTTTCTAATCAGGATGGGACTAACACCCACTTTCCCAAAACCTGGAAAAATTAATGGAACCCATAAATGTGAATGAAATAGGGTATTTCATGAAACCCAAACTAGAAGAATGATCCAAAACAAAAGGTAAAAGAATTATAAATTAGAATTTGATCTATTGAAAACCCATGAGTGGAGAAAGAAAGATTTATGAAGAAAAATGAAGAAATATTACCATGATATTATACACAAAGTAATTGATGATAAAACATCAAAGGAATGGATCCAGAAGAGTTGGATGGCACCATGAATAACTGGGGAAGGCTCTGGGATGAAGGAAGAGGAATTGGATATGACTGAATAAAAAATAACCATGTGAATTGCCTCCTTTTATAAGATTCTATTGTGGAATTACACGTCAAGTAATTAACTATATTGCATGATAGTGTCATGTTTTGTAAAGGTAAGGATGTTCCAAATCTATAAAACCCCCATAAAATTCAAGTTATTACATGATGTGTAAGACATATTCACGTCATGAAATTTCTATGATTCATAACCAAATAACCCACCATCGTTATTCATTGAAAATCGACCTAAAAATACTCCACACCACATAAAGGGAATTCATGGAATATACCCATAACACTGTGAACCTCATTTCCTGGATTTAACTCGGCAGAAGTAACATGAAATTTAACCTAGTTACACAACTTGTAATAGCCTAGAAGTTTACACAAACACACTATTTAAATATGAAATAATGTAATTTACCATTAAATGCACCATCCAAATAAAAAGTCAAATCTTACCCATAAAATGAAAAGGAAAACCATGACATGTTTTAAGATGTACCTATCTATTCGGTAACTATATATATACCCTCCCCTCTATAAAAACATTGTGTCCCAAAAATGTCAATGAACAACCATTCATTCCAAAGAGAGGAGGCCACTACTCTCTCATCAGTGCCTCACATTCCCATGTATCATGACTATCAAAACCATTTTTCCATAGCACACAAACAAAAGGTATCTTCCTCCCACAAAGTCACTTGGTCATATAACAAACTATACTGACTGGTCGGTCAGTCAAATATAAGCCTGTTTCAATATTCAGATCACTCCAACTCAAAATGTGATATGGATCAGAAAGATACACACTCAGCAGTGACACATGGAACATGTTATGTATCGACGTTAGATGCGGTGGTAGTGCTAATGATTAAGAAACATTACCCACTTGTTAAAAAACTTCATGGGGTCCAAAAAAATGAGGAGAAAACTATCCTATCCTTCCAAGCCATTGATGAAACATCCAAGGTGATACATTCAAGAACAACCGGTCACGTACTAATAACTCCAAAGGCCTATGGTGTTGATCAGTGTATGACTTATATTGACTATGTGATATCAAAATCCTCTAATGAATCAATTGAATCTTTTCCATTATCTCTTGAACCAAACCCAAAAAAGCCATGTAACTCTCACGAGCCTCTAATGAGCATAATAGATATTTACATGGTTCTACTTATAAGTACCCAAAATGTCACATTCTCAATATGGACTAGTACATATTGTGACATGAAAACTCAATCACCCCCAAGTGATCATCAATAGCTCCACTAAAATCGTGAACACAAGGGTGAATCTTATCCTCAAGAATATATATAGATCTATTTATTTAGGAATTTATATTTAGATGTTAGGACATGATAAAATGAACATGAGATACTAGTTCCTTTTCAATTCCTCTAAAAAAGAAGATGTAAACTTTCTATCTATATCTGATACTATTGTAGATGGAACTCTATGAAAATGAAAAATCTATTTCATATTGATAATCCCTAAATCTTCCACATTGTTTGTGTCTCGAATGGTTATTATGTGAGATGACATGATCAAACTTTTAATCACAGCCCATATTTCACTCTTCTTTCCTTAGTTTTGTGGAAACGTATCCACAAAGTCCATAGATACTTTATACCACTTCCAAGTGGGGATTGGAAGGCGATGAAGTAAAAAAACAAAGGTTTCTAGTGCTCGTCATTCACCTGTTGGAATGTATAGAAATGAGAAAAAAGATCATCAATTCCACATATCATACTCAACCACCAGAATGTCCACAACAAATCATAAATCATCTTAGTGGTTTATAGGTGCATAGCCCACCAACAATTATAGAAATCTCCGATTACAACCTTCTATGCTTCTAATGATACAAAAAAGTGACTTTGATATAATAGAATATAATTATTGGAGAACAAACACTATGAAAATGTCTACCCACCATAAAGAGAGTCTCTAATGCTACAAAAAAACATTGTGAAGCTCTTGATCCACAAGAATCATACTGATAAGTGTGGTTGTCAGCTAATCTATAGATAAAAAAACATTAACCATTTACCATGAAATCCAATATAAAACTATGAAAAAATAAATAATGTATTCCTCAATTCAGAAGATTACATCTCTTTTGGGGTAGGAAGTTTCATGATTAACACAACTAGAATGATATTTACTTTTCCTAGGGTATAGTCAATGTTATTGTTGAAAGGTTTGATGTACTCCACCAAACATCCTAAAAGATATTTAAATCAGTTTGAGAAAATATGTAACTCAAATATTTTTGTTCTTAACATACAATAAATCATTCTCAATAAATGTATTTTCATGAACACTTAAGTGTGGGAATTACACATGCATATTCATGATCATCGGTAAGATATTTTTTCTCATGTGGCCTAAGATAAAAAAATTTATACACTACACCATGATTACCTTGCATAAGAACTAAAAGAAAACCTGAACTCGATGCATCATAAAAGACTGCATAGCCTTGCTCAGCCTCTAGAAGAGTTAACAATATCATTATAATTAAAATAAATTTCACCTCAAAAAAAAGAACACTTACATTTATCATTCCATGAAAACTTCACCTCCTTCTGAGTTATAGCTTTCATCAGAGAAGCCAATATCGAGAAGTCCTTGAAAAACCAAAGATAGTATCCGAATAATCCCAAGAATCATTGAATATATAATACATTACACTGTTTCTTCCAATTCAAAACATAATTTAAGTTATCATGTTCAACTGATATACCCTATTCTGACATCCAGGTTCCCAATAATTTTACATCTTCTATCCAAAAATCACACATCAAAATATTGACATAACATCAGTGATTTATCTACAGACATATAACTATTTTCATATGTTGCACATTATTCATCATAGATTTAGATTAAATGAGGACTTCATCCTCAAATACTACATAAACGGTATCTAGATACTCATTCAAAATCCTATTAATAAAATCCCTTTAAACAATAGGAGAATTTTTATCCAAAAGGGATTAACAAGGTACTCATATTGGGAATACCTTCTATTAAAGGGGAGGTTTCATAATGTTATATTTCTTTATCCTCAACTAATTGTAACAAGATCAAAATTCTTTATTTGAAAACCACTTCTCCCATTTCAACTGATCAATCATATCATTAATATGTGGAAATAAATACTTGATCTTCACTGCAACATGATTGAAAATTTGGTAATAAATACATAATTGAAGGTAGCATTAATATTCTTATCAAAGAGAACCAGAACCACCCATGGTGACACATTCAGTTGTATAAGTCATTTCTTAATAATACCATCAAATTGGGACTTCATCTCTTTCAGATCAGCTAGTTCTTTGTGGTATGAAGGAATTGATATTTTTTGAGTACCCGAAATTAAGTCAATGGAATACTCAACCACCATCAGAAGTGGAAAAGAAGATAAATCAAAAGTATACAAATCAGGAAAATAAACCACAACTACAGGGAGTTATCCACTCATTGAATCCAATTCCATATCAAAAGCAGACACTAATATTACCTTTTCCAATTCTAGATAAGAATTTACGGCTCTCCTTGACCTTGGGACCCATTCTCCATGAATGAAAAGAGACCCACAACTAGGTGTAGCAAGATAGAACTGTCAAATATAACAATCAATATTGTATTTTTTTAGAATTTATCAAATCTATCCTAAATATGACGTCAAAAGATTTCCTTTTGAGAACCAAAAGGATCCATTCTAGATCTACGTCAAATAGAGGGAAGACACGTGTAAGACTATTGAGACTATGCACTCTCATCGTACCAAGGTATGTAGTAATATCTATTAAAAAATATATAATCACAATTGGATGATTAATAATATTGATGATAAAGGTTGAAATAAATGCGTGAGATACACCACTATAAAAAATTAAAATCATTATTGATGAATCTATAGTAATGGTACCTCTCACAGTTGCTGGACCCATGTCAGCTTCCTTTAGAGGCTCTTCCACTGCTAGAAGAGGATTTTTTCTAGATTCCTGTCTCTAGAAACCTTTTTTATATGATGAATTGAATCCTCCATTGTATTTATATGTGATGATGATCATGGGATACTACACTAAATTTAAAAGTTGCGGAAAAACATTTTCATGTTTCCTAAACATATGTAAGAGAGAGAGATATTTGGTTCCTTATTGAAAACCCTCTTCGAATTTCCTGGATTTTGACACTGGTAAAAATCAATAAACATGATCCTATTACATTAGGTGTTCTATTAAAAATCTATCATCGAGAACAACTATGAGAATCATTATTCTTTGTTATTTCTTTGAAGGAACAAGCACTTCCACTAGGAGAAAAATTAACTCCCATAAATCCTCACATTCCAGCCAAGTCTATCTCCACTATCATCGTCATATCCATCACATCAGCATAAGTTGTAATATTTTGAAATAATACCTTAGAATGGATATCCGACTGAAGTACAAACTAGAATATTCAAGCCTTCATCCATTAATTAGAGACTATCGTTGGTAAAATATGCACCAACTCTAAAAGGAAATTTCAATAATCAGTCATGGTTTTGTCGATTTTCTCAATCCTGAAATACTCCACATCCATAACCATCACCATTGACTCTAGATAGAATTTATTAGTGATAATAACCACGATTTCTTTCCACTATAATCCCTCATGTTTCCATACATTCATCATCATGTCGCACCATCTCATACTTGGTCCTTACAATATGAAGGTGGTTCACTTCACCTTGTTCACATTCAATGTCTCTAAAAACTCAAATAGGTATTCTATAATGCACAAATATTCCTCAAGAAGTTGAGGTAAATGGGAGTTTTTCAGAACTAGTGTATTCTAGTGAAAGAACTCTTAATAATAATTCTGAATAACATCCCCTAGAGGGTCCATAGCTGGAGCCTGAACAGGGACTGCAGGCGGTGCATGTCCTAGAGCTTGGACATTACGCCTAATCACCTAAACTAGATTTGGGTCCACTGGATGACTCACTTGTTGGGGTGCTGTAGTAGGCTTCTCCTAGATCTGATTCACATGTCTTCTCAGAGGGATAATGCAACAAAACATCCATAGATAACATTATGGATATTAGAGGATTATCAAAAAGAGAAACGAGGGAAACCTAAATCCCAACATATAAGAAAATATGATTTGGATTCCACACAATACAATTAAAAAATTAGGGAAAGGAATAGAAATATTCGTTAATTAGTATTTCCTTGATTACTCGTGGTTACTTAAGCTTCATTGCACTGAGAGCTGGACATATACTCAATCACACCTACTTACTATTCACTGAAAATATTTCAAAAATGCATACTAACATTAAGAAAAAAGAGAAATTCTCTCCTATATTAATAATTTTTCATGAACCATATCGAGTACCCAAGTAACCTAATAACTGATATGACCATAACATGACACGATGGGCATTACCAAACCCCACAGGTTGGCGAAAAGAACCTATAATCCTACATCTTGAATGTGTAAAAACATTTGAACAAAACATTTTCAAATTAAAAGAGTTAAGAGTATTCACATTGAAAGAGAAAAATCCATTGGGTTTTAACAACCATAATACAACAAGGAATAAAATACCAAAGTACTACAACCCATACAACAAAGACAAAAAAACCATGTGTCCCTAAGGGTACAACTCACCATGTTGGAAGATCAATAGTTGGATCCACCTCCAAGAGATTCATTCCCTTTTCTTGAATCTGTAAGAAGGAAGTCTAGAAACTAATGATGGAAAAAGAATGGTGTGATCATATTCCTAGTAGGATACAACCAGTGATTTCATAACAAATACAAAATGAATATCCTCTAAATATAGGCGTTCTATATTCAAAATATATATGTTTGTAAATTTCAAATAATATTTAACCAAATCATGCTACACAGTTTCAAAGTGATGAAAGATACTTTTAAGGAAAATTCTTTACATGAAAAATGATTTAATATTTAAAAATTAATTTCTTTAATAAAATAGTAACATAAAATTGTTTGTTTAAATCGATCAATGGAATTTAAATTAGTTAAAAATTACTGGAATACATTTATATCTTGAATATAAATAACAACCGAGAAACCGAGTCATTTTCCAAAACGTACGATATTATTTCGAGCATTAGGAAACCAAACATTCAAAGTGACATCACTAATATGTGTGCACACACATCACCCTAAAACTAGATGGAGCCAACACTTCAACCTCCCGTCATATATGTTACCCAACACATGTGACACGACCCATCCCTCGGGGCCCTTTCCATGACTACCTCAAGCCCTCCATCCATAGGCCAGGGGTTGTCGACTAGCACCAAAGGAGTAATTCACAAAAAATCGGAATGCATTGCCTTTATAAAGTGTAAACACACACAACAGAGTACATAGCTGGATACAAGACACTCAGAAAACAATATAACCAAACTAAAGTGTGGAAAGTAAATGGGCCGAAATACAAGCCCAACAGGAAAGTACAAGTACAACTGAAGAACAAGTACAATAGAAGAAAGGTAAAATAGCATATGGGTCATCCTCCAGGATTCTTACCTAAAGGGTAGGTACAAATAGCCTCATATGTACTCCACATCTGTCAGTCTCCTCTTTGTACAGACTCGTCGTAAGTTCCACCTCCGGGTACCATTTAGTCCTGCTAGTCTCAGCCTCAGTCAGCATTGTTCATCATCTGCATCCAACACAATGAGGTGCAGGCATAGCCTATGAAGGGGAGAGTATAACAATACACACCATGGACCCCGAGTCCCTTAATGTCTCACAAAATCCAACAAGGATAAACCACAAATTATTAAATTAATAGATAATCTCACTTAGGTATATTCCCATACATATACCTAATTTATCAAGTAATCCATCTCAATCATGATGAAAACACAACAGTTACTAAATCAGCTCAATCAAGATTTTTATTTACATTATCAAAACCACGAATACTAGAAAACTCTTAACCTGTCGAGTACAGTGGGCCTGCCACGAATCCAAGGCTCTTCCCACTAACCTTGGACTACTGAGGTACTCCTCCTATCGAGTACCATGGGTCTGCTCCATCACCATGGAGCTCTCCACTGTGGGTCTGCCGCGTCACCAAGGTTCACCCCCTCGTAGCCTGATGAGGTACTCCTCCTGTCGAGTACCATGGGTCTGTAGGGAAACCAAGGTGCTCCCCACTGCGGGTCTGCCACAACACCATGGAACTCCACACTGGGCTAGTATAGTCACTCTGAGTAAGAACGACCAGTATTTATTAGGTCTCAGCCAACTACTAGGTCTCCGCACTACGCATGCTCGTCTATGGGAGGATCCGCTCCACAAGCTACCGGTAGATACTATAAATATCATTAAGTACCACGAAGAAGTATCTCAAAATTCCACCACATCATTTAAGTCTCAACGCAACAGACGACGCATCAATAGGACTCCCAATCTGTGAGATATTGTCCATTTAGTCCAGGGGGCTTAGTTGGATTCGTGGATGATCCACCCTGACCATATATCAACATTTCCCTGAACGCCAGTGGGGTATAATCAAAGGGACCATCACTCTCCAAGAATACCAGCGCTACTAACAGTTAGTCAAATGGCCATCTGGTGCCAATGATATTTCTAAAAAAAGTAAAGGGGTTGGTAGTGGGCTCGAGTCCGGTCTGACACGGTTGGACCAACCTGGCCCATCCTCGTCTAGGTCGACCCAGTCTGGGCCTGCCCCGACCCATTGGGCGGCTAGCCCATTAGGTTCAGCACATCCTGCTGGGCCCAAACTAGTAGTCCACAGGGGCGGTTCGTCCTAGGCTCATGATTATTCAGCATGGAGTGTCGTGAGAGTACGGCTCGGGCAGCACGGGTTGTGCAAGGCGTGCGAGGCGCACGGTCCGATGTGGATTGACCGTGTGCACGACAGGCAGCCGGCCAGGCTGGCGGGTGGCTGGACAGGCCGGGCGGGAGTCGGGCAGGGCGCCATGTGTGTTGGCGAGCGACCGGGAGGCCGCCGGTGGCCGGGCAGGGCGCGTAAGCGTGGTTCGGCGATGTTCGGTCAGGGCACATGGGAGGTCGGCAGGGTTTTGACAGGGGGACGCGGGAGGTCAGTGATGGTTCATCCGGTGGAACCAGCTTGGTTGGGGCACCAAAACGTCGTGGGGTTTCATGATTTCTGGAGGCCGTGGGAAGTGATACCTTTGCTTGTTTTCTTCATTGCCTTCAACGCCGCTTCATTGTTATATCGCTATGCCAAAAATCATCACAAACAAGAACGGCGGAGGGGTCAGACAATGTTGGTTTTCCCCACACCCAATGTGTTTAGGGTGGTAACATTTGGCTCATCAATGTAAGTAGATGAACATAAAATGTTTTACAACACCGCAACATTCCTTTCCATCCAAAGAAGATAAACATGAATGGAAAATCACACAAAAAACCCCTACCTTTGATCAATGTTCAATGAAGAAGTTGCGAAAAGTAGACGAAGAAGATCATAATTTGTCGCATTTTCCACACTCTTCCAATCCCATGTTGCATCATCTGTGGAAGATGCTCCACATCGATAGGTTCTCTGGGAATAAATTTGAAGAGGATCGTTGCTGGCATTCTTCATTGGAAGAACTCATTATTCATTCTTCGTTGGGAGATGGGGTTCTTCATTTGAGAATTATAATACTCCCAAGCTCTCCTCTCTCCAAAATTCCACCCAAAATCCAAAGTGAATAGAAATCCCCCTGCAAATAATAGTTTTTCTATTATTTTAGATTGTTGGGTTTAAAATTCAAAATGGTGAATTGAATAACATGGCTCACCCTTAATTAATTCATGATCATCGGAACAAATTAAATTAGGGGAGTTATCACTCATAAGGTGGAGGTGTGATAGCACGATTAATTGTGGAGTTGAGGAGGTTTTAACCTCAGGTGGCCCCCACCACATTAAATAAGTAGTGGAGGTTTAGACCTCTGGTGTGATCCACCTTCATAACCTCTAATGAGAGGTTATGGTGTAGTGGTACCAACTACAACTTCCTACCTCCACAAGGAGGTTATAGATCTAGTGGTACCCACCTCCGAACTCCCACACGGTGGCTCAAATAAAAATAAAGTGAAGATCACTTTATTTTATTATTTTCCATGAACACCCAAAAACAAACTTTTAAACTTGACCCCCTGTCATCAAAGTAAAAGTCTTCTCAAATGAATATCGGCGTAGTGAGTTCAATGGTGCCCTCAGATTTCAATTCTAGGCATCAGTTCAAAATTAATAAAAACTCGCTCATACGTTTACTGAATGTATCCAAACAAAACATTAGAAATTGATTCTAGGCACACCGAGCCTTGTAATCATGCGCCATCAATTTCCACGGACTCGTAAAATTTCCATGTATTTATGAAAAAAATTCCACAGAATTTCGCAGTTTTACATTCTCCCCACCCTAGGGCTTTACATCCCCGTAATCTATAATTATACCTATGGGAATAAGTGGTGGTACTAAGCATGCATTTGAGCCTCCCACTCCCATGTGGTCTCCTTGAAGGTTCCCATGCTGCCATGGAACGCGTGCCAGAGGTAACGACCATCAACATAGGACACACTCTTGTCCATCCTCAATCTCAACTAGAACCTCTGTAAAAGTCGACCCATCGTCGATGTACATCTCTACCTGGTCAATTATGTAAGAAGGGCCATGCACGTATCTCCTCAGTTGAGATACATGGAAGACATCGTGCACCCGGTGTAACTGAGGTGGAAGATCTAAGTGGTAAGCCACCTTGAAAACCCTGTTGAGTACTTGGAAAGGTCTGATGAACCTCGAAGATAACATCCCACCTCAAACAAATCTCCATAGACCTCTTCAAGGTGAGACCCGTAGAAAGACGTGGTCACCATCCATGAACTCCAGAGGTCTCTGTCTCTTGTCAGCATACGACTTCTATATACTCTATGGACTCTTCATCCTTTATTTAATGATCTGCACGTTCTCTGTGCTAGCTCATACCATCTATGGTCCCACTAGTACTGACTCCCCAGTGTCAGTGTAGCAAAAGAGTGGTCTGTATGTTCGCCCATACAATGCCTCGAGAGGTGACATCACTATGGTAGAGTGATAGCTGTTGTTATATAAAAACTCCACCAAAGGTATGTGATCCTCCTAGATGTGACTGAAGTCGAGGACACAAGCACAGATCATGTCCTCGAGATTCTAAATGGGATTCTTAGTCTGACCATTCGTCTAAGGATGGAAGGTGGTGGTCATATGAAGATTCGTCCTGAAATCCTCCTGCAACCCCTTCCATATCTTAGATGTAAATTGTGTATCATGATCAGAGGCAATATAAGAAGGTACTACATCTACCAGCACAATCTCATTCACATAGAAGCATCCTAGGTTATTCACTGAACCCTGCTCTCGGATCGGTAGGAAGTGGTACGACTTGGTGAGTCCATCAACGATCACCCAAATTGAGTCATGACCATTGGATGTTTGTGGAACACCCTTAAAAAAGTCCATTTATATCCCATACCACTTCTACTTTGGGACCTCTAAAGGTTGAATCAAGCATTCTGGTACCTGTTTCTCTTCTTTCACTTGTTGACAAGTTAGGTTCCGAGAGACAAACTCTGCTACTGCCTTCTAAATACCTGGCCTCCAGTGCTATCATCAACGGTCCTGTTACATATTCACCTCTCCTGGATTTACTGCTAAAGGGGATGTGTGGAAATCCCTCAACACTTCCACATGATGGGACACAGGTACCATAGTATGTCCTCTGAAAAAGTTGATGTGCTCCCCACATTCAGAAAATCTATCAGGTACCTGCCTATAGATAACTGAGCATGACATGTCTCACAGTCATCATATCCATGTTGTGCCTCCCTTACTCACTGAAGAAGTGGGGGGGGGGGGGGGGTGGCTGTAAGATATTGTAGAAAGGATTATATGTCTCTATCCACAACAGATATCAGTAAGGCATCCAACTACTCTGTCACCTCATCTAGAAGTTGTATACCAGATCTATTACTGAGTGCATCTTCTACAACGTTACCTTTTCTAGGAGTATAGACTATCTCAAAGTCATATTCTGGGAGGAAATCAATCCGTCACCATTTTCTAAGGTTCAGATCCTTCTAGGAGAAGATATACTTGAGACTCTTGTGATTATAGTTTATGGTAAAATGTTTGCCTAGCAGATAGTGTCACCCCATATTTATGGTGAAGACCACTAATGCTAACACCATGTCATCAGTAGCATAGTTCTGTTCATGCTGTCTCAACTGCCAAGAACCATATGCGATAACTGGTTGCTCCTGCATCAGGAAAGATCTGTGTCCGGTCCCTGATGCATCATAGTAGACTACATACCCTAAGCCTTCTTCTGGAAGCCTCAAGATGGGGGAACTAGTCATCCTCTGCCACAACTCTTGAAAGCTCTACTAGAATCTCTCCGAACACATGATGGGTTTACCCTTATTCTTCAAGGATGATAGTGGTGTTTCAACTCTGGAGAAGTCCAGAATGAACCTCTATTAGTGACCATCCAACCCTATGAAACTCTGTACATCCATCACACTTCTGGGTGTCTCCCAAAAAAGTACTTCCACAATCTTAGCTGGATCCACTGCAACTCCAGCCTCCGAGATGACGTGTCCTAAAAAGTGAACCTATCGGATCCAAAACCAGCACTTAGAGAGATTACCATAATGTTGGTGCTCTCAGAGTGTGTTCAGTACTACCTATAAATGGTAGGCATGCTCCTCCTATGTAGTTGACTAGATCAGTATGTCATCGATGGAGACTACAACAAAGCGATCAAGGTATGGCTGGAAAATTCAATTCATGAGTCCCATGAACACTACTAGAGTGTTGGTAATGCAGAATGGAATAACCAAGAACTCGTAGTGATCGTACCAACATCTGATGTCTATCTTCTATAAATCCTCATATCAAACTCTGAGATGATGATAGACTGATCTAAGGTCTTTCTTTGAGAACCATCGTGCTCCCATCAGCTGATCAAAGAGTTCATCAATCCTTAGGAGAAGGTACTTATTCTTCACGGTCACCTGGTTCAGGCGACAGTAGTCCAAAGATATCCTCAAGCTCCCATCCCCCTTCCTGGAAAATAGAATCGGGGAAAACCAGGGAGAAACACTATTCTAGATGAATCCCTTCCCCTACATGCCATCCAGCTATACCCATAGCTCGCGAAGCTCAGTGGGATCCATCTGATACGCTGGTGTAGATATCGGTATTTTCTAGGGGTATAGGTCAATGTAAAAGTCCACCACTCTATGAGGAGGTTGTCCTGGAATATCATCAAGGAAAACATATGTGTACTGGTGCACCACTACAAGATAATTCAGACTCTCCACATCAACTGCTCCAAGGGTAAGGCATTCCAACAGATGAGTGATCGGCTGCACCCTCCTCTGAGTAAGTCTGTCATATGCTTCAAAGGCTCCCTTCTTGCCGTTGAAGGTGAAACTGGTCCCATATGTGGGGACACAACACACTTTATGCCTAATAAAGTCAATATGAGCATGGACTATAGATAACCATTCCATACCCAAGATGACGTTATGAGGCCTATACGCCGTTACTAGAAGATCCCAGCCAAAAATCTCACCTCCTAGAGTAAGCCCACACTTGCGACACCAATGTGTAATCATTAAGTCTGCTATCATAGGACTCTCTAGGTGTAAGGATCGAACCAACGACTCTATCAAATTCTCAAACCTCCAAAAGACGGTAGTGGTAATGAATGAATGACTGAACCCTATGTCTATAAGAACTGCAGGTAAGGTGGAGTAGACACAGATCATACCTAGAATCATCTCTAGAGTTCCATGATCATAATAATCAGCTACCTAAAGCTGAGCTCTCACTTGTCCACCTACTCCCAGCAGTCAGGGTGGACCTCTTAGTGGTGGTGGCAATAACACCTCGAAATGTTGTCCACTGCTAGCTGCTTGACCAACTCCTCTGCCACATCCACCGGTGCCTTGTAGGACACCTAGATCAAATATTTTTCTCTTAATGGGTGGTCTTATGACCGTCTTTTGATAATCTGAACAACGGGTCAGACAGTCTCGAGCCATGTGACCTTGCTCACCGCATGATAAACACTACGAGCTCCTAGGATGTATGTCTCTTCCCTGGGTGCCCTGCACATCCGATCCTGAGTCATGCAGTCGTCCAACCATGGGTCTGGTGTAACATCCAAAGTAAGTAAAGAATAATGTATTTTCATACATATATCTATATGTGAATTAGATAGTGTTTTAGAGGCATAAAATGAGAATAAATCTAATCTCAAGCATAGAATACACTAATATTTTTAAAAGATTTTTTACTGCCTTTTGATGGAAAACCATTTTCAAATCAATCTTTTGACATTTTTATAAAATATATTTGTCAAAATAAAATTATTCTTTAGAATTGAGACATTGAAATTTACTTTGTATAAATATTTTGGATTTTTCTGACAATGTTCAATTTTTAATGAATAGTGAAAAATACTGCAAAACTGCTTTTTCATCTAATTTAATTATATGGTTATATTAAATTTTTAATTGGTTTTAAAGTTTAATTAGAATATATTTTTACCATTTAATCCAATGTTGGTCATTATAATTAACTTTACTTTGTAATTGGTCATAAACAAGTGTCAAACTATTGATAGATATTTTTTCTGAAAAAACCAGCTATTTGTTTTGACAATGAGAATATTTTTTAATTTAATTACTACAATTTCTGTATTTTGAATTTGGTAAAATGGATTCTATATTTGGAATCATAACGTCCAAATTATGTAGTTAAGGATCTATTGTTTTTGGACATTTTGAATAGTAACAACCGTAATTATCTTTAATTATCGTGATTAATTAGTAATCGGGTAATTAAAGGAAATAAAATAATATCATAATAATATAAAATTACCCCAACATGTGTCCTAATGCGACATGTTGTGTCATGTCCGACCATGGGATTCCTTTTTCAAACTATGGGACCCCATGGAATCAATTTTGTGTGATAGTAACATTTTATCTTTTTATTTTTAAAGAATGTTAAATATAACAAAAGTATGTAACACCTAAGTAAACCAATTTTCATTTTGTCTACATAAATTATATATTAGACTATAAATACTAGTAGGAAATATAAAAAGTTTTCCTATATCATAGTATTTTTTTTTTAATTTTTAGACATTAAATAAATTAATTTATTTATGACACCATGACAATGGAGCGATTACATCATTAATGAATGATTTAAATAAAATGAACAGATAAGGTAAAATATAACACATACACGTCCCAAACACCTATTGTATGGGTGTTTATCGAACCCTTATCACCTTATCCTTAAAATATATCACTGTGGGACCTTTAAAATCTGAAAAAAAAAAAATTATAATAAAGTAACATTTCATGAATTTCCAAGAGTGCACCTCCTCCCTCTTAAAAAAGGCCCCCAACTCTACCACCTTACGCACACATCTCAAGCCATTGGCTCGTCCAAACTCTACAAATTTTATCTCTCCACATTCCTCTCTCAATCCTAGAATCCTTACCTTAGGCAGAATGCTCTTCAGGAAACCCTGTTCATTCAAACCAATGGGAGTTACCCGATTTAAAGGTAATGTCTTCTCTTATGTTCTTTTGTTATATTTTTCTAATCCAACCCCGTATACTCTTATTATTCCATTATTTTGTAAAATAAGTAGTATATTAAATATAATAGGATTTTTTATGATAATTATTTGATTTAAACTTACACACACCTCCGTCTAATGGTTAAAGAACATACTATTTCTGTGAGTGGTGAATTACTGCCTCACGAAACAATGATTGTTCAATCTTCTTTTAAAACCTTTTATGGTGGCCATTAAGTTGTCACTCTATTTATATATAATATATATTATTTTAATGTTTTCCTTATGCTTCTGTATTTTTCATTTATGGCATACCTATATGGTTTCCACTATAGGTAAACGTGTTATTTTCAATATAAGAAGTGCGGACTACCGCCCCCTAAAAGTGATTAGAATATTTAATTCCATATGTGGGATGTATAAAGGATGGAGTTAGTGATATTATATATGATATTATACTGGAATTATTATATACTTTTATATCATTATGATTTCATTCCATTAAATATAAAATAGAAATGAAAGTAGCGTTCATGTGTACGTATGGCTTACCGTCTCAATGAACAATGTATTTCACTTCATACCTCTAAATGTTATGTAATATTATAAATTCATGTATATACTATATATATATGATATATATGATATATAACTCATGAATATAATTATGGATATAATGGATATTTTACGACATGAACAATTTGTAATTACAAGAAGATTATTTTTGGCTCAAGTACCAAAGATTGAAAAAATGACCATTATTAACGTAAGTAATTACATAATGTTCAGAACATGGTAATGAGTGATATTAAAGTAATAATGAACTTAGAAAAAGGTTCTTAAGCAAGTATAAATAAACTCATGTTTATTATTCAGGAGATTAAAGAACGATCGAGTCAAGTCGAACATGAGGTAAGGAACCCCGTCTCAATATATTTTCATTGAGGCATATTTTGTTTTATACACAAGATTCTTTTATACAGTGTATAAAACACTTTGACTTTTACTTTTATTCACAAGGATTCTTTTTATACTAAGTGTTTCACTAAATGAAAAGAAGGAATGTTTTTTCTTACATATGTGGCAACAACGACGTCTCCACTACCATGCCCATTATTTGAGTTTCAGCTTCCTGTACAAGCCATTAAATTTTTAAAATGAAATATTAATACCATGTTTTAAATTTCTTTTATTTTGGTATTGAAAATGGTTTTGATAATGTTTTGATCATATCAATGTGTTTTTGATATATTGTGATTGAAATGTGGAAATGTTATGTTTCTTTATGCATGTTTTATGTGATACGATTATGTTATGGTTCTTGGTAAATGTTTATGAAGGTGGGTGGTTTTGTGATAAACTAAGGGCGGGTGAGCCCGTGATAGCTCTCCAATTCATTGGGTAACGTGAAGGGGTTAAACTCTAAGGATTCCCCAAAGAGATTTAGGGAATATACTTAGATGGGCATTCCAAACATAACCATGAGGGTTACTCCCTATGTAAGAATGTTATGAATGCCTCATGTTACCTTTATGTATTATGATTTCAATGAGTTATTCATGAGTCTTATGATTTCCTGAGGTATGTTAAAGTGCTTATGTTTTATGATTAAAGTATGATTTCATTGATTCATATGTATACATGGACTAATGTTTTCATTCTATTTTTTAAATCCCTTACTGATCTTTTTATGCTCATCCCATGTTTTTGAAATGTTTTTCACAGGTCAACAGATGGTAAATGATGTGATGATAGTGTCGATCAAGTGTCACGTATGAATCCATGTTTTATTTTAAATATGTTTCCTTTAAGGATAAAAGTGAATAATTTCTTTGAGGTAACCTCCTTGTTTAAAAGTGGAATTTAAGGCATGATTTATGATATAATTCTCTAAAACTCTAATCCTGAAACGATCCTCAATGTGTATTCTTGTAATAACTAAAGATTAAGTAATGTTTAACGCTGGGGCCTTATAGTTGGTATCAGAGGTCAGTTTAGATAAATTTAGGAGTTAGAATTCTATTAAATGATTATCTAAAAATATTTGTCTCTGGTCAAATTGAAATGATATAGAATTTGAAGATTACCATGCTGATTCATCTAAGACATGTTTGTTCAGAATTGTTTTTCGTAGAGGAAACAAAGAAGCTGTGCTATGAAGGAATACAGAAGGAAATGACCTTCCTAATTAGCACCCTATGATGGTAAGAATTGTAACTGAACTGTTTGTTGTAGTAATTGAGCAGTTGACTCAAGCGATAAATGGTGGTGGTATCCTTGCATGAGATCAGCAAGATCAGCTGCAGAGGAACATGTCAGTGGTGGAACATTTCATGAGGCAACATCCCCCATCATTCAGAGGATCATCTGACCCTGTGCTAGCTGAAGGGTGGATTAATGAACTGGAGAAGATTTTCAATGTTATGGGGTGTTCAGACAATCAAAAATTTAGTCATGCAGGTTACTATTTGGAGGGTGAAGAAGATCAGTGGTGGTCGATGGTTAAAAATATCAGCGATTCTGATGAGTTTGATGCTCTTGACTAGGATGAGTTGAATGGTATGTTTCTTGAGAAATATTATCCTAAGGCTGTTCGACTTAGGATTGAAAAACAATTCTTGGAATTTAGGCAAGAGGATAACTCAATGGATGCTTATGAAGAATGGTTCAATTGATTGGCAAGGTATGCTCCAAATTTTATCTGAGACCTTGATCGTAAAATCAATCATGTTTACTCTGGATAAAAGCCAAAATATCGAAGGGCTTTAGCTTCTTGCGAGTTCAAGAGTTATGAAAATCTTGTTCGATGTGCTGAGTAGGTGGAAATGGAGTTTTCCAATGATCATGTCTTCTATAAAAACCAACAGAAGAAGAGACCGAGGTGGCAGAAAAAAGGGAAGAATCCTTCAAAATGGTGTAACAGTAAGAATTTTTTTTCAGTTTGTGATAAGTGTGGTAAAAAGAATTTTTGGGAATGTATTTTAAATTCTGTAATGTGCAACTAATGTGGTAAGATGGGACATAAGGCCCGTGATTGCACTGAAAAAGATCTGGGTGATGGTAAGACCAAATTTGATTTATAGTTAGTGAAATGTTTCAAGTGTAATGAGATGGGACATTATGAAAAGGAGTGTTCGACAAAGAGCTCAAATGATGGGAAGCAGTCAGACTACAAGCAGAATGGTGTGGGGAAATTCATTGCAACTACTTCAGTAGATCTTGGGCCATCAAATAAAGTGTTATTGGGTAATTTGTTTGTTTTTTCAGATTATGGAAATGTGTTGTTTGATTCGGGGTCTACACATTATTTCATCTCTGAATAATTTTCAAGTAAATTGGTAATTCCATCTCATGAAATGTCTCCTGAACTAGTGGTAAAAACACCTCGGGGAAATGTTGAGGGAAAATGAGTTTATAATAATCTTTCGATCTTTATCCATTGAAAGAACCTACTTGAAAACCATATTTTTTTACCTCTAGAAGAGTTTGATGTTATCATGGGTATGGATCGGCTCACTGTTTACCATGATAATATTGATTGTAGATCTAAATATGTTTCATTTCAGAAAGTCTTTCAGTTTTTGTACAAGAATGAACTCTTACTATTGATAACATATCCAGAGGCTGAAAAATTTTTAAAAGATGAAAATGAATGTTACCTTCCACATATTGTTGAAAAAAAAATTGTTCATATTATTGATGTGCCAATGGTAAATGAGTATCTTGATGTTTTTCCTGATGAGTTTCCTGTAATAATACTAGATCTGGAAGTTGAACTTACTGTTGACATAGTTTATAATGCTAAGCCAATTTCAAAACCCCCTTATCGAATGGCTCAAATTGAACTTTTAGTGTTTATGGATCAATTGCAAGATTTATTAGAGAATGGTTTCATTGTAATTAGAACATCACCATGGGGTGATCCAGTCTTATTTGTTAAAAATAATGATGGTTCAATGAGACTTTTCATTGATTATAGAGCCTTGAATAACATCACTATTAAGAAGAAATATCTTTTTCCTCATATCGATGATTTGTTTGATGAGCTCCAGGGAGCTCAGTATTTTTCAATGGGTGACCTGAGATCGGGGTACCATCAGTTGAAGGTAAAGGAAGTAGATATTCCGAAGACTATGTTTTGTACAAGATATGGCCATTATGAATTTGTATTAATTCCTTTTGGGTTAACCAATGCACCTTCTATATTCATAGACCTTATGAATATAATTTTCCATGAGTTATTGGAAAATTATATGGTAGTTTTTATTGATGATATTTGGGTGTTTTCTAAAAGTAAAGAAGAGCATGAAATTCATTTAAGGGTTATTTTTCAAACCTTAAAGGAAAAGAAAGTGTATGGAAAATTCAGCAAGTTTGAGTTTTTGTTGAAAAAAATTTCATTCCATGGTCATTTTGTTTCTAAAGATGGAATAACTATTGATCCTACTAAAACAATGTTTGTTAAAGAATGGCCAAGACCCACAAATATAACTGAGATTCATATTTTTCTTGGTTTGGTGGGCTATTCCCGAAGGATTGTTAAAAAAATTCACGGATATGTAGTCTAATTACTAAGCTAACTCAAAAGGGTGTTAAGTTTATCTAGATAAATGAATGCGATGATTGTTTTCATGAGTTGAAAAAAATATCTATGAATGCTTCAGTTTTGGCACTACCTTCCTGGAATGGTGAGTTTGTTATCTACAGTGATGCTTCGTTGAAAGGACTTGGTTGTGTCCTAATGCAGAATGATCAGGTAATTTCTTATTCTTTACATCAGTTGAAAACTCATGAGGTAAATTACCCTACACATGATTTGGAATTAGCTGCTATTGTTTTCTCTTTAAAAATTTGGAGGCATCATTTGTATGGTGTAAAGTGTGGAATATAAACCAATCACAAATTTTTATAGTATATATTCACCTAGAATGAATTGAACATGAGACCAAGAAGATGGCTAGAATTAATCAAGGATTATGATTGTATAATTCATTACCATCTGGGAAAAGAAAATAAAGTGGATGATTCTTTGAGTCGAAAAAGTAATGATTCATTAACCATGTTATGTTTGGAACATGATACCTTGGTTAAGGACTTTATGAACATTAGAATAAAAGTTTTTGGTGAAGGATGTTCTTCTATTTTGTTTCAGGTATCAGTGAAATATTTTCTATCAGACAGAATTAAGCAAGCTCAAGAGCAAGACAGTGAGTTGCAAAAAAAGGTAGAGCTGGTTCATAAGGGTATGTTACCTGAATTCAAAATTGATAATGATTGTTTCCTGAGATTTTGGAATATATTGTTTGTTCCTTGTGATTCACAGTTGAAGAGAGAGTTGTTATTTGACGCTTATAGTTCTCCGTTTTCAATTCATCATGGTAGAACTAAAATGTATAGAGATCTTAAAAAGTATTACTGGTGGTATGGAATGAAAAGAGATATTGTTGATTTTACTGTGAAGTGTTTGACTTGTCAAAAGGTTAAAGTAGAGTAGAAGTTACCGAAAGGGATGCTTCAGCCTTTACCATCCCCAGAGTGGAAATGGGAGAATATATCCATGGACTTCATTGCAGGGTTGCTGAAGACACCTCAAGGTAATAATGTAATCTCGGCTATTATTGATCGATTGAATAATTCTGCTCATTTCCTTGCTATACGAGATACATTTTCCCTAGATCAACTTTCTCATTTCTATCTTAATGAGATATTCAAGTTACATTTAGTTCCCCAATCCATTGTATCTGATTATTATCAAAGTTTTACTTCTAACTTTTGGAAAGGCCTTCAGAAGCCATTGGGTGCTGAATTAAATTTTAGTACATCTTTTCATCCTCAATCAGATGGGCAGTCAGAACAAAAAATTCAGACATTGGAGGATATGCTACGTGCTTGTTCGATGGATTATCAGGGAAGTTAGGTCCAACATCATTCTTTGTTTGAGTTTTCATATAATAACAGTTTTCATTCTAGTATACAAATGGCACATTTGAGGCATTATATAGAAAGTAGTGTCGAACTACAACTTTTTGGGATGAAGTGGGTGAAAGGATGTTTATGGGACCATAATTGGTAGAAGAGTTGACAAAAAATTTCAGCTGATACAGAAACACATGAGAAAAACTCAGTGTAGGAAGAAAAGTTGTGTGGACAATAGGAGGAAGGATCTCTCTTTTGAGGTAGGTGATCATGTCTTCCTCAAAGTTTCACCATGGAAAAGTGTGATGTGATTTGGTTAGAAAAGAAAGATGAGTCCATGATTCATTGGACAATATGAAATTATGGAGAGAGTTGTATCAGTTTCATACCGAGTGGCTTTACCTTCGAGTTTATCTTAGGTACACAATTTTTTTTTATGTTTCAATGTTAAGGACGTACATGCCAGATCCATCTCATGTTTTGAGTCCAGAGGTAGTTCAGATGGGAGAGAATCTATCATATGAGGAACAACCATTCTAAATTCTTGACCAGAGGGAGAAAGTATTGCAGAATATGTTGTTTCATTAAGTAATTTTTTTTTGAAAAAACAACATGATTGAGGAGGCAACATGGAAATCTGAAAATGCAATGGGGGATAAATACCCCCACTTATTCGATAAGTAAATAAATTTAGGGGATGCAATTTTCTATAGGGGGAAGGATTCAACATACCATGTAAGTAAAGAATAATATATTTTCATACCTATGTCTATTTATGAATTATATAGTGTTTTAGTGTCTTAGAATGAGAATAAATCTATTCTCAAGCATAGAATACAGTAATATTTTTAAAAGATTGTTTTACTGCCTTTTGATGGAAAACCATTTTAAAATCAAAATTTTGACAATTTTATAATCTCTATTTTTCAAAATAATCTTATTATTTATAATTGGGACGTTTACATTTACATTGGATAAACTTTTGGTATTTTTCTGACAATGTTCATTTTTAATGAATAGTGAAAAATACTGCAAAACTGCTTTTTCATCTAATTTAATTATATGGATAGATTATCTTCTTAATTGGTTTTAAAGTTTAATTAGAATATATTTTTACCATTTAATACAATTTTGGTCATTATAATTAATTTCACATTGGAATTGGGCATAAACAAGTGTCAAAATTTTGATGGATATTGTTTCTAAAAAAACCCGGTATTTGATTTGACAACGGGAGTTATTTTTAAATTATTTACTAAAATTTATGTGTTTGGAATTTTTTAAAATGGATTCCATATTTGGATTCATAAGGTACAAATTATGTAGTTAAGACTCTTTTGTTTTTGGACATTATGAATAGTAACGACGGTAATTATCTTTAATCATATTGATTAATAAGTAATCAGGTAGATGAGGGTAATAAAATAATATCATAATAATATAAAATGACCCCGACATGTGTCCTAATGCTACGTTTTGTGTCATGAACTACCATGAGATGCCTTGTGCCAAATTTGAGACCCCATGGAATCACTTTTGTGTGATAGTGACATTTTATCCTTTTTTTAAAGAAATTAAAATATAATAAAATTATGTATCACCTAAGGAAAACAATTCTAATTATGTCTACATAAATGATCTCTTAGAATATAAAGAGTAATTGGAAAGCAAAAAAAATATTTCCTACATCATATAATTTTTTTATAATGATTAGACATTAAATAAATTAATTTATTTATGACACAACAATGATGCATCGATTACCTCATTAATGAATGATTTAAATAAAATGAAACGATAATGTAAAATATAAGTCGTAAAATTTTCAAAAACCTATTGGATAGGTGTATATATAACCCTTATCACCATATAATTTAAATATATCACTGTGGGACCTTTAAAATCCGAAAATCATTTTATAATAAAGTAACATTTCATGACTTTCCAAGAGTGCCTCTCCTCCCTCTTATAAAAGGCCCCAACCTCTACCACCTTACCCACACCTCTCAAGCCATTGTCATGGCCAAAATCAGATAATTATATCTCTCCAAATCCCTCTATTCATCCTAGAAGCCTTACCTTAGGCATCAATCTCTTCAAGAAACCCTTTTGGTTCAATCAAAGGGGAGTTACCTAATTTAAATGTAATGTCTTCTTTTATGTTATTTTGTTTTATTTTGCTTCTCCAACCCCTAAAACAATTTTTATTCTTTTATTTTGTAACAAAACCAGTATCTTAAATATACTAGGATGTTGTTATGAGTATTATTTGATTTACACTTACACATACCTCCGTCTAATGGTTAAAGAACATACTGTTTCTATGAGTAGCAAATTACTGTCTCACGAAACGATGATTGTTCAATATTCTTTTAACACCACTCATGGTGGATGTTAATATGTAACTCTATTTATATATGAAACATATTATTTTTATGTTTTCCTTATGCTTCTGTATTTTTCATTTATGGAATACCTTTATGGTTTCCATTATGGGTAAACGTGATATTCTCATTTTAGGAAGTGCGGACTATAGCCCCCTCAAAGTGATTTGAATCGTTAATGCCATATGTGGGAGGTAAAAAGTATGGAGTTAATGATATTATATATGATATAATAATAGAATTATAATATACCATCATATCATTATGATTTCATTCCATTAAATACGAAATAGAAATGAAATTAGAGGTTATGCGTATATACGGCTTACCGTCTCCATGAACGGTGCATTTAATTTCCAACTGCTAAATGATATGTGATATTATAAATGCATGTATATACTAGATATATATGATATATATGATATCTAAATCATGAATATAATTATGGATATAAAGGATATTTTACCACATTAACAACTTGTAATTATAAGAAGTTTATTTTTGGCTCAAGTACCAAAGATCGACAAAACGACCATTATTAACTTAAGTAATTACAAAATGTTCATAACATGGTATTAAGTGATTTAAAAGGAATAACAAACTTGAAATTGGTTATTAAGCAAGTATAAATTAACTCGAGTTTATTATTCAGGAGATTAATGAACGATTGAGTCAAGTCGGACCCGAGGTAAGGAACTTTGTCTCAATCTCCTTTCATTGAGGCATACTTTGTTTTATACACAAATTTCTTTTATATTGTGTATAAACCCCTTTGAATTTTACTTTTATTAAAAAGGAATATTTTTATACGAATCATTTTTCTAAATGAAAAAAGGGAATGTTTTTGTCTTACGTATGCGGCGACAATGACTTCTCCGCCACCGTGACCATTATTTGAGTTTCGACTTCCACTATAAGCCATAACTTTTTTTAAATGAAATATAAATAAAATGTTTTAATTTTCTCTTATTTTGGTATTGAAAATGGTTTTGATAATGTTTTGATCATATCAATGTGTTTCTGACATCTTCTGATTAAAATTTGGAAATGTTATGTTTCTTTTATGCATGTTTTATGTGATACGATTATGTTATGGTTCTTGGGAATTGTTTATGAAGACTGGTGGTTCCATGATAAAATAAGTGTGGGTGAGCCGTGATAGCTCTCTAATGCATTGGGTAACATGAAGGGGTTAAAATCTAAGGTTTTACCAAAGGGATTTAAGGAATATACTATGATGGGTATTCCAAACGTAACCATGAGGGTTACTCCCTACGGAAGAATGTTATGAATGCCTCAAGTTACCATTATGTCTTATGATTTCTATGAGTTATTCTTTAGTCTTATGATTCAATGAGGTATTCTAAAGTGATTATGTTTTATGAGTAAAGTATTATTTCATTGATTCTTATGTATACATGGACAAATCTATTCATTCCCTATTTTAAAATCCCTTAATGAGATTTTTATGCTCATCCCATGTTTTTGAATTGTTTTTCACCAGTCAAGGTAATGGTACACGATGGGATGATAGTGTCGAGGAAGTGTCAATAAAGAATCCATGTTTTATTTTAAATATTTTTCCTTTAATGAGAAAAGTGAATAATTTATTTCATGTAACCACCTTGTTTAAAAGTGGAATATAAGGCATGATTTATGATGTAATTCTCTAAAACTCTAATCCTGAAAAGATCCTCAATTTGTATTCTTGTAATAACTCAAGATTAAGTAATGTTTAAGGTCGGGGCCATATATCTGGTCCTCTTGGACCTCTGTGACATATTTCTAGTTCCAACTATAGAATAGTCCACTACATGTCAACTAGTGGTGGGTCTCGCTACTGGAGACTTCTCTGTAAGGAAACTCTCCACTAATATGGCTCGCTACAACACCCATATCTGCATCGGGATATTGAGTTAGATCAAGAAAGCTATAATCTCTCACTTGATCCCCTAATCAAATGTATAGGCCTTGAAGAATGGGTCTCATATCATAACATTGGAGTAGCGTGAGAGGTCAGTGAACCTCGCTGAGTATTGTTCCACCGTCATGCTACCCTATGGAAGATGTAGAAGCTCCTGTATCCGCACTTCACATAGGGTGGCTGGGAAAAACTCTGCCTGAAAAAGATCTCAAAGTCTTCCTAGAGACGTTTCAACTCATCATGGACCTGGAGCATTAAGATCCACAATCTTCCCATTGATGCCTGTAGAAGGATGACCGCAAGAATCGCCATTAAATCAGTTGGTGTCCCTACCAGTCAAAAAACACTCACCACAACATCCAGCCAATCCTCAGTCGCCTGTGGGTCCCTCTCTCCCCTGAACCTGGGTGGCCTCTGGCATTGGAAATCATGAAATGCACTCAAGTGGCATGCATTGTTTGTTGTTGGGGCTGGTGGCATCAGAGGCTCAATGGGAAGTAGTACCGCTGGTGCCTACGCTGGAAAAGGGCCCTGCACCAAGGCCTCATCGCTCGGTGGGCTATTAGTTCATACAACTCTAGTAACTTTAGCCGGTCATCCACAGGGTGGCATCCTGAATGAAACAGATGCAACACGATCAAAAGATTATACATGGTGACATGACTTGGTTGAGATGACTTAAAGAAAACATTTGAAAACATGCACACAATCAGTGTTTTCATGCACTGAGTAGTAAATCAGTATTCAAGGTCATGGTGTATGGATATGTTGGTCGTCGCACCAACACTGGACTCCCTAAACTGAAAACCAATCACATTACCCTTAACACTATAGCTTTACAAAAAAGATTAGAGTCATGAGTTCTGTGATAGAACCAAATCTTCTGATACTATTTTTTCATGACCCGTCCCTCGGCGCCCGTGTTGTGACTACCCCAATCCCACCTTCCATAGGCCAGGGGTTGGAGACCAGCACCAAAGGTGTAATTCCCTAAAACTAGGAAGCAATTTCCTTTATAATGTGTAAACATACACAATAGAGAACACAAATTGGCATGAAACACTATGAAAACATTATAACCAAAGGAGAGTGCTGAAAGTAAAGTGGTTAGAATACAAGCCCAACAGAAAAGTAAAAGTACATTTGAAAAAAAAGTACAACAGAAGAAATGTAAAACAACTGATGGGTCATCCTCCGTGATTCCTACCTGAAGGGTAGGTACATATAAAATCCTTAGTACTCCACGTCTGTCAGTCTCCTCTGTGTACCGACTCATTGTAAGGTCCACCTCTGGGTACCATCCAGTCTGGCTAGTATCATCCTCATTCAATGTTGTTCGTCGTCTGCATCCAACTCAACAAGGTGCGGGCATAGCCCGTGCAGGGGTGATTATAATGATACTCAGTAGGGACCTCAAGACCCTCAAGGGCTCACAAAATCCAAAAAGGATAAAAAAAGTGTGAAATCAACAGATAATCTCACATAGGTATATTCCCAATCATATACCTATGTTATCTAGTAATCCATCTCAATCATGAAGAAAGAACAAATGTTACTGACTCAGCTCAACTTGGATTTTTATTCACATTATCGAAACCACGGCTGCTGGAGAACTCCTCCACTGTCGAGTAATGTGGGCTATCCGTGACACCAAGGTGATTCCCACTAACCTTGGACTGCTGAGGTACACCTCCTATAGAGTACAGTTGATATGCTATGTCAACAAGGAGCTCCCCACCGTGGGTCTACGGCGTCACTAAGGCTCTCCCTCTCATATCCTGCTGTGAAACTCCTCCTGTCGAGTACCATTGGTCTATCACAACACCAAGGTGCTCCCCACTTCAGGTCTGCCTCAACACCATGGTACTCCCTACTGGGTAAGTAGAGTCACTCCGAGTCAAAATGGTTAGCAGCCGTCATGTCTTAGCCATCTACTAGGTCTCCGTACTATGCACGGTCATCTCTGGGAGGATCCGATACACGATCTACTATTTGATACTCCAACTATCACAAAGTACCAAGAATAAGTATCTCAAAGGTCCTCCTTCTCATAGAGGTCTCAACTCAATAGACGGCGCGTCAATCAGACGCCTGGTCTATGAATTATTATCCTTTAAGTCCTGGGGGCCTTGTTTGATTCATGCACGATCCAACCTGACCAGATCCCTACTCTACCCCAAACCATAAAGGGGTATACTCAAAGGTACCGTTGCACTCCAAGAATACCAGTGCCGCTGACAGTTCATCAAATGGATGTCTGGTGCCAAAGATGTGGCCAAAAGAAAGTATTGTGGTCGGCAGTGGACCCGGGTCAGGTCTAACCCGATCGGACAAACCCAGCCCAACCTAGTCTTGGCCGACCCGGTCTGGGATAACATGGTCAGACCTATTGGTTCAGGCCCAGCCCATTGGGTGGGTCATCCTTGTAGGTTAGGCCCAGCTCGTAGGGCCCAACCCAGGAGGCCGTTTGGGTGGTTCAGCCTAGGCTCAGGCCGATTCGGCCCGGAGTGCCACATGAGTGCGGCTCGGGCGGCACGGACCGCACAGGTTGTGCAGGATGGAACGATTCGGCCAGGCACATAGGTGGAGGTCGGGCAGGCCTGGCGGTGGCCCCGCAGGGCGTTGGGCGGGCAGCCAGGCAAGGCGCCAGGTGGGTGGTCGGGCACGGTGCGGCAAGGCCGGCGGGCTGGCAGGTGGTCGGGCATGGTGTGGCTCAGGCCTGCGGGGTTCAGCCAGGGTGCGCGGGAGTCCAGTGGGGGTTCGGCCGGGGTACGCAAGAGGCCGAGAGGGGTTGGCTGGTGAATCCGACTCAGTCGGGGCACCCGAACTCCGTGGGGATGCATAGTTCGCGGAGGCCATGAGAAGCACGACCCTTGCATGTTTCCTTCATCGCTTTCAATGTCATTTTGTTATTACATCGCCATGTTGAAAATCATCACAAACAAGAACGTTGGAGGGGTCAGTACTTATTGGTTTTTCCTACACCCTCCGTGTTTAGGATGGTAACTTATGGCCCATCAAAGTGAGAAGATGAACATCAATTGTTTTACAACCACGTATCAGTTCCTTTCCATCCAAAGAAGAGAGATAGAAATGGAAAATTACAAAAAAATAAACCACATACCTTTGATCTATGTTCGACGATGAATTCATGAAAAGTAGTTGTTTAATATCTTCATTCTTTATGTCCACCACACATACAATCCCACATTGCGTCGACTGTGGAAGATGCTCCACATCGGTAGGTGTCGGGGGAAGAATTTCGAAGAGGATTGTCGTCGGCGTTCTTCATTGGAAGGACACATTATTTGTTCTTTGTTGGGATATGGGGTTCTTCGCTGAATAATTCTAATCCTCCCAAGATTTCCTCTCCCCAATATTCCACCAAAATGACAAAGTGAATAGAAATACCCCCTCCAAATAATAGTTTGTCTATTATTTTGGATTGTTGGGTTTAAAAATCAAAATGGTAATTAATTAACTTGGCCCCCCTTAGTTAATGTTTGAGTGTTGGCAGAAATTAAATTTAGGGAGCTGGATCCATTAAGGTTGAGGGGTAGTGTCACAATTAAGTTAGGAGAGGAGAAGTTTTTAATATCAGGTGGTCCCCACCACATTAAACAAGTAGAGGTGGTTTAAACCTCAGGTGGGCCCCACCCCTATATCCTCTCATGAGAGGATATGGTGTGCTTGTCCCACCTCCAACTTTCAACCTTTATAAGGAGGATATAGATCTAGTGGGACCCACCTCCAAAATCCCATATGGCGGCTCAAATAAAAATAAAGTGAAACTCTCTTTATTTTTTCATTTACACGAAAACCCAAAAACAAACATTTAATCCCGACCCACTACCATAAATGTGAAAGCCTTCTTAAGCGAATATCGGTGTTGCAAGTTCAATGGTTCCCTCAGATTTCAATTCCGAGCACCAGTTCAAAGGTTATAAAAACCCGCTTGTACGTTTACTGAACGTCCCAAAACAAAACTTCAAAAACGGATTTCGGGCACCCCGAGCCTCGGAATCAGGCACCGTCAATTTTCATGGACTATTAAAATTCCCATGTATTTATGAAAAAAAATTCCACAGAATTTCCGGGTCTGTACAACATGAATGTTTTGGAATGTTGTGATAACATAGTGTATATCCAAATAAACAACTAACTACCTAAGGATTTCATGGGCTCTTACACAATTAATGATGTGAAATTTATTATATGATTTCTTAAAATACAAGTAAATCCCATTATTCCATTTCAATTTTAATTTTCCATTTCAAACCATAATGATTGTTATTAAAAATCAGCCTCTTTCATAAGATAAGACCACTGGGTTTTTATCAAATCATTTTAAGCAATTTTCAAAAGATAGATTCCCATTCAAAACCAATTCCATTTTTTCAAAATTAATTTACACACTTAAATTAAATAATTTAACTGAGATCATTTCCATGAAATTCTCAATTTATTTTTAAAAATTTAAATCTTCTAATTTCATTATGAACGACTCAATTCAATTGAATTGGGGGTTTTCAAAATTTTCATTTAAAAACAATTTCAAATCTCTAGATTCATGGGAATAATGTTTTTGGAAATTAAATTCAAAAATGTTTTAGAAATTCAATTTAAATAATTAATTAATATTAATCTATCAATACAATGAATAATTAATTTGGCCAATCAGGATAGAACCACCTACCACTTACTCGTAACCCGGCACTCGCAACTACACCTGTCAATGAGAACGAAGGTAAGGTTGATCTCAAAAGCTAAACTAGAGAAAAGAGACAACACCAAAAGGAATATATCCACAAATTACAAGATTATCCAATGAGAAACCAAGATAGGTGAAATATATATAGATGAATATCAATAAAGAACGCTAACCTGGTTATCATATTCCAATGAAATGATGATAGAATGCCAAAGGAATGGATACATGAAATGAGGGAAGTAACCAATAATAAATGCTAAAGGTTGTGGGTCAAAGGAAGGATAGTTTGATATGAGTGAATGAAAACTAACAAAGAGCACATTTTCCTTTTATAGGCTATTGTTGGGGAATTATAGGGTGTGTAATCCATTACACACTATGACTGTGTTTGTTTTATAATGGCGAATAAGCATCAAATCTATAATTCCCCTTTAAAATCCCAATATTACATGATGTGAAATCCCTATTCATGTGTCTAAATGTCTGAGATTCATAACCGATTAAAATTCCATTGTTATGCACTAAAAACCGACCAAAAAAAATACTTTATGTCCAGTAAATGGAATTCAAGGCGGGTACCTATCACACTGTGAGAAAACATTCACGACATTCACCAGGAAGTAGTTACACGATGTGTAACCTAGAAACAATATGTGTAATGTTCATGAATTTTAAACAAACACTATGTTTAATGATGAAAAAAATCCATTAAGTGTCAGACTATACCATTAAAGGCATCCTTCCAATCCAAACTCAAACCATACCAAAACAATGAAATGGAAAACAAAAAACAATTTTTATGATGTACCTATCAATTCAGTATGGGGATGTTATAGATACAAATACAAAAATTGTTCTTGATATGTCAATAAAAGGGAATAATTGGTTCCCTTTAATCAGATATGGGAGGCATACTCTATGAATTTTTACAAATATCAAACAAATAGTAATTTTTTTGTAATCAAAATTGATCCAAAATGATTTATTTGTAATATATGATGATTCAAGGTCGAATCCCTATAATCCATAAGAAATTAGTTATTTTTTGACTATTTTTATTCTATATCATTTTGTTTTAACCCTTATTAATCTCTTTTTAACTCTTAACATGATATCATGTCATTTAAACTTTAGGGGTTAATATAATTACTATAAAATAAAAAAAGACCACTATATGAGTTTCTATTGGTATTTTATTAAATATATCAATTTTTTATCCAAATATTAAAATATTATTATTATTATATCATTTAATAAAATATTATTTAACATTAAATTTCATTATTCCAAATTTTGAGAGTATTCATTATTTGAATTTTTAAAAATATAATATCTTAATATCCATGAACAAAATGCATTAAATCATCGATAACAAGTCAAAGAAATCCATAAATTTTTTTACAAAATAAATTATATCAAATTATATTTATTTTAGTATTTTTAATATCATTTATATTATATTTCCTTTAATTAAATCATTATTTCATCATAGTTGTATAAGCCATTAATTTATTTATAAATTTCCAAAAAATAAAAAATAAAAAATCATGAACACGGTAAATCATTTATATTTCAAATTACTATTTACATTCTAATTTATCGTTTTTATGAACTCATATTAAAAATATCTTACTTGTTTAAAAAAATTATGAAAAATTTGAATTACCTTTGAATATAATATTATTAATGTTATATTCTCATATAAATGAACAAATATGGTCACATCACTGATCCATTAATTCATAGTAGGAAAATATACTCTTCCAATTAAATTATGAAATGTGTTTGGGTAATTTTATAATATTTATATTATTGTTTTTACCCTTAATTACCTGATTTACCATTATCCATGTTAACAAAATATTACTATAGTAACTATAAATTTTTTCTAAAAATAAAAGGTACATATTTACATAATCTTTACCTTATTATAACAAATATGAAATGGATTTTTCCAAATTAAGACCATACAATTAGAATTTTTTTTAAAAAAATAAATCCTTTGACAGGATAAGAAAATGTGTATTTTATGTAAAAACATTCTAAATTTGATAAATTTTTTATATCTAATTTCAATGTGAAATTGAATCTAATTACCTAAATTATATTAAATGATTACACAATTGTCTAAATAAATAGAAAAATCAATCATGATTTTAAATTTACAATATAATTTAATATAATGAAAATGCAATTTTCAAATAAAATTCATTATTTGTTTCACTATTAATCAAAAATGAGTTTTATCTGAAAAATTCTAAAAATGCATCGAAAGTAAATTTTTATACTACTATATAAAAAAAAATTATTTTTATTAAATTGAATTTCCTAAACAATATAAATCAATATTTAAAATATCTACACCATCAAATGGTGGTAAATAATAATATTTAGAAAAATACCTCTTTTGTCCATAAAATAGAAGTTTTTCTTATGTCGTCACAAGAAAACACATAGGACGAATCATAAAACTTATATTTAATATTATATATATATATCATTAATATCCCACAAGAATATTGTTTTTTCTATCACAATAATGACCCGATAAATTTTTTTTAGAATAACATTTCCTTTTATTTTAAAAAGGGTTTTATATTCTTATATGATTAGTAGATCTGAAAATAATGAATTATAAGTACATGTGTCAATCATATTTTTATAATTATGTTAATCCTTCTCATTCGTTCAATTTTAATGGCTATATGATAACTACCGTAATTAAATATTGTTATTTATTTATTCATTTAAGCTCAATGTGGCATATCAAGTACACTATTAAACATATTTTTTCTTCTTAAAAAAACATAGGACGTTACATCCCACATTAATAAAGTGCAACCAAAATATTAGAAGATTATATTAGTAACTATGAGATTTTTATATCATAACACATTTTTGAAAACCCACAACTAAAAAAGGATTAAGAAAATATACACATTAAAATAAATAAAGGGAAGTACGATGGTCACATGAGATAATACATATTAGGGTTCTATGTAAGCAAACATAGAAATCGAAGAGAAAGCCAACTATCCAATTCTGATATAGAGTGATACATAACATGGTCACGATAATGTTATCAATCACAAAACTATATATCTATTATCTGTTAAAAGTTTATTGACATATTATTAAAAAATATAATTGATAACATTTTTTTAAAAACATTTTCAATGAATAAAAGAAATAATTTACTTCATAGATTAAGAAAATAAATAAATATACATAATTGAAATGTATAATTTCATCCTTTACTCAAATTTAGATAAAAAATCATCCTTTTCCACAAATGATGAGTATTCAAGATAAAATTTATATGTCTAACACACTAGAATCTTCTTATAGATAATAACATAATCCAAAAAAGATTATGTATTTATTTCTCCTATCATTAGTCATTAACCTAAATGTAATGGTTAGTGTAAGATAAGGTAATTCGATATAAATTATAATCCATTGAATGATGAAAACCTACATTTAATCAGAAAAATTCATCATCAATATCCAATGTTCAACTTAAACCATTCAGTAAATTAATATCCATAAAATTTCTGAAAGTAATCCAATCTAATATTTAAAACCAAATATTTTGGGGATTGATAACGTAGCCTTCCAATATAAATTTTAATATTTATCTCCAAATAATATCAATAACTATTAATGTATTATACCAAAAATGAAATATCCTAAATCACATATTCTCTATGATTCATATAAGTATAAAATATTTCATTATTTCCAATGGGGACATATCTATTGGTAAAAGTGAATTATCTATTCATAAAACTTTTTTCCAACATATATGTCCCTATCAATAAACTGTTGGTACAAACTCTATAGTTAAATGTATTTGAAATAGATAAAATAGTTCCATTATAATTATAATTATACCAACAGATAATATATATGTTAGTTAAAGGGTTTAGCCATAGGTTCTGATGAAAAATTTATCTGTTAATATTAATATTACCAACATATAAAATGTATTTGTTTTGTTAAATAAGTGTGAATAAAATTTATACTTTTTCATTTCAAGTAAAATTTCATATTAAATTCATTATTTTAGAATATAAAAAACCTAGGTTTTAATAATTAAACCAAAAAATGTTTAAAAACTTCTTCAAACATAGAAAAAATAATAATTATATTAATAATGAAATGTTTTATATCAAACATTGGATCCCCAAATCCCCCACCCCCATACTAGATCCCCCAATATGAACCCCCCTCCCGAAAACCCATCCATTGCATTTAGTCAGCCCGAGCTCTAACAACCCAACCATTCCAGCAGCCCATCCTTGCCAACTAGTCACCTCTAGCTCGAGCAAATAGTTCCATAGAAAATAATCTTTATCTTAAACAAAAAGGATTTGGAATAGTCTCATGAAAATCATGATCCATAACATGATGGACGGCCTAAGTTTATTGTCCTAATCTTCTAGAATCCATCAATATTCTTCTAACATCATCCAAATTCATTAATAATTCTTCATGAAAAGAAGTACTTCACCAACTAATAATCAAAACAAAACAAAAAACCGGAAACAAAACTAGTACTTTAAGATGTACATTCGAAAGAGAAACTAAACCAATTATAAAAATAAAAACCCAAGATACATATAATAATCTTATAGTATTCATCCCTGATCTTCCAACATCATATCTCTTTATAGTGATTTACATTGGAAATCTATTTCTCTCACGCTCCAAACAACGTTACCTTCAAACTTTCCAACTTAATACATAAATTTACCAATGGGATATCAGCATTAAATAAAAATACAATTTCATTTAATTTAAATTGTAGGTTCACGTATGAAATAAATAATTAGATTTTTGTATGTGTTGCAATACCTACAATTGAAAATGACACATCCAAGAGAGAAAAAATCTTTACAATGTCAATTATATATAATAAGTAAGAAATAATTAAAAACCAAGTGATAGATAACACATATAGAATAAACAAAAATAATGAAATGCTAACTAAGCTAATTGTAGTGAAATGGATCTAGAAACATTCCAATTTTGGGAAACTATAACACTGCAACAAAATCACTAAAAATACCCACATAGAACAACATACTAGACCTATAGTATCTTCCCAATTGATTTTTCTGGAGGGGCTTGTCCCCTACATCTAATCAATGGCCATGTGTTGTGATAGCATGAAATGGAATTAAAATTTGATTACTCAAACCTTCGCCATTGGGAGAATATTTTTGAGGAGTGGGCAGTTGGTGGTCTACAAAAGGTAATAATGTTGTTGCTAATGTTGCAAGCCATTAGCACACTATTTAATCTAGATACATGATTATCAAAAAAAATAATAATAAAAATTCTTAGAATAAATGGAATAAACTAGGACGTGATGTATGATAAAATACCACAGTTGACTTATCAACAATACATAAAAAACATACATTAATGGGAACTGATCAATGAACTTCTAAATAAAATAATGTTGTACAGCATATATTGTTCATAAATATAACAAAAATAAGGAAAAACCAACTAATTAATAACAATAAGGTCACTAAAAATATTTTTGGAGGTGAGACCCAAAAAAAATCAAGGGATTTACTATTAAATACATTTTAATTTGATTCTTGTTCCACATAATTCAAATAAGTATTATAATTTGACAGCGTTTCATGCAATTGGTTGTAAGGTTTTTATTATAAAATTTTTATATTTAACAACCTACTGTGCATTCTGTCTTTTCCCTTATGACCTGAAAATTATATTCCAATGAATTTTATAACAAATTTTTTTCCTATTGTCACAAATTTATATCATTTTATAACATTCATCAACCAAAATGGAAAAATTATGCAAATGACCAGGTAAAGTCATTGTAAAAGATACTAGAAAATAATGTGTGATTTGATTACATAATTTTAGGATGAAACTACTTAGTAGAAAAATCCCATGCATAAATGGTTATAAAAAAATTACATATTCATTTTTTGAATAATAGTTTACTTTCATAGTTTTTATGTCTTAAAATTTGGAAAACATGAACACAAAATAAATGATTATTTCTAACTTTTCATGATCAATTTAGCACAAAATTACAATTTAGAGTTCCTATTATTTGGAAAAATCATCTAATAATATCCCCTCCCCCCAAGGTAATAATTATTATTGAAAGCTTTATGACCCCATTAGTCAATGATATGGGAACTCAAATAAGTACACCACATTCAAAATCAATGTAGAAAATGTGTTTTGATTAGATCTAATATGTTATCCGTTTTATCCATAAAGACCAAATCAATGTGATGTTGACAAACAGAATTAAAAAAGTGATTTGCATTAGAGTTAGTGTCACTTCCCCAGCCAATACTCCCTAAAAATTAGATTATTTTTTCCCAAACATACAGATTCTAATATTAATATTTATGTAAAAGTTTAACTTCAATGAATTTAAAAAATATTTTCCTAAATAAGATAAATCATAATACATAGATCATAAAGAAGGTGACATGCAAGGGAAACAGATTCCTCCAATGTATAGAAATATTATCATGAATGTGTAAGTTAATAGTTTGTAAAGTGAAGACAATGACATGAAAGATAGTTTTCCCATCAGCTAGGGTTTGTGTTTTGTGATAGCCTTCGATCCATGGTCTATTTTTTTCTAATGCTTATATTTTTTAAAAATAAAAAAATAATATATTTTGATGATCATGTAGATAATAAAAACTTATCGCAAAGAACAATTACAACACAAAGAACAAGATCATGATGAAAATTATGTACCTAAAAACACTATCACCAACACAACATTGGAGAAAACATAAGAAATAGAGAATAAAAAATATCCTAATGAACCCATAAGTATTTATACTGAGTAGGAAATGAACATACTATCATGTGATAAATTGATTATTCCTCCAAAAACATGTTAACATATTATAAAAATAAAAATAACATGGTTGGGGAGATCCCTTTTTTCTAGAACCATGCTTCGATGAACAAGAACCACCACAAGATGTTCTAATTTCCCTTCTATATGGTTTCCCATTCAATAAAGAACTTCAGGATCCACTCATAATAGATCTTTTTGCTGAACAATATCCATTAGTGGTTTTATTATTTCACCATCCTATAATATTGATAATTTATACCACCATGAAAGTTTCTACAAATGGAATGGTCCCCACTCAACAGGGGAATCTTTTTAAAAAGGTTTTGAAAGAGGAAAAAAACATACCGAACGTTTAGTCGAAATTCATGGCACTATTTAACATGTACTACTCTTCAACAACATTAAATACAAAAATACCACATTTATTTGTAAGAAATTGATGTGGATTTATGAGTCCACATAGGGAAAATAAATAATTTATCTTCAAAATTACTCAAAACAATATTGATAAAATTTCAGGCATATAAACTATACATAACACATTATGGTTATAAGATATGAATAAGTGGTTCCATACATATAACCCATTGTGGTTTGATTTTGATGTGGGTTGGGAGATTTCAGTATTTGGGGATATTTCCATGGTAAAATAATATTTTGGTGGTATATTTTGGTGGGAAGAGAGGTAGAGTGTCTTAAAAAATTAATAAAAACTATTATTTTCAAGTGTATTTGTATAGGATCGTAAATAGAAACATACACTAATTGAAAATGAAAAACTATATACATAGATAATTGTAAATCTAACAATTTAAACTCATTTCCTTTATTTTAAATTATTATATTTCTACAATTATATACCTATTAGAGCTCTCATAACAGATGTAGTAACACAATAACTTGAAGTGGTTACACATGGGGACAATAAAGTTGCAAAAATAATTAATAATCTAATACATGTTGGTTAATTGAAGAGATTTTATTTTTTATATAATCATTCCCATTAAAAGTTGTTGATAAAGTTGGAAGGATGGGCAGACAATATTGGTGAAAAAGTTTCCATAGTATTTTTGTAGAGAGGGAATTTGAATGCGCTCAACCTAATGGTTGAGATTTTCCTTAAACCACATATGATGACACCTCCATCACTAAAAGAAATTACTCATCACAAAATTATAGGGCATATATATGTTATATATATGAAGAACGCAAATATATATTAGTATAAAAATGGAATATATATGTTGTGTTTGTGTATGTATAAACCTATAATATATGAACACACACACAAAACTTATGTAATTATATGCTTAAATATGGAGAAAGTTCCATATATAAGTAATGTATATACCAAATATAAAAAAATTGATGTCAAATTTGGGTGGATTAACAAACATAACAAATTAAAGATCTAGAGAAAACAAATGCATGATACATGAAAAAAAATTCAAGATTCCGGAATTCATCGAAACTGTAAAATGAAAAATTATGGATTACCTGAGGTCATAGACATGTGGGAAATGATTATAAGAATAGTATAATGATTTTAAATCACACTCATAGTATTAGTCAATGTTGGATTTATTAACAATGATATGGTGAGAAAATTTCATTGAGAAGACAAGAGAAATAAATATATAATATTGATTTCAAAAGAAGTAACAAGTGATTAAAAATATATTTTCATAAATTATTTTTTATATTACAAGAAAAATGACATCCTAAGAACACATCAAGCCCTTTACCTAGCTATGACGCTATATTTTTCATAGAACCCCTATCGTCAAGGCATGCCCAAAATATTTTTACCTACAATAACTAGTACAATAGTGAACAATAATATCCTCAAGGAAATGGGGTATATTCAATTCATTTTTTTTTTGAATTTTCATAAAGGAATGAAAATAAAGGCAAAGTGAAAAACATATGAAAACATGATGAGCAAGGGGAAAGGCCTCACATAACTATTTCAGTATTTAAAAATGATTCTATATTCTATAATTATGATTATTTCATGATTACTAAATTCTTTAATCCATTACTAAAATAACATTTTCATGTTATACTAATTAGTTTCCTCTTAGATTTCTTTCAATGCATTCTATTGAATCAAAATTGATGAAAAATTATTCTTGGATAACTAATATAATTAAAAATTGTGATACTAAAATTTAGATTTGTCATTATATATTAATCAGAATATGAATAATATTTAATCATCCAAGTAAAATTATGTATAGCACTAACATAATAATCATGAGAAGGTATGGAATGTTAAGCGTTGTATTTATATGTTTCAATGGTTTCATTTTTTATCTACAAACATATAATGTCAAATTATTGTTGAATATATTAAAAATACATTTTGTTATGAAATGTTTCAGCAAGTTAAGATAAATTCGAATGAATAATTATAAATTTTATAGAATAATTAAATAAGAAAATTGAAATTTTGTTACTAGTCAAATACCCCGTAAAAAATCACTCTTATACAATGTGTATCTTAATCCTAAAAGATGGGATTCACCACCCCAATAAATCCTTCCTCTATTTTAAATATCCCAACCATCACTTTTCCAAGACTAAAAATGTACAAAATAAAATTACAAATCCATACCCAACTTTTTCTTGCAATAATACTCCTCCACCTAGATATCTCAGATTCCTCTCCGAAAAATTCTGATCCCTTAGCACTTCTACAATAAAATTTTGTTATTCTGTGCATCTTATAGATGTGGTCAGTCATATGAGGTTTTTACAACCTGGTTATATTAGTACCCTCATGCTTAATTGAATTTCCCTAGAAGCTATAAATTTGAGAGAGTTGTTCTGTTTTTATATGATTTGGTTACAAGATGATGAACTCCACTTGTCTACTCACTAATATCGGTACATGGATAAGTTTTGAAGCATCCATTTTTAATCAGAATGCATGGAGAGATCTAGTCGTGAGATGTGCTGGGATTAGGGGCACCGAAATCTACATAGGGGAGGCCTCCTCAACATTGATACATTTTAAAAAACTGATGATGTGCCACATGTAGGATTTTCTGATAGATATAAAGGATGCTGAAGGATTCTTGATCATGAATTTCATTTTAATGTTGAAAATTTTCCATGAATGGAACGTCTCTCAGCTTCGTAAATATGGTATATTGATCCTGAGAGGCACAATGATGAATCAAGGATTTTTTTGTTAACAAGAGTTGGATTATACATTTGGATGGCTTCAATCGGGTAATAAGGGTTGATATGCGGTAGGTGGTTCTTGAATTTAATATGTGATGCGGGAAGGGTGAATAATAGTGTAACACTTGTGATATGTAACTAGAAAACCATATAAGTTTATGAAGGACACTAGAAAATTATGATATAGATGGATTCACCTGGAGATTGAAAATTTTATGAGGTTTCAATGTAATAATTGATTGAACGTATATTTCTTTGAATAGAGATAAACATGTTTAAAGAGATGTATGGTTGAATGATCGATGAGGAATTCCTAGATCAATGGAAATTTAAGAGTATGGTTAGTTTAGGATTGATCATACACAAATGTGGTGAGATTTTTAAAAATTATATAGGGAATTGAAAGTCACGCAATGCCAGTGTCCTTAGTGTGAAATAAGATTGATGGGTTTGCTAAAAATATGAAACAGATTGATAGTGCATGATGGTTCAAATAGGCTAAAAATTAAACAGGTTAATTGAAAATTGAATTAATAACTAATTTTTTTTAAAAATTTTTATTTTGGAAATATAAAATTAATAAAATAAAAATACCATTTGATAAATAAAATTGTTTAATAAGATTTCAAATATCATCGACTAAATTAATTTTTTTAAGAATTCTTAGTTTTTTTAAATAATTAAAAATAAAATTTCAATATGTAGATATATTTATTAATTAAATAGTACTACTTAATGGATTTTATGTTTTTTATTTATTAAATATATATTAATAAATTTTTTCATTATGTTGATTAGTTTTTTATGTTTTAGAAATTTAAATACAACAAATAAATTACTATATATAACAGGTTATTTTTAAAAAGTACAAAAAATGATAAATTTTATTTTAGTGTTAGCTATAAAATGATAATATGAACAACATAATTTTCTAAATTAGTTAATTAACAAAATTATTCAAATGTTTATTCCAACATATCATAATGATTTTCAAATTTTTGTGGTTAATAATTTTTATTAATAATAGATTCATATGTTAGTAAAAAATATGTTTGCATTGATATAACAAAACAATAGATTTAACTGTGAGTAGAAAACTATAGGTGTTCAATAGTTATTATCAACAAACATATTCATCGGTAAATATATATGATGGTATATTAAATTAGTATTTCAAATACATGATATATGTTGGAAAATCCTATTTTCATATATATATTATATACCATTAAATTTCTGTTAGTATGAGTCACTTCATAATGGTGCAATTATATAAAAAAATATCCCAAATCCCAATAAGACAAAAATAAAATAACAAATTATTCTAAAATAAAATTCAAAATTTACATCTTAAATAAAATAATGTAGTTTTATATTAACCTTGGATGTTGTGGGTTAAAAAAATAGAGAACATCTTGAGAAATGACATAAATCACAAAATCACAAAATCAATTCCCAATCTTGGGGTTATCAATTTTATAAAATATATGTCCCCAAAAGCATCATATTCTTCAACCATAAAATAATTCAATTAGAAATAAAAATTTATTGTAACAAAATGATTCGTTCCTGAATTGGTTACCAAACTCATACCCCCAAAATTTATTAAATGAAAATGTGTAATGCAATGAAATGTGGTGAAAATTATTTTCACCAGACGAACTACAATATATTACAATATGAGAGGTAGAAAAAGAAAATAATCCAGTTCTCATCTGGTTAAGGGAATAAAAGGGACATCTTGTAAGAACATGGATCTTCATTTGAGGTATGACTTTACTTTTTTGAGAGTTTTTGTGAAAAATGGAGTTTCTGGAAATTTTTGAAGTACATGTCGTGTACTTTCTGAGTACACATCATGTACTCCTTTCCGGCTTGAATCTGTGTGATGGCCGTGCCCGGGCCACACACACGGGGTGTAGGGGTGACATGGAGGCCGCTTAAACCAGATTATGGAAAACCCTAGTACACTCCGTGTACTCTAAAAGTACATGCCCTGTACTTTTTTTTCATTAAATGACTGGGGTCACGCCTAATAGATGAAAATCTCTTCTTCTCCAGCTTCTTCATCTGAGAGCGTCAGGAATCTGTGGATCTTTGACAAGCTTCAATTCCTCTGTCTGTTCTCCGAATCGATCACTATTGATTACATTGGAATCACAGCTGTGAGTTCTCCCTTCATCTTTAGCCTTGTTTCATGTTTCCTCCTTGTTTCCATGTTATCATGGGTGGAGCATTTTTAGCGTTTTCATAGATATTTAACTTTATAAGGGGAATCTATCTTCGTGGTTCACGTATATCGATCCCCTAGCACTAAGGTAGGTGGTTTGTGCCTTTCTATAGAATGTCTTTGAATATTTTGCTCAAATTCCACCAATACCCTTGAACGAGGTATTGCGTGTATTCTGTTTTTTCCCTGTTGTTTGTCTACTTTGCTTGATTGCTGGAGTAGAGGTCATTGCTTGTCAATTTGGATAATTTATACTGTGTTCATGTGCTTTTCCTTTCATGTTTTTCTTATTAGGCGTTTTTCCAGTTGCCATACCTAATTGTAGGATAGTGGAACTGTTGTATTGTTATCCTGTTGTGCCTTATAATGATAGCCAAGTAGTTCATGTGGTTTACTTTGGCCGATACGCGCACTATGCATGTTTTTTTATACACAGGGATGTGAGAACCTAGTGTAGTGGACCATATGGAGAATGGACGGACGGGCTTCTCAAGAGTGTCCTTAATTTACGATGCAAGACCATAGGGGGAATTGACGTTGAGTGCTTCCTCAGAGAGTCTGTAGTTCCTCAACATGGGTCACATGGGGAAATTGACGGTTTGTGCTTCCCCATAGAGCCTTTAGTACGATACGAGACTATAGGGGGAATTGATGGTGAGTGCTTCTCTAGAGAGTCTATTAATTCTTTAGCTGATCTAGAGGGGCGAGACTGTGTGCGCTTCCCCGAGGGTTGCTAGTACTTGTAGGTTGAACCATAGGGGTTAGGCTGTGAGAACTACCTAGTGGTTACCTTTTTTCTTACTTGAGTGGTTGTTTATTGTTTTTAGATCTTATGATGGAAACTGTGGATTATTACTGTTGTGTATTATCCTGTTTTCAAGTTTTGGTTTACTGCTTACTGTACTTTACCTGCCATATATTCACGGACTATTAAGCACAGATCATTGGGTGGTTGCCTATTGGTACTTTGTCTCACACCCTGTTTGGGTCATTCTTTGGGGCCCAAACAGATTATGTTGTTGAAGGTATAGATAAGGTCACCCACCCTTCTACATCAGGTTCTTGATTGCACTCGAGCCGGTGAGCATGGGACTGAGCCAAGGCTTGTGATACTGAGGAGTTTCTAATCTGTTATTCTTCTGTACTTGTATTAGTACTGTATTTCCGAATTGCGACTTGTTGGGCTGTTTTTCTAGAAATATATATATCATGCATCATTTCATATATTTATACTCTAGTTGTTTACTTGTTAGTCTTCCACTCTTTACTGTTACTCTTGTATGCATGTTTTCTAGTTCTTCTATTGTTGTTATATATTTTCTCTTCCGATGTGTACTCTGCCAAGGAGGGAATAGTTTCCCCACTATCATACCCAAGGCCCTCGATACTAGTCTACAGCCTCTGGTGTTTGTGGAAATGCACATGAGGCCATGTTCTCAACTGGGTACGGGGCGCCTCTGGGGGCTTCCGGAACTAGGAGGTTACAAAGTGGTATTGGAGGTGTTCGTTTCTCTTGATTTACTATTTAGAGCCCTTAGCCAGGGATATGACAAATTCAGAACATGGTGTTAAGCTCTGCTCGAGAGTAGTTAACCCGTGTATAGGGAAAATCCATACTACCTCTATTATTGCAGTTTTATGGGTTTCAGATTTTACGATTGATATGATTTCACCTAGAGTGATCCACATGACTTGTGTTGTTATTGTTGTCTCTATTCTGGTTCTATTTCTATTGCAACTTGATGAGATGAAGGTATTCCATCTAATGCATCATATATTCACCTTCTAGAAATCATTTTCCATGAATTCTTTCCAGGCCATCTAAGGTGCATTAGCAATTCCATGTTGTTGAGATAGGCTTTATGTAGATTATGCATTCTGTTGTGATAGATGCATGACAGAATCTCTGTTGTTTGATAGAGAAAATTTTGTATCGTACCTTTATTAAGTGAATGCCATGTTTTTATTCTTGGGGAGTATGGGCCCTGTAGAGACCCGAAGCTTGACGTACATTGACATTACATTACTTTTGCGGAATACTTAGTACATTACAAAAACACACACTCAAGGACCGTAATAGTTTAGTGTCTTCGGAAACTCGGACTATAATCTTCTAATCGTGGTGAAAGATCTTCAAAATCTCCCATAAAGATCTTCCTTTTTTTACCTAAAACCTTTCTTTATATCCTGGGGAAAAGAAAAACATAAAAGGGTGATCTCAAATGCTCAGTAAGGGTAAACAAAATAAATATCAATCACATCATATTCATAAGAACATAACATTTTGGAAATCATAACCTGCAAAAGAGAGCATAATTTCATAATCATGGGATAAATCATGGCAGTGAAAAAGTAATCCCAATAATCATAACTTAAAACATGAAACTTTGTGGCATACACACATAATCATAGAGAATCATTTCTTGTTAGTCAAGACTAATTGCCAAGACTATCTTAGTGTACAAAGTCCCTTTCTGAATTGAGGAACCCTCGTTTCTGTCCTGTTTCACTGAACCGGTATAACCTACCATTCCAGCCATGTCTATCTCATGAGATATAAAATATGTACCCAATGCATTGGAGGGAGATATAGGTCCCACCCATCTTATAATGAATCCTTTCTTATGTGTGCCACATAATCATAAACCATACATCATAGCGTAACCCATGTAATAAAAATGGGATTCTTAAACAACATGACATCATAAAACAATTCATATAAGATAAAAGAATTCATAAAAATATTTCCATCACAACATAATCAAACCAATGTAATAATAGGGATTAAAACAGAACCCTTTATTATCTTAGATGGAAAATAATTTTGATAAAGCACTTGAACTCCATTCTTGAGGAAAATATCCTTTCTTCTTCAAAAACATTTTTTCCTTTCATAACATGTCATACGACTTTAAAATAAAAGAAGTTGATTAAAAATAAACTTGAAAACTTGTGAAGGAATTTTCTTGGAAATAATGTTTTAAAAATCCATTCAGACCGTATAAGTTAAAAAAAACATTCTTCTCGTACTTTTGTCGGAAAAAGTCAAAAAGTACCTCGTACGAAAAACGACAAAGATTCCTTTCATTTCTTTTACTAAAAACTCACAGAAGGGTAAAAATGGATTTAGAAAATTGTAGGTGGATGGAAATAATATTACATATTGATGAAACATGGATGTGGATGATAAAATACACCCCAGTAATTACTTACGAATAAACAATCTCGGATAAAAATGAGATTGTGATATTTCCCTTACCTTATGTCCGACATGCTTTGTAAGTGTCCGAACCTCCTGTATAATGATTTAAATCATGTTATTGACTTATTCCAGAATCATATTCATTGTTATGATATCATATATGGTTCACTTATGACATTATATTACCCGTTCTTTTGTAAATTCCATGTTAAAGAAGCGTTTTGGGTAAAATCGTTTCATTTATCGTAGGTGTTTTGACTTGTTGTTCTTGACATCATTATTACTTATATCATGATCTACTTACTTCCAGAATACAAAATATGATTTATATAACATATATATTCAGTATATATATATATATAATAGATAGATAAATAAAATGAAAAACACCGTTCATGGAGACGGTAGTCCGTACGTACGCATGAACGCTGTTTTACTTTCCTTATTGTCTTGAAATGGAAGTAAGTAGATGACATACATATATATATATATAAATAAATAAATCCAGTAACTTTATAATGTCATATATTTCATTATTATTTCTTATATATACTTTATAATCATTCTTAAATGGTTAACATGGAGAATGAATCTCATCGCGTCGTGGAGACGGTAGTCCGTACGTACGCACGAGCGATGATATCATTTCCATAAATATTGAAATTAATTGGAGTAGATTATACAATATATCAGAATCAATATGATGTTTTAATAACTATGTATAGTTATTCTTTACACCATTATACCCATCCATGTAAGGTGGTGGTGGAAAATAGATTACACCACGGCATGGAGACGGTATTCCGTACGTACGCACGCGCGGTGATTTCTTTTTCCGTAGGATAGATAGATGGTGAAATAGGGTTGTTTCATACTTATAATAACATATCAGTATATGAGTGATACTGATGTTATTACTTCATAATGAAACAACCTAAGAAGAAGAAGTGGAAGAAGAAATAAAGATGAAAGAATTGGTAACGGTAATTACCTCTTCTTTGAAGCGCCTTTTGGAGACCACCTCTTAGGGAACTAAAATTGGTCTTTGAGGAAGACCAGAACATCTAGGATGTTTCTAGGGAAGTGGAGAAGAGATTTTGGCAGGGGTTGGCCGAGCTTGAGTGCTCAAATTGGTGTGAGGAGGAGGGGGAGTAGGTGTCCTTTTATAAGGGAGGAGAGGGGCACCTTAGGAATATCTCAAAATATTATTTTATATTAAAGTTAAAATCGGTTTATAATGGTTCCAAAGGGTCTTATTTCGAATCTAAAGTGGGGATGGGTCGAAATCCTATCAACCAATAGGATTTAGACAAGTTTAGGGTATTATTTTAACCTTATCAATTAGATTTAACTCTAAGTTAAATAATTTAACTTTTACCGTGTCTTTTTGTTTTCTTTCACTATATGGTTAATAAACTTACTATAACATGCCAAACGAACCCCAAATTGTATATTATTAATACATATATCCTTAACTAAGTCATTTGGCCTAACCTTAGATTTTTAGGAATAAAATAACAATTAATAATATAATATTTTATTTAAAAACTATTTTGTGTCAATTTTGACACTATTTGATATATGATTTTTGTGAAAGTCATAACAGAATTATATGTTCGAACCAAGTTGATTAAATCAACACTAATATATCATAGTAACCTAGAAAATTAGTGGAATTCATAAAAAATCTCAAATTACATTTATTTTGGTGTTTATAACATCAATTATGTCAATATTTCATTAATAAGATAATTACTGCATCATCGTTGTGTCATAAATAAATTAAATTATTTTATGTATAAAAATTACAAATAAAATACCATCACGTAGGAAATCTTTTTAGCTTTCTAATGAATATTTACAATCGAATTTATCTTATGTATAACCCCATATTAAAGATGATTTACTTATTAAACATTGATTTTAACTATTTTAACCTTTCTTTAAATAAATTAATAATGAATGTCCTAATGTAATCCAAGTGGGCCTAAATGGTCATATTTTATTCCTAAGTTTGTTTTTGGTCGAATTACACTTGTCCAATAGAATTAGGACATGTGTTAGGGTAATAGTAATATCATATTTACCCTTAGTTACCCTATTTACTATTAACCGCGGTAAAAAAGTAAAAAGTTACTATTCACCAAAAAAATTATTTTCATCTCATTGAACCATATTTTAGTCCTTGATATTAACCGTGTCTCTCAGATTTTCGAAATTCCATTCACAGAAGCGGCAAAATTAAGTTTTATGAAAAATTCAGTTTTTTTTAACTACCACTTAGTAGTTTCACTATTCATCAAAAATTGATGTTTTTCAGAACAATGCCAAAATTTCATCCTAAGCTATATTTCATATTCCGAATTCAAAAATGAAATCTATTTTACCAAATTCATAACATAGAAGTTGCATTTTATAATTAAATCCCGCTGTTAAAATAAATAGCGTGTTTTTAGGAAACAATATATATCAAAAGATTGACACTTGATTATGTCTGGTTTAAAAGTGAAATTACAACCAATGACCAACATTGTATTAAATTGTAAAAATATATTCTAAATATACTTTAAAACCACTCAAATTAATAATTTATCACTATTAATTATTTCGATTAAAAAATTTGTTTTTAATTATAATTTAGTAATTTTCACTATTCATCAGAATATGAAAGTTATCCGAAAAGTACCAAAATTTCACCTTAGGATAAATTCGATACTCCGAATTCAAAAATGAAGTTCATTTTGAAAAATAAGATTTACAGAGTTTTAAAAAGTGGTTATTACTATTCATAACAGCTAGTTTTAATAATATTTTAATAGCATATCGTTGTTTAGTGAAACTCGGTATTGCGTATTACACACGCTATCAAGGAAGGTCGTGATTGCGTGTAATGCAAGGAAAGTCAAGGATGCGTGTTGTGCAAGCTCCTTTTGGTGTAGCGTACAACACAAGACATTAATAAAATTAAAAAGAATATTTTTTTATAAAATCTTGGGCTGTCACATTCTACCCCCCTTAAAATGAATTTCGCCCTCGAAATTCGTCGGGGTTATAAATGGTTTACTATTCTAAAGTTTCTTTAATAGAAACCCACATCGTAAAAAGGAATATCAAAACCAATCTTTAAAAACAAAAGTATGAAACGTAACGGTTACCCAAATAAACTAATCATTGGGTTTCCACATAGGTGAAAATATGGATATGGAAAGAGAAATCTAACCATCATGTTCTGATGGAGAGTGGTAGAGAACATGGCTATGGAAAAGCCAGTAATCACAAATCCATAGATTTGTGATGATATAAGGTACCATCTGATTCATCAGGTATAAGATCACTAGGACAACATTTTTGGTTTTCAAGATCATTTCCCTAAAGTTGAAAATTTGAATTAGAATAAATAATTACTTTATTTTGGTACAATCTCACTGTTGTTCGTGCCTTGAACAATTTCCACTTCATCTCTTAAATAAATGAAGTTGAATTTTTTATTAGCAGATCATGTGATAGAATGACAGGTCATTCCATCTGTCTCAAACAAAAGGTTAGCAAAAATTATATGCATAAGTCGATCTATAGTGAGATTAATCATATATGGTTCCTAAAATGGACTTATACTTCATATATCATACTTTTTAATATAATAAAACTGGTTTCTACTAAACAGGGACTTCCTGTAGGTCAGTGGTAGGCGATAAAGGCCAGTCGCACTTCGGTTGTGGGTTCGATTCCTACAGCCTTGTCCGAAGCGATGGGCTGTCGCCCGTCCTGCAGGTTGTCCCTTTTTCTAAAACTACGTTACTATAACATCCCTTCAATAATATCGAAAATCTTCTATCCTTAATCAATACTAACTTATGTCCAACATAATCCAGTCTAATCTTTAGGCTTATAATACTGCAGTCCACTCTCATAATATAGTGACAACGATTCTCAAAGATTTAATACTGTCGTTGATCCCCACATATCATAAGATATGTCTTGTTGGTCACATTCCAAACATTCAAAGTCCTTAATCGTGTATTCTCTTGAATACCTTAGTGAAAACATGAGTGCAGTTAAAAGTTAACACTTTCCACATACCAAAATCCTCAAAATTATATATACTCAAACCATGATATCACTTAGTCCTTATATCAATCATGAGCGCATGAATACAATCAAACATCTCATTATCTTCTTATCCTTTCATTATGCACTTATCATCTACTTTCAAAAATATTTGAATCACTTTTCATAGTTATTGGTACCTTAAAATTATTGAAAACCACAATAGACCAATACTTAAATATTTCAATACACCATAAAAGTACCTCAACAACATTATTCTTCATTCCATCCACATCAATGATTATCCTGGAATAAGTCCTTCCTTGATTTAGATGTAACTTTTTAGGTCCGGGCATTGAGTTGGGTAATGCCCATGTTCTCCACAAATAATACATTGAACTCCATAACAGTCTGTCACTCTATGACCCTTTTCTCCATACAGATAACATCGGTCCCTCCATTTGAGGTATTCCTCAAGGTTCTTCTTCCCTTCTTTAGAAATCTCAATCTTCCTTTCTTTATGCTCCTCAACATGCGAACATGCATAATAGTCTATCTTCCTCTTCTTTGAAGAATTAGGCATACCACTAAATTTCACCTTGTTAATCATCTATCGCGATGATTGATTCGGCATAATCACAACATCTTTCTCTCTAGGCATTACACAATTTTGTTGCTCATAGTCACCAATTTGTCCATTAGATTCAATGTTAACTGAATTCCTTTTGGTTCCCTCCATTAACTAAAACACAAAAATAATTTTGTGAGAATCAAAAATCATGATAGAGAAAACAACATAGTAAAGGGAAAGTATCCTCAATACCTAACTTCTTAGGTTTAATCTAATATCATTAACATAGTTCTAGAAATATATCCTATACGTATACTTATCCTTAGGGACATCCCTAGACATACCTTAGAAATATCTCTAGAAATCTCACTAACGCTTTCGCATCCTAGTTTCCAAAGGTTGACTAAACCTTTCCTCTGATACCAACTGTAGAGACCCGAAGCTTGACGTACATTGACATTACATTACTTTTGTGGAATACTTAGTACATTACAAAAACACACACACAAGGACCGTAATAGTTTAGTGTCTTTGGAAACTCGGACTATAATCTTCTAATCGTGGTGAAATATCTTCAAAATCTCCCATAAAGATCTTCCTTTTTTTTACCTAAAACCTTTCTTTATATCCTGGGGAAAAGAAAAACATAAAAGGGTGAGCTCAAATGCTCAGTAAGGGTAAACAAAATAAATATCAATCACATCATATTCATAAGAACATAACATTTTGGAAATCATAACCTGCAAAAGAGAGCATAATTTCATAATCATGGGATAAATCATGGCAGTGAAAAAGTAATCCCAATAATCATAACTTAAAACATTAAACTTTGTGGCATACACACATAATCATAGAGAATCGTTTCTTGTTAGTCAAGACTAATTGCCAAGACTATCTTAGTGGACAAAGTCCCTTTCTGAATCGAGGAACCCTCGTTTCAGTCCTGTTTCACTGAACCGGTATAACCTACCATTCCAGCCATGTCTATCTCATGAGATATAAAATCTTTACCCAATGCATTGGAGGGAGATATAGGTCCCACCCATCTTATAATGAATCCTTTCTTATGTGTGCCACATAATCATAAACCATACATCATAGCGTAACCCATGTAATAAAAATGGGATTCATAAACAACATGACATCATAAAACAATTCATATAAGATAAAAGAATTCATAAAAATATTTCCATCACAACATAATCAAACCAATGTAATAATAGGGATTAAAACAGAACCCTTTATTATCTTAGATGGAAAATAATTTTGATAAAACACTTGAACTCCATTCTTGAGGAAAATATCCTTTCTTCTTCAAAAACATTTTTTCCTTTCATAACATGTCATACGACTTTAAAATAAAAGAAGTTGATTAAAAATAAACTTGAAAACTTGTGAAGGAAGTTTCTTGGAAATAATTTTTTAAAAATCCATTCAGACCGTATAAGTTAAAAAAACATTCTTCTCGTACTTTTGTCGGAAAAGTCAAAAAGTACCTCATATGAAAAACGACAAAGATTCCTTTCATTTCTTTTACTAAAAACTCACCGAAGGGTAAAAATGGATTTAAACAATTGTAGGTGGATGGAAATAATATTACATATTGATGAAACATAGATGTGGATGATAAAATACACCCCAGTAATTACTTACGAATAAACAATCTCGGATAAAAATGAGATTGTGATATTTACCTTACCTTATGTCCGACATGCTTTGTAAGTGTCCGAACCTCCTGTATAATGATTTAAATCATGTTATTGACTTATTCCAGAATCATATTCATTGTTATGATATCATATATGGTTCACTTATGACATTATATTACCCGTTTTTTTGTAAATTCCATGTTAAAGAAGCATTTTGGGTAAAATCGTTTCATTTATCGTAGGTGTTTTGACTTGTTGTTCTTGACATCATTATTACTTATATAATGATCTAATTACTTCCAGAATATAAAATATGATTTATATATCATATATATTCAGTATATATATATATATAATAGATAGATAAATAAAATGAAAAACACCGTTCATGGAGACGGTAGTCCGTACGTACGCATGAACACTGTTTTACTTTCCTTATGGTCTTGAAACGGAAGTAAGTAGATGACATACATATATATATATATACATAAATCCAGTAACTTTATAATGTCATATATTTCATTATTATTTCTTATATATACTTTATAATCATTCTTAAATGGTTAACATGGAGAATGAATCTCATCGCGTCGTGGAGACGGTAGTCCGTACGTACGCACGAGCGATGATATCATTTCCATAAATATTGAACTGAATTGGAGTGGATTATACAATATATCAGAATCAATATTATGTTTTAATAACTATGTATAGTTATTCTTTACACCATTATACCCATCCATGTAAGGTGGTGGTGGAAAATAGATTACACCACGGCATGGAGACGATATTCCGTACGTACGCACGCGCGGTGATTTCTTTTTCCGTAGGATAGATAGATGGTGAAATAGGGTTGTTTCATACTTATAACAACATATCAGTATATGAGTGATACTGATGTTATTACTTCATAATGAAACAACCTAAGAAGAAGAAGTGGAATAAGAAATAAAGATGAAAGAATTGGTAATGGTAATTAACTCTTCTTTGAAGCGCCTTTTGGAGACCACCTCTTAGGGAACTAAAATTGGTCTTTGAGGAAGAGAAGAACCTCTAGGATGTTTCTAGGGAAGTGGAGAAGAGATTTTGGCAGGGGTTGGCCGGGCTTGAGTGCTCAAATTTGTGTGAGGAGGAGGCGGAGGAGGTGTCCTTTTATAAGGGAGGAGAGGGGCACCTTAAGAATATCTCAAAATATTATTTTATATTAAAGTCAAAATCGGTTTATAACGGTTCCAAAGGATCTTATTTTGAAGCTAAAGTGGGGATGGGTCGAAATACTATCAACCAATAGGATTTAGACAAGTTTAGGGTATTATTTTATCCTTATCAATTAGATTTAACTCTAAGTTAAATAATTTAACTTTTACCGTGTCTTTTTGTTTTCTTTCACTATATGGTTAATAAACTTACTATAACATGCCAAACGAACCCCAAATTGTATATTATTAATACATATATCCTTATCTAAGTCATTTGGACGAACCTTAGATTTTTAGGAATAAAATAACAATTAATAATATAATATTTTATTTAAAAACTATTTTGTGTCAATTTTGACACTATTTGATATATGATTTTTGTGAAAGTCATAACAGAATTATATGTTCGAACCAAGTTGATTAAATCAACAATAATATATCATAGTAACCTATAAAATTAGTGGAATTCATAAAAAATCTCAAATTACATTTATTTTGGTGTTTATAACATCAATTATGTCAATATTTCATTAATAAGATAATTACTGCATCATCGTTGTGTCATAAATAAATTAAATTATTTTATGTCTAAAAATTACAAATAAAATACCATCATGTAGGAAATCTTTTTAGCTTTCTAATGAATATTTACAATCGAATTTATCTTATGTATAACCCCATATTAAAGATGATTTACTTATTAAACTTTGATTTTAACTATTTTAACCTTTCTTTAAATAAATTAATAATGAATGTCCTAATCTAATCCAAGTGGACCTAAATGGTCATATATTATTCCTAAGTTTGTTTTTGGTCGAATTACACTTGTCCAATAGAATTAGGACATGTGTTAGGGTAATAGTAATATCATATTTACCCTTAGTTACCCTATTTACTATTAACCGCGGTAAAAAAGTAAAAAGTTACTATTCACCAAAAAAATTATTTTCATCTCATTGAACCACATTTTAGTCCTTGATATTAACCGTGTCTCTCGGATTTTCGAAATTCCATTCACAGAAGCGGAAAAATTAAGTTTTATGAAAAATTCAGTTTTTTTTAACTACCACTTAGTAGTTTCACTATTCATCAAAAATTGATGTTTTTCAGAATAATGCCAAAATTTCATCCTAAGCTATATTTCATATTCAGAATTCAAAAATGAAATCTATTTTACCAAATTCATAACATAGAAGTTGCATTTTATAATTAAATCCCGCTGTTAAAATAAATAGCGTGTTTTTAGGAAACAATATATATCAAAAGATTGACACTTGATTATGTCTGGTTTAAATGTGAAATTACAACCAATGACCAACATTGTATGAAATTGTAAAAATATATTCTAAATATACTTTAAAACCACTCAAATTAATAATTTATCACTATTAATTATTTCGATTAAATAAGTTGTTTTTAATTATAATTTAGTAATTTTCACTATTCATCAGAATATGAAAGTTATCCGAAAAGTACCAAAATTTTACCTTAGGCTAAATTCGATACTCCGAATTCAAAAATGAAGTTCATTTTGAAAAATAAGATTTACAGAGTTTTAAAAAGTGGTTATTACTATTCATAACAGCTAGTTTTAATAATATTTTAATAGCATATCGTTGTTTAGTGAAACTCGGTATTGCGTATTACACACGCTATCGAGGAAGGTCGTGATTGCGTGTAATGCAAGGCAAGTCAAGGATGCGTGTTGTGCAAGCTCCTTTTGGTGTAGCGTACAACACAAGACTTTAATAAAATTAAAAAGAATATTTTTTTATAAAATCTTGGGCTGTTACAGGCCCTCACAGATCAGAATTTTCCACCTTCTTTCTAGTTTTTCAGTGTTTTCTGGGCTTCAGTGCAGTTTTAGAGCTACTACCCAGAAAAAACCAGAATACACGGCGTGTACTTTATATATACAAGCCATGTAGTTTTAAACCATGTCGCTGACTGTGTGAGAAGAAACATGGGTTGTGAAAAATCTCCAGGCGCACGCTGTGTACAGTAGATACACGCTAGGTAGTTGTTAGCGTGTACTCGGCCATGTAACGAACAACATGGATTGGGGAAGCTCGTGTCATACACCTTATGTTATGTATAAACACGATGTGTATCCTTATCCTCAGTACCCGGCCGTGTCACTAACAACACGGGTCGGGGAAGCTTATGTCATACACGCTGTGTTTTGTATAAAAATGACGTGTATCCATGCCCACAGTACCCGACCATGTCACGAACAACACGAGATGGTATCCTCACCCCCTATACATGCTGTGTTTGTTCAGAACACACCGTTTATGGTTCAGTCGTGTACTTGGTCATGTCGCCATAAAGACGGGTCAAGAAAGTCTTCAAGTATATGTTGTGTTTGTTCAGAACATTCCCTGTAGTCTCAGCCGTGTAGCAGGCCGTGTAATTAACAACATGGGTCATTGAATCCTTACCTACTACATGCCATTTCCACAGGGAACACTCCATGTAGTCTCAATTTATGAAGATCATGTGGGCTAGTCATGGAAGGAGACACGGGTAGGGGAGTGAAGTTTAGTACACACTGTGTCCAGTTTATACACGCCGTGTAGTCTTGTTTTGTAAATATTAAGTCTCTCTTTCTCCTGTTTCCATTTTTTACACCTTTTTTCTCTGTCCTTGTTTTTCTAATATAAGGTATGCTTTTGACTTTTCAAATCTATGCCTCCGAGACGTCCTCCAGTTGTACGTAAGTTTTTAGGCAGTGATCAGACGCCAGAAATGGCTGATCAGGGACATTTTGTCGATCCTCCAATCAGGCCAGCCTTGGCACCGAATTTCATACCAGTTGTAGTCAGTGATGTGAAGTTTAGTGAAGGTTTTATCAGGTTGATGTAGAAATTTTATGGAGTACTACCTCTTGCCGCGTCTATGGCAGACTTGACGCGGGTTTTCCAGTAGTAGCATCCTTCTACTTTCTCAGGGGAAGGAGAACCACAGGCTGTAGAGTCATGGATGGAAGCCTTGCTAACTCTCTTTGATCATTTGGAGACACCTCCAGTGAGGTGAGTAAAGCTCTCTACCTACATGCTCCAAGACTCTTCCAAGAGGTGGTGGGACATGATCTCACAGGCAGTTCATCATCAGGTTATGGCTTGGGAGGAGTTCCAGCGCGTGTTCTACGACTACTTCTATCTGGAGACCCTGAGGGCCGATCGATCCTTGGAGTTCATGAGTCTAGAGCAAGGTACTCTTTCCGTCATGGTGTATTTCACTCATTTCACCGATCTTCAGCATTTCACACCCCTATGGGATGGAAATGGGGTGTTCCTAGCAAGGATGTTTGAGGATGGTCTCAGGCGGGAGATGTGTTCTCAAGTGAATATCTTTCAGTTGACTTATATCACATCCATTTCCAACAAGGTGCTGATTGTAGAGTGCGATCTGAGAGACTCTGGAGCTTCGATCTAGGGTGGTTCTACTTCCAGAGCTAGTGTTCCACTAGTTGACAGCAGGTAGCACTGTAGGGAGCCTACGCGCGGTGATCCGAGGAGGCATGATATAGCTTCAGGTAGGCAGGTGGTATGCTACAATTGTGGAAGGGCAGGGCACTTGAGGCCGATGTTCCAGAGAGACCTAGTGGAGTGCCGATCCTATGGAATGATTGGTCACCTTTAGCGTTTCTGCCAGGTTTTCTCCCCAGTGGTAGGTGACGGGGGTTCTTCAATGACTCGTCATTTTGGAGAAACACCACCAGTTTCTCACCATTCAGGGAACTGGAGTTCATCCAGCCATTCGGGTCGAGGTGGATGTCAAGGACGTGACATTCATTCACCAGTCCCTCAGCGCCAGCAAGGATGATCAGCTCAGAGTGGTTAGGTAGGGTCAAAGGGCTGTGGGACAGGCCAGACTTTTGCGGTGGAGCAGACCTACCAGGAGCAGGATCCTAAACCTTATACCGTTTGAGGTACGATTTTAGTAGCCTCAGTTTTATCTTCATATCTTTTCGATACTGGTGCTACGCAATGCTTTATCTCTGTTGCTATTGTGGAGAGCCTCGGGCTCTGTATCTTTTCTTCTACTGACTCGTTGACATTGGACACAACATTTGGGACAAGCACATCTAGTGTACGTCAGGGTAGAGAGTTCCCTCTTGAGGTTGCAGGGTATCGTTTCTTTGGAATCTCTACGTCCTAGAGATGACATGCTATGATGTCATTTATGGGATGAACTGTTTGGTTCCCTTTCAAGCAGTTTTTTACTGTTACTTCCACAGGGTGAGTTTCATTTCACTAGAGGGTTAATATTTTCTTCATATTGGGAAATGGGATGTTCAGGCAGGTCGAGTAGGACTCGAGCATCATGGGCTAAGAATGGTGACGACCCAGATTTCTAGTCATTATCTAGATGACCAGGGGACTTCACAGTTGGACATTCCACCAGTGGGGGATTGTTTTAGGGGTGTCTTTCTATAGGACTTGTCTGGTTTGCCTCCAGAGCGTGAGGTGGAATTCTCTATTGAGTTCATGACAGGAGCAGCAAAGATGTCAATTCCTCCCTATTAGAGGGCTACACTGGAGTTACAGGAGCTCAAGAAGTAGTTGGAGGAGTTGCAGGCAAAGAGTTTCATATGACCTAGTACTTCTCCATGGGGTTCTCCTGTCCTATTTGCGATGAAGGCATATGGTATGCTTAGTCTCTATGTCGATTATCCGAAGTTGAACCAGTTGACGGTCAAGAACCGATATCCCCTACCAATGATTTATGAACTTTTCAATCATCTTCGAGGATCCTGGGTGTTCTCGAAGATCTATTTGAGGTACGGTTATCATGATTTGCATGTCAGACCATCAGATATACCTCTAATAGCCCTCAAGAGCAGGTATGATATCTACAAGTATATGGTTATGCCATTCCGTCTCACGAATGCGCCAGCAGTTTTCATGGCACTGATGAACCGAGTGTTCCATCCTTACTCGGAATCCTTTGTCGTGGTCCTTGTGGAAGATATATTGGTGTACTCTCACACTCGACATGACCATGCTACCCATATTGAGATCATTCTGAGTACACTAAGAGAGCATCGAATTTATGCTAAACTCTTGAAGTGCCACTTCGGGATGGATCAGATTCACTTCATCGGTCACGTCATTTTAGTGGAAGGAGTATCAGTGGACCCAGAGAAAGTGAGATATGTATTATCTTTGGAGTAGTCGAAGAATGCTTTTGACGTACGAAGTTTTCTAGGGCTGGATGGAAACTACAGACGCTTTATTCTAGCAGTATCACTCCTATAAGTACCTTTGACAGGTCTGACCATGTAGGGTGTGATGTTCTCATGGTCAGATTTTGTGAATCGACCTTTCAGGAGCTAAAGGGAAGGTTGACTTCAGAACTGATACTAGTTTTGCTAGATCCATGCAAGAGTTATACTATTTATTGTGATGCTTTAGTTATCGAGCTAGGAACTGTTCTTATGCCAGGAGATGGAGTCGTTGCATACAGGTATCAGCAGTTGAGGCCACATGACAGGAACTACCCGACGCATGATCTGGAGATGGCAGCTGTTGTTCATGCCTTACGCTGTTAGAGGAATTACCTTCTGGGAGAGCAATTTGTGGTTTTCACCGACCACAAGAGCCTCAAGTAGATCTTCACTAAACGTGATCTGAATCTGAGACAACATAGGTGGGTCGAGTATCTTTAGTCTTTTGATTTTGAGCTTGCCTATATGCTGAGAAAGGGCAACGTAGTGGCAGATGCGTTGAGTAGGAGAACTCAGATTCAGGCAGTTTAGGAGGCCAGTAGTGAGTGGCAGCTTATAGCACTATTCTATGAGATGCATCTGGAGGAGAAAAACAGACAAGGACAGACTTTTATATCTTCTGTAGTTGTTACCTGTACACTACTTGATCGGGTACGGATGGGGAAACTATCAGACTCAGAAGGCTTAGTCCTACGGGAGAGTGTATCTGGAGAGGACCCCCTTCCTAGATGGACAGTAGGCGAGGATAAGATCTTTCGTTTCCAGGGACACGTATGGGTTCCAGCAGACATACGTGAGGAGCTGATATGGGATTTACATTCCTCAGTTTGGGCAGTTCATCCTGGAATCAACAAGATGTATCAGGATCTTCGTCGCATGTTCTAGTGTTGATGTATGAAGAGTGATGTTACTTGTTTTGTCTTGCATTGTTCTACTTGTCAGCAGGTGAAGGTGGATCATCAATGACCAGAAGGCCTTTTGCAGTAGTTACCCATTATGGAGTGGAAGTGGAACGATGTCGCGATGGACATGGTGACTGGATTACTGAGGTCACCTCAAGGGAATGATGCTTTTTGGGTTGTCGTCAACAGGCTTACGAAGGTTGCACACTTCATACTGATCAAGGAGACCTTCAGTGTTGTTGATCTGGGACGACTGTACATCCAAGAGGTTGTATGTCTGCATGTATTTCCACACTCTATTGTTTCAGATAGAGATGCACGCTTTACTTCTCGGTTCTGGCAAGGGCTTCAGAAGGATTTGGGTACACAGGTACTTTTGAGTACAGCATACCATCCCCAAATAGAAGGCCAGTCCGAGCGTATGATCGAGGTGATTGAGGTTATTCTCGGAGCTTGCATTCTAGACTTTGGAGGTTTTTGGGAGAAGAATATACCTCTGGTAGAGTTCTCCTACAACAAAAGTTTTCAGGCGACTATTCAGATGGAACCTTACACGGATTTGTATGGTAAGCCATGTCAATCACCCTTATGCTGGTTGGAGGCACAAGAGGTAGCTTTTCTAGGACCTCATCTTGATCAGGAGACCTCAGAGCAGATAAAGTTGATTCTGAAGAGGATGGATATAATAGAGTATCGACAGAAGTCTTATGCTGATCAACAGAGAATACCTCTGGAGTTCGAGTTCGGGGATCAGGTTTTCCTACATGTCGCACCGAGGTTGGGACACAAGAGGACTCAGAGACTGGGTAAGCTTTCAGCGTGGTATGTCTGGCCATTTGAGGTATTGGAATGAGTTGGGATGGTTTCCTATCGGTTATAGTTACCTCAAAGGTATTGGGCCATGCACGATGTCTTCCACATCTCTCAACTCTAACGTTACTTTTCGGACTGTTCTGATGTCTTTCAGCCCAAGGATATTGAGCATGAAGAAGACACATCATTTGAGGAGAATCCTATCCAGATTGTAGATCGTAGTACGAAGGTTCTCTGTGGGTGGTCTGTTCCTCTATTACGGGTGCTATGGCAGCACAGACGAGTGTAGGACGAGACTTGGGAAAGGGAGGCCGATGTGCGATCATAGTGGCCAGTGTTTTTCAGGGTTTCTTCTTTCATGCATCCTTAAGGAAATTTGGGGATGAATTTATTTAAGGGGGGAATTTTGTAAGAACTCAGATCTTCGTTTGAGGTAAGTCTTTCCTTTTTCAAGAGTTTATTATAAATGATGTATTTTCTATAAATTTTTGTAGTACACGCCGTGTAATTTTTGAGTACACACTGTGTACTCTTTTCCGGCTTGAAGCCGTGTGCTGTCCATGCTCGGTCCACACATACGAGGAGTAGGGGTGACGTGGAGGCCGCTTAAAGTGAAGTATAGAATAACCTAGTACACGCCGTTTACTTTCTTTCTTTTTCATTAAACGGACCGGGGTTGCCCCTAATCGACGAAAAGCTCTTCTTCTCCAGCTTCTTCATCCGAGAGAACCGAGAATCCACGGATCTTTGACGAGCTTTTGTTCCTCCAACTTCTCTCTGAATCGATCACTGTTTACTGCGTTGGAATCACATTGGTGAGTTCTCTCTTCTACTTTAGCCTTGTTCTATGTTTCCTCCTCATTTCCATGCTATCATGGGTTGAGAGTTTTAAGAGTTTTCTCAGATATTTGATGTTCTAAGGGGAATCAGTCGTTTTGGTTAACGTATATCGACCCCCTAGCACTAAAGAGGGTGGCTTGATCCCTTCTGTAGAAAGTCATTGAATATTTTATGCAAATTCCACTAATACCCTTGAACGGGGTATTGCATGTTTCATGTTTTTCTCCTATAGTTTGTATACATTGATTGATTACTTGAGTAGAGGCCATTACTTGTAAATTAGGATAATTTATACTATTTTCATGTGCTTTGGCTTGCATATTTTTATTATTAGGCGTTTTTCTAGTTGCCATGCCTAGTTGTAGGATAGTGGAACTATTGTACTGTTATGCTGTTGTTCCTTATAATGATATCCAAGTAGTTCTTGAGGTTTACTTGGGCAGATACGCGTGCTATGCATGTTTGTTATACACAGGGGTGTGGGAACCTACTGTAGTGGACCACAAGGAGAAAGGACGGAAGGGCTTCTCCAGAGTGTCCTTAATTTACGATGCAAGACCACATGGGGTATTGACATTAAGTTCTTCCTCCGAGAGTCTATAATTCATCTACATGAGCCATAGGGGGAATTGACATTGAGTGCTTCCCTATAGAGACTTTAGTACGATACGAGACTATAGTGGGAATTGATGGTGAGTGATTCCACAGAGAGTTTATTAATTCATTACCTAAACCAAAGGGGAGAGACTATGTGCGCTTCCCAAAGATTTTCTATTACTTGTTGGTTGTACCTTTGGGTTAGGATATGAGAACTACCTTGTGGTTACCTTTTTTTTCTTGGTTGAGTGGTTTCTTCATGTTTATAGATTATATAATGGAAACTATGGATTATTACTACTATGTATTATCTTGTTTACTGCTTGCTGTTTACTACTTACTGTTATTTACATTCCAAATATTCACTGACTGTTAGGCATAGATCCTTGGATGGTTGCCTATTAAGACTTTTTTTCACACCCTGTTTCGGTCATGCTTTTGGGCCCAAACAGATTATGTTGTTGCAGGTATAGATAAGGTCATGCGCCATTCTATTTCAGGTTCTTGATTGCACTCGAGCTAGTGAACATGGTACCGAGACAAGGCTTGTGATGATGAAGAGTTTCTCCTCTTTTCTTCTTCTCTACATGGCTTAGTACTGTAGTTCATCATTGTGACTTGTTTGGCTGTTTTTCTAGACATATATGTATCATGCATCATTTCATATATGTCTGCTCCAGTTGTTTACTTGTTAGTCTTCAGCTGATTACCATTACTCTTGTATGCATGTCTTCTACTTCTACTATTGTTGTTATTTATTTTATCTTCCATTGTGTACTCTACCAATGAGGGCATAGTTTACCCACTATCACACCCAAGTCCCTCACTACTAGTTTGTAGCCTCTGCCATTTTTGGAAATGCGCTTGAGTCCATGTGACCAACCAGGTACGAGGCGCCTCTGGGTGGCTTCTGGAACCGGGACGTTACACATGTCACTATGACCTCATTATGCACTTATCATCATTAGGGATATATATTTATTGCAAGAAAACTTATATAGTACATTAGTTCCACCATTTTCTATGAAACATGAAAAATGTTGTCTCCCTAACAAATATTCAACCTGAATGCACTTTCTTAAAAGTAAAGTGTCTATGAACTACCCAATAGTCAGATGTTTTCCACAGATGGTAACTCGAACTTTTCAACTTGCTCGAATTATTTTCTATTATTTCATTTCTCAATTGTAGCCATCTCATCAGCGTTTTTCTTAAATAACAAAATTCTCTTCAAAATTTTTGATCTTTTATAGGGGAAATAATAGATCATGTCTTTTTGTCTTATTCGTTGCGAGCTGTAGAAAAAACATTGTTGATATATTCTAAATCACATTAATCAACACGAGAAATGACATCACCAATATTATGATCAAATGTATGGAATTTTGTTTCCTGATGTTTTTAAAATTCATCCAACAATGCCTGATAATATCCTACAATTATTTTAAAGACATCATGTAGAGGACAAGAAAATTCATGGTGAAGATCATAGTCTAAATGTTACCTCCCATAATCATACTGTGTCAACCAATGAAATGTGAGAGTAATTTTTTTTCTCAAATTATACATAAAATAATTTATAATCCCATAACTAAAACATGTAGATCTCCCATTATTTCCCAATTTCTATACCCTTCTGGATTCTATATTGAGAATAAAGTTTTTTGTAAATTTTTTATTCGTGTAAAAAAAAATTTCATGTGGTCGCAAAAGGTCTTATTTAAATAGTAATGATGAGGAAGGATATTTGTTTATAATATCATAGATATTCTCAATTTATATCTGTACGATTAGGAGAAATTTTTTTTTTAAAATAAATCCATTAGAGTCATTGATACTTCCATAAAATACATACGACAAATCCTATGCTTCTAAACACTACTATCATACAAAACTCTAAGAAAATGTCCTTAAAAATAACTTATTCTAGTTATTTAAAACTAAAAAATAAATTATTATCACAATATATTTTAGGAAAAATTATTTATATAATTATGAAAAAAACCCATAATGTAAACCCATAAATTCCTAGTGGACACTTATACTCAGTATCCAATTTTTTAGCAAAAGAAACCCTTTTATAATAAAACATGATTTATTTTCAAGACCCAAAATCAACTGTTTTATCATGAAATATTATATTTTATTACCATACATGATACAATTTAGGAAAAATTATAAACATTCCATGAGAATAGAAATCACAGTGAGTGACATAAATAAATAAATTCATTAGTACAATAAAACATGAAAATCCATTAAAACCGATTACTTAAAAGCTCACTAGAACGAATAGAGAAATCATTTAGGATCCTCGCGAAATCATTATCATATCACTCTTAAATTCATCCTAAAAAACGTAATAACCATATGGTTGAATTCAATCTCTAGAATACCCAACTAATTGTAGATCTATAATCGGGCGCACATTTCATATAATATATATTAGGATCATCCATTTTTCATGAGATACATTGGGGATCAAAGCTTCATATAAGATTAATTTTTCACTCATTTTTTATGACCTATATTGTGGATAAAACCTTCATATATATTGTCTAATGAAAAAATCATTAATAAAAACCCTTGAATTTTTTTTAAACCCATGTGTAAAACACTTCTAAATATTAAAACATGATTTTTATGAAAAAAAATATTTAAAATATAATAACCATTATCATCATAAGTAATAAACTTTCTTTAAATATAACAATGGAATCATATAAAGGAAACATAGATGAATTTAAGTGTTTATGAAGAGTGAAATTATGTTTAACCTGTAAATGTTAAAAAATCATTCTTTAGGATTTTTTAAAAATAGTTAAAATAGTAACATTAAAATATATTCATAAATCAATATGTCTCATACAAAATTGAATATTTTGAAAGAACATGAGTTCAAATTGAAGTTTGTTATGATTTAAATAGTCAAAGTAGTTATAAGTCCATCATCTCTAGAACAACATTCATGACATAAAAATCACATTTATACATCATTGATAATGTTAAATCCATCCCTTAATTATTTATATGAAATGAGAACATAATTTCAATCATGGATATGATATGTCGTATGTACACATGAGTAATGTTTTAATTTTACAATGATCCTTATAGAAAAGTATGTATATATTATTTTACCTTTAAATAATTATAATCATATAATTAATATAATATTAAACCTATAAATACACTTATATATATCATTCATGTGATGTGGTGATGCAAAATTAATCACATTGCTCTATGGAGGTTATAGTTCACATTTACTCACCAAAAGAGCTGTCATTTTTCTAAGAATGGAAAGCATAGAATATAAGTTATATATTATCATTTATATTGATCAAAATTTCATTAATAGCATATATAATATTAAATTCCATAATTATAACCATTCTTGAGATATGGTGATTAAAAATGAGTTATATCAGTTCTTGGAGGTCATAAATCAGATGTACACATAGATGAATAATTATTTTTCCATTTGGTGGAAAGTATATGGATATAGGTGATCATATTGGCATAATAAAATTTCAATATATTAAGGATACTAGAGTTATTATTTAATCATGGTTAAAGTAGGTTTTATAGAATATGGAAAATAAATATAATAGAAGAACTTAATTAAAAACGGTATATCTTCATTGTATGATCTCAATTTATCAACTCTTTATCACCTCTAAGGTGATTATTATTCCTAAAATAAGATCTCTATACTAGGGGGAGTCATTATAGAAAGGTATTTGGGTAGATAGTTTTTAAACCATATAGGTTTTGTGGTGTAAATAAAATAGAATAATGTGTTCTCTTTTATAAGAGAGTGGAAGTGAATTCGTGGAATATTTCAAAAAATATAATTAATATAAAATTTTATTATAATTAAAAAACACAAAATATGATTTATTTAGAGTAAATAATAATTTTGGGTCAAATAAACATCATCAAATTAAAATTATATAATTTTATACTATTCATAATCCATATCTTTTTGTTATAATGCTTATTTAACCCTTTTAATTTACACCATGATATCATGTAATTTACAATTTAAAATTTATTATAATTACTAAAAAAAGAAAAACAACCAAAATATAAGTTATTGATGAAATTTTATTACTATTCTAATTATTTGTCCTATTTATATATTTTAATGAATTTTATATCATTGAAAAAAATATTATTTATTTTAAAATATCATTAATGTCAATATTGACACTATCTGTTATGTAAATTTTTAAAAATATGATAAAAATATAATATCATCAAAAAAATAATAACTAATCTATAAAATGTAAAATTTATATATAAATTTCTTGTATGAAATCATTTATATCCAATTATATTTATTTTAGTATTTGTAATACATTTTTTTTAATTCTATTTAAATAAACAATTACTGCTTTCTCACTATATAGGACATTAATATAATTTTTTGTTTTCCAAAAATTACTATTAAATTATCATGATGAAGATAAGTGATTTATTTATAAAATTAATATTTATAGTGGAATATATCTTATGTTTATCCTTATATTAAAAATAATCCACTTATTAAAAACAAAAGTCTGAAAAATACAAGCTTTCCTTTGAATATACTATTATTATGGGTATATTCTCTTCCATTTTTCCATAAAGAGTTAGATTAATGACCATTAAATACATAGTGAGGAAAAATAATTATTCAATAAAATTATTACAAGTGTTTGGTTAATTTTATAGTATTTATAATAATATTTTTTCTATTAATTATACGATTTACCATTCAGTGTGTAAATACAAAAAGCATTAAAGTCACTATTAAAATTTTTCAAAAGTAAAACTAAACTATTTACATAATGAGGACCTAATGATTTCATATATTGAATCTGTTTTTCAAAATTGAAAACACATATTTAGAAAAAAAACAATTATAAATTAATCCCATTGATTGAACAATAAAACATGCTTATGAAGTAAAAACCTTCAAAAGATAGTTATGTTTTTATATGGAATTTCCTAGTGAAATTTATTGAAATGACATATATTTGATTAAATGATAAAAAATTTAACAATTAATATATAAAATATTTCAAAAATACAATTTAATAGTATAAATAAATTTGATGAAGTTGTAGTTTCTAATTAAAATTCATTATTATTTTAAATATTAATGAAGAAATAAATATTATAAAAAAATCCAAATAAAATATATATACACTAATTTAAATTAAAATGTTTATATTTTCATATATAATTTATATGAGTCCAAACTATATTTAACATATGTTTACCATTAAATGGTGTAAAATATGCCTTTTTAGAAAAATACATCTTTTATCTGTAAAATGGATTTTTTCTTATACAATGTCTATAGAACTTATCAAATTAATTATAACCATTATATTGAATTTATTATATATATACTATTAATTTATGTCATCTAATAATAATTTTTTGTTTGTTGCATTGTTTTTCCATTAAATAGTGTTTCAAAAAATCATTTCCATTTATTTTTAAAAGGGTTATATATTACTTTATAAATAATTAATCACTATAAAATTAATTATAAATACGTTTGTAAACCATAATTTAATATTTAATTTAAATAAATTTATTCCTACATTATAACAGTATTATGATAACTTCCATATTTTAATAATAATATTTATTTGTTCGTTTAACCTCGATGTAGCGTATCATATACGCCATCGAACATTTGTTTCCTTTAAAAACATAGGATGTTACAATAAGAACATTCCATTTAATCATTATACTAATAATTAAATGAATCCATAGATAATAAAACATTAATAATTTCATGTAAAATAATAACAACTTATGTCTCAATTAAAAATAAGCATCATTGTTGGATGACATGATCTCAGGCGTCATGATACTGATACCATCAAAACCATTCACAAGATCATTTAATAATACTGTTAAAAATCCATTCCAAGATGAATTTATAATTTGACTTAATAAACTACCTATTCAATTAGTGGATATTTAATTTTTGGTCCCATCCATCACCTCTTGTTCCAATAATTCCCCATATATAAAAAAATTGATTTAATCTTTGTATAACATGTTTTAACAATAAATATTTGTTTTCATTAAATAGGATAGTTTATTAATATTTCCAATTTAATTAAACAATATTAAGAGTGAAAACCATATTTTTAAATTTTATATCGTTTTGGAAATAATCATATCTAGAATATGAATAATATAGATATTAATGAAACATTAATTATACAATGACCCTAAGAAAGTTAATGATTCAAAAGAAATTTAATGAGTACAAAAAACATTCCAAAAAGTGAATGTAAGTAATTTCTATAGAAAAAATGATCCTAAATCATATAAATAAATAAAAAGCATGGTTTCATCACAACATATACACATTATAGTAAAAATATGAGATTTATGTCATTGATTAATATAAATACCCTAAAAATATCTTCAAAAATATTTTTTTTTGGAAATTATCGTTTTTATTTTGAGTTTTACATTTAAAAACTAAAATATGAAACAAATTATTTAAAAAACTTTTCATTGAAAAGAATATTTCAAACACACATTGTACGATTCAAAAAAATGTGTTATCAGGATGGTATATATATTTTTTATTAAATTACTTATAATAAAGGATTATGTTCATCAGTTTTTAAAACAATAATAAGAAATTATTTTGATAAATATTTTTATATTACATATAATGTTTTTATAATGTAAAAAAGGGAAAAAATACCTTAATATATATGTTCTAGATGGATAAAAAAGTATTTCATGTGTTTTAAAAAAATTGTTTTGCAAGAAAAATTATGTTTGAGTGAAAAGTGTAATAAAGTCCAATTTTATTAAAACAATTTATCAATCAATTTAAGTAGAAAATAATTTAATAATAAATCTTTTACTCAAAAATATCATGAATAAATAAAATATAGTAAAAATAAAAGGTATTATTTGAAAATGATCAACTAATTTCCTTTATCTAACCTTCAAAAATTTGGAATCTATATTTGATTGAGATAAGGAAATAAACCCTTCAAATGATAATAATATTTCAATGGAAAATAATCAAAGAATAATTTTTCTATATCTACTATATATACAAATAAAAAAAATTAAAAATTAAAAATATTAATAAATATTAATTTCACACATAATCGAATATTATTAATGATGATGAAAAAGTTGTCTAACCGAATGAAAAGAAATTACGTTATGAAATTCCATACAACTATATAACTATTATGTAAAATACCCTTGGATGAAATATTTCCAATTGAATATTATAATATGGGTAATAATTAATGATTCATAATATTACTTTTTAAAGTATAATTATATACCCTATATAATTGAAATTAGGTGGGTTACATTATTATTTTCCTTAATAAAGGGAAATTAAGACAAAGTCTCTTATGAAAATGGTAATAATTTGAATCATAAGACCCAAAAAAATAATTACATAAAATTAAACATAGAATAACATAAAAATAATGATATTCATGATAAAAAATTTCATAGTGGAATCATATAATCATCATAAAAGAAACATGTGATGAATATGGTACGTATCTCCTAGAAATAATCTACAGACTCAAAATACTTTAACCCCCAATTTTTTTTTCTGGATCATTATTTAAAGACCATTATACTATTTTTATCAGGTTCTTAATTTATAAAAGAACTGTAATAATATTATTATTATCGTATATTATCTCATTATAACACATTATCACCTATTCATTATTAATCCTTCATTATTTAAATTATTTAAGCTGTTATTTTCCTTATTTTCACATGCAATTTTGATATCAATGTTATGGTTCATGATTATATTATAAAGAACCATAAAATATAAATAATAAAAATGAAATAATTATCTTATTTATACATAAATTAAAAATTAATTACAAATATAGAAATTTTGTTTGGATATATGATCTATGATACGATAATGGTGATGGTAGGTTGTGCGTATGCATGAGTAACATTGATGTTTTTCAACTATCATTATTAGAAGGTGTTAAGTAACAGTTTTTCTTCAAATAATAATCAAAATAATACAAATTCTGTATTATTTATATATATATATCATAAATTTTATATAGTGATGAAAAAGGAATCAAATCTCTTCATGAAGGTAGTAGTCCACACATACATGAATGATATTATCATCTTTTAGTGAGTAAAAATGTGAGAAGGGAGATGATATATTATCTTTTAAGAATGATAAATGTTTCATTAATATAATAATAAGTTTATATAAATTACATATATTGATTAAATATATTATTTTTACCTTCCATGTAAAGCATTAGTAAAAAATGAATCACATGACTTACCTGGGTGGTAGTCCACTGAACACACAAGAGACGTTATCATATCCCCTATGGAATGGATAGTAAAGAAATTATATAAGATATAATTAATCCTAGGTTATAATTATTTTATAAATATGAAATATATATTATATCTATCGTCATACCCAACCATGAAAAGTGTTGAATGGAAACATGTCACATCTGTTCATAAGGTTATTTATAGACAATAAATCATTTAAAAAAGCCACATATTATAAATGAAAAAAATAATGGAATGACATATAGACCATCAAATACATGATTTTTAATCTCCACTCATCCAATATATGAATTTGAAATGATCCAAAATGAGATAAATCTGTGTAATATAAAAAAAATCTTGAAAATATGGCATATGATCACCCATGAAAATAGAATCCAATATAATTAAAGAAAATGATATATGAATCAAGAGGATTGATTGTAAAATTGAGGGCGATCTCACTTAATCGATGGAATTCAATTATAAGTCTATACGAGGGAGATATCTTGAGGTGTATGATGATATAAAAATTAATGAAAAAAATTGGAGATTATTTTTGTTCAAGGAGGAATATATTTAAAGGGTAAAAGATAAATGATATTGGAGGAAATTTCTATTTCCTATTATTTTATGGGTTATTTAGTTTGGTTGTATGAATTTTCTAAAACTGAATCAATTCTAAAGGTTACACCTCCAAAAGGACACACCCATCATGGTTTATGTACTTGAATAGAATATATATGCACAAATAGTTACCTTGGGACACACCATAGAACACACTACTAGGTTCAAGGTTAGACAGATCACACAGAACCAATGTACTCAACTATATGGTAAAATGTTGTGTTTTTTCATAGACATACAACATCATGCACATTCTTTTTCCAAATCTGTCACACATTATTAATCTCATATAGGTTTTTAGGATTTATATCATTATTTATAAAAATATTATACCTTCTCCAAACATGTCACATGATTGAGTCGCATGTTTATCAATAACCATGCCTTAAACTTAAACCTAAGGATGTCTCTCCTGAATTGATTTTTTAACGGCCGACACATCCAAAACTCACCCTATATTCTAGGAACCATTTGGTCCTTTAAATCCACCACAAACCAATATTTTATGGTGTTCAAAATCTCAAAATTCCAAATCAAATCATTGTTTAATATTTTACCAATTTGCTAAATAAAATTAGAATATACTTTTTATTTTCCAAATAAATTTAGCACATAAAAATTTAAATAGGATATTGAAAAAGGATTTTTATGAAGGATTAGTGTAAATAAATGGATGAATAAAGAATAATGATTATTGTGGATTTCATGTGGTTAAAGAAAATTTTCTTCATTTTTAAAATCCTAGTGAATCTATCATAGTTTTTTCATAATTTGTAGTTTACTCAAAATAATATATAATGGTGAATATATAAAAAATAAATATCATAATGGAATATAAATATGAAATTGATTGGATAATTATTATATTTTACAAAAAATATGATGATAATTTAGTTGGAGAACAATTATTTAATTTTCCAATCGTAGTATTAAAATACAATAATATTTTTTACTGAAATTATATTTTAAATAATTTCAATTGATGGAGATAGAAATAGATAAATATTGAAAATATAAATAAAAAATAGTATTAGTTTTAAATTACTAAATAGAATGTTAAATTTTTTTATAATTCATTTATGAGTTATTTGATATTTTTTATGCTATAAATTTTATATTTATTATTGATTTTAAATATTAGATAAATACTATTTTTGTCCATGAAATGAATTTTAAAACTAGAATATAAATAACATAATATGATTCACTAAGAGACTGTCATGTGAAAATTATGACCATTTTCATAGGAGCTATAACAACTAGAGATTATATTAAATATATATTCCAAATAATTTTTTTTTGTTATTTTTCCTTACCCACATCATCAATTTTAAACAAACCATGATATAATATTAAAATATTATTGTTTGTTGTGATAATTATAAAATTGGTATTATATTAGAAATTATAAATTAGACTAAAAATATTTTTAAAATTATATGGGGAACACATAGAGAAAATAAAATCTTTTCCTATCAATTTTTTGAAAATAAAAATAAAAATACATTGATTATACTAAAAAGGTTATCTAAAAAATTATTTATTTATGGAATGTCTTTTATATTAAAAAAAATAAATTAATCACAATTAAATAATTATTTTAATAAATTTTATATGTTATATATTCAAATATAGTTGTAATATTCTTCTGTAATTTTCCTGTGAATGGTATTATAATAGATCATTGTTTCTTATTTTTTTATAAAAGTTGTTTCATCGCATTTAGAAATCATATTTTAAAAATTAATTTTCTCAAATTAAGTAAATTTATTTTTAATAATGGAAAAAATTATTCAATTAAAAATTTTAGAATAAAATTTTCTATAATTTTTCATAATTTTTTGCAAATAATTATTTTTCAATGAGTACTGAATTGTACGGATTTATACCAAAAACTACAAAATTTTTTAAATAATTTACAAAGTGGAACTTTTTAAAAAATCAAATACAAGATAAATTAGATCAATTTTATTATTAATAACACAATTGAGGTTATTTGGATCATTTTTTTATATTCTATATAAAACATTTCATACTTATGAAGTCGTTTCTTAGGGGAATATTTTTTTCATCTCATCAATGGGTTTAAAATAAAATTAAATTTGGCCACATTTGTGGATTTAATATTGAATAATGGAATCCATATTTATATATTATAACAATTTATAATATTTAATTAGGTTAATCTAATTTTTAGTAATAATTAATACCATATATAGTAAAAATTAATTAATATAGTTATGTTAAAATGAGGACATACGCATTACATGAACATCTGTTAAAATTAATTTCCAAAAAAATATAGTTTAAAAAATAAATGAGATTTTATATTTAGAATTAGTGGTTACAAAATATGTAGTAAATTATATTTTATTATCTTCCTAAAATGAAAATTATCAAGTTAAATTAAAAGAGAAGTGATACTATGGTGAAAACAGAATTGGTACAAGTGCATAAATTTACTGGCTAGGGGAATAACAGGTTTAAAACATGTGTTAATTTTTGTGTTTTCAGTGTTTATAAAGAATATATTCTCCTGAATACATTATTTTTATATATTTTCGAAACATTTCTTGAATGTCACTATACGTAATTGAATGTATTTTTTCCAAAAAATCAACTCTTCCATAATTATAAAATGGAATCTCCTCCCCTCAATTATTAACACATCATAATATATTTAGATATAAAAAAAATATTAAAATCATAACCAAACATCATTATTTATATTCTATATATTATTTTATTTCCAAAATACCAACCCTATGGTATTTAATAAGAGATCCAATCGAGGTTGTTCTAAGAGATGCTAAATGTTTTTTCTAAGATCTTTTTTTAGTCATTTTCCTAGAACATTAATTATTGTGATAATAAATAAAAAATAAAGAATTACTGTATTATATATAATTATATATTTTTATTTTTATCTCATAACATATATCTGTATCCTCTTTTATGAAATGGGAAAACAAATCTTCTATCGGGTGTATATATGACTGCTCTCTGATGAAGGGATATAATTTGATCCCATCACCACCTATAACAAATGAAATTAATGATTCATTTGAATTAATAAATTTATATTTATGAAATAATTATAGTTATTAAAATATAATATAACATTTTATTTTTGACATCAAATATGATGGAAATTGATAACATTGCTCATGCGTAGTTGTGGACTATCGCATCCATAAAGCAATGTGATGATTTTTTCATTTAATTTTGCCACTGGTTAAAATTATTATTTATTAAATAAATATATATAATTTATATTTAAAATATTTAATTTTTTGATTGTTAATTATTATATAACTTTATTTTTTCCATCTGTTAAGAAATTGGAAGCCATTCTCCTTCATTCATACGTCCATTGTCTCTATGAAGTCTGTTTTTCACTTTCTATATATAAATATAATATATTAATAAAAAAACACACATATATATATAATATATAATATTTATACCATGGTTAAGATTTATTATAATATGAATACATTATCTAATTAAAATTATAGAATATACATAACAAAAACATAAATGAAAAAAGCCGTAGAGTTTACTCGAAGCATGATTTTACCAAAGAGTTGTTTATAAATGGGTAACAAGATTAAATTATAAATTAAATATGGAATGATATATTTGAGTATATATATATAATATATTTATATTAAACCAATATATAATATAATTTAGGAATGAACTTTTATGAAGAATGTTCAGATTTTAGGTAATAGTATTTACATCTTACATTTTTTCCATGGGAAACATGCCATATTTACCCCATATTTATTTTATGTGGTTTATGTTATACACATGGATCTATTTCATGATTATTATTTTTTGAAATTAATATTTATTTTAGATATCCAAATATGGTTATTTATTTCATAGTCTTTACTATTCAAACATTATCAATGTGGAAACAATTTTATTATATAATCCCATTATTTTTCAGGATTATTTATGATTTTGTTTATAATAATGAAATTTTATAATATATATATATATACACGAGAAAATCTATTTCAATTTAATTTTACTCTGAATATGTAAAAATGTGAAACAAATAACGATTTTATGAAAAATTGATCTAATATTTCTTTTCAATCAAAAACCATTTACTTACATGACCCGGTTTTCTAAAATTTATTTTAAATATATATTTTTAAATTATCTAATGATTGTAATGAAAATTTTACCCATGTTTTTTTCTAAAAAATCATTTAAAATTAATATTCTTGTCATTTTATGAATAAGGTTATATTTAATTTATACCAAAAATATGAAAGGAATCATATTTTTAAAGTTTACCACATAAAATTTATTATCCACTATCATATCCACTAAATGTTTTAAATAATTTATTTCAATATTCTTGCGGTATTATAAAGGGATATTTTTTATTTTTTATTATTAAATTCATATATTTTAACTAAGTATTTTCAATGTGGAAATGACACTTTCCACAAGAAATGTGTTATTTAAAACAATTTTACACCTCATAATAAATCTTTTGATGTTAATTATGATTTATGATGATATTATATAATGATATGATACATATTATTTATTTTTATGATGTATTATATTGATGAATAATGTTAATGAAATTATTCTGTTCCCACAGGTTATGCTATGATTAAATGTTTGTGAAACTCATTCCCATTTCATGGGTTATGATATGATGAATTCTTTACGTTCTAGTGGAATAAAAATAAAATTCCAATATGATGGGTTGGATCTATATATCCCACTAATGAATTAGTTATTAATTAATATCTCTTGAGATAAATAGGATAAAATAGAGATTGAACCCAATTTAGTAAGGTACTTTGTCCACTAGTATAGTTTTAAGAATGAAACTTGACTACGATGATTGTTTTTTTTTACAAAACCATTCCACTATGATAGATACGGTAATTATACATGAAAACTATGTAAATTATTTTATATTATTTGGAATATATCAAAAATCTATGAATTAATTTAGTTATATGTTCTCATGGCATATGTTGTATGAATATTTATGTAAATCATCTTGTATAGACTGCAAAGATTTATATTATAATTCTTTTTTTAAAATAATATGAATGGTACGTTTTTAAAATGTTATTATCATGTTCTATACCCTTATTCTAATGTTATTTTTATATCTAAATTTTTAAATTTTCTTGTCATTTGAGCTCAAACCTTCTTATGATTACTTTACCTTGAATGTGAAGAAAGGAACTATATATGACAGGTCTAAGAAAGGTTCTAGTAATGAAAGAATTCATGTATAATGATATAGTTCACTTCTGTACTACTTTTCTTATTTATCCATTTTCTGACATTCACTATATCTATACAATTATAGTGTGGATAATTATGTTATATAATGAATATTCATCTAAAAATATGGAATGTCTACTTATGAAAAGTGTGAGTAATTAATAAATTTATTAGAGATGGTTTTAATTATAGTTTGTAAAATAAGACTATAAAACTTTTTTTAAGATAAGAAAAGATATATGTAATGATACATCTACGAATTAGTCTAATTATAATTATAAATATTGTAAAATATTTTAATTTATTTCACGGATTAATTGAGTGGTTTCCAAGAAATTGAATATATATCTAGATAATACTTTTGTATGTAACTCTTTCATATTTGTACACAGTGGTAATAAATCGAAAAATGGTGTATTGAGATTTAACTAAATCATAACATAGTTCATGAGAATGTGTCATGCTGCACTGCTAGATTGACAATTTTGGGAACATTTTTTTTTGAAATTAAAAAACTAATTATGATCCATGATAATAAAATAAAATAGATAATTTCTATGAATAACCAATTTTAAACCTGATGATCCATACAAAAAATAATTCATTATTATTTGAGAATTCTATTAATAAATTTTCATGGTTATCCAGATTTCCATTTTTATTTTTTATTGAAACTACAATTTTGTCTTTAATCAAGTGTATGAATTAATCGAAAATGTTTTAGTGATGAATATGTTAAACAATGCGCTTATGTGGAACCAAATTGTATGATTAATAAATTAAAAGAGATTATAATTATTCATTATCATTTATCATGATATATTCTTAATAACGTGGACCGTAAAAACTCTCAGACTTACCAAATAAGAGAAGTAAATTGTTTTCTAAGATCATAGGTGGAAGAGAAAATATAGTAAGGAGGTCATAGATTTATTTATTTTAAAATTATGGAATGGACCACTAAATATAATTCCTCTATTGAAAGACACAATGTTTTATGTGTGGATAAATTGGTTAGAGAGTAAGTAATTGTTGACTGAAATGAAATTTTTAGATTAAACGAGTTAAGAGAATAATAGTTTTCCAACGTCATTATCAAATATTAAAATTTTCAAATATGAAATATATCTTCATTATTCGAATCAATATCACATTAAGAAAGATCATGTATAGGTCTAATAAGGTTTTATGAGTTAAGGTTTTGTTATTGATGATGTATAGACTAATAATGATTTAGGAATTTAAGGAGGTATTAAATAATATGGTGATGAATACTAGTTAGTGGTTTCAAAATAATGTCGAATGATTAATGTGATTATTTATTGTAACTCAGGAATTATATTATTTGAATGATGTAATATATATGGATTTCTTTCCTCAAGAAAATTTTTCTTCATAGAATATTTTTAATGGTACTTATGACCATGAAGAAGTGATTCAATAGATTGTGAAATTTTGTATAAGAACATATGTTTAAGGGAAATATAACCTTTAATATGTTCTTGAAGTTGATATAATGATTTTATTACTGATAAATAGAAGGTTGATAACAAAAAATTAAATTGGATAGTGTTGATATCCTTATAACATGTCCAATATTTGTTGAAAAATTAGGTCATGATATCATTGATGGTGTTTACAGTATTTTTGTATTTATTGAATATATTAAATAATTGATGATTTATTTAAGTAATATTGAAGTTTGTATGTTTTAATTAAGGTTTTATCTAAATTTGGGTTAGTAAAATGTTTCTGTAGAATATATGTGCAATTTATTGCCATATTTTTTATATGATAACTGAGACCTGCATTATTATATTTTATAGAATAATATTATGTTGATATTATAAATATAATGCAATTATTTATAATTCATCTAATTTTTTAAGGGCTATAAGGTTAGCCATTTGTATAATGGTTTTATATAAACATTTTCCAAGGATATAAACTTTAATGTATCATTTCATCATATGAATTTTTTCCCATATTGGATAACTTGTGATACACATTTTTGGATTTGATGATGACTACAAGTATAAGAATGACTCATCATTCATTCATGGATATTATGATCCATTATTATTTATTTTTAGTGTATTTGTAAAAAAATGAATCTCTATTTCTTAGAGTTAGACATGAGATTTAAATTGATTGAAGTAAAACCAAATGATGAGATTGATCTTACGAAACAGAATTAAATCGTGTAAGGATATTTTCTCATGTAAATTATTCACAATTGAGAAATGGATATTGAAAATAATTCATTATTATTTTATCCATTTAGGATGAATTAATGGTACTTTTCAAAACGCATTAGTTTTATTTCTCGTGTCATTAACATTCTTAAAACCATTCAATTTATAATGATTAATGATATATGTGAATTAATTTTATTCCATGACCAATTTTCCACACCCCAAAAATATATATATATTTTGAATACTAGTTATGGGATATTAGAAATAAACTTTATATGTTTACATTTCCTATTTTTTGTATTATGTTTATAAACATGTTCTATGATGCAAAGTTTCAAAAAAATCTATTTCTATGTGGAGAAACCTGTATTTATGAAATCATGGTCATATTTTGAGGGTGAATATATATTTAAGGGGGCTATAATGTAACGCTCTAATATTTTATAAGATGTTTTTTCCAAATAAATTTTATTTTTTGATATACTTCATTATGTACAACAAAAAGTCCAAACAAACCATAATATACTATTAAAATATTATTATTTAATATGATAGTCATTTCTAAGACTTTGGATTGGTTGGTATAAATAGTACTAACTAAAATAAAAAATTCATATTGTGTAAACATGTATAAAATAAATTTATTGACTATCAATCGATTAGAAATGAAAATAAAAATTATTTTAATGTAAATAAAATGGTTTTCTTAAAAGGTGTTTTTATATTCATGAAAGGTGTTTTTATCACAATAAATTTAATTAATTTCTATAATAGAATGATATTAATTAAATTTATATATTATATATTCAATCATATTTTGGACTATTAAACTAATAGTTTTTTATTAATTAGATAAGTAAAATCTAATTTTATGTATAAAAATACAATTTTTTCTAAAATGAATTTTCATCACATTTTGTGCAGTTATTATTTTAATAAATATTAAAAAACTAGGAAATTTATTTAAAACTATGAATTTACTATTTGAAATCAACATTTTAAATTTATCTTGGTGGGATGTTGTTTTTATAATTTTATAAATGTTATAATTTTCATGATGAATATTGAAAAATAGAGATTTTAATTTAAAAATGCATTTTTTCATTTAAAGAATTTTCGTGGTTATAAGTTTATTTAAAATAGTTTAAATATATAATTAGTAACATAATAATTTTTAATCTAATTTAGGTAATAAAAGACAATTTCATGATTAATTTTGATATATAAACTTTTTATACTTATGAAAACCTTTCCATAGAAAACTACTTTATGTGGCATCTGTGAGTTTTATTTTCAATTAAATCATGCCACTTATATATAATAACATTTTTAAAATGTATAATATATTTTTATCTTTAATAATTTATATTATTTAATATGGTAACTTTAATTTTAATTCATAATTAATTTTCAAAACTGGAAAAATTAATTATAACAATTGATGTTAAATTGTGGTTTCACATGTTACATGATCATCTGATGTAATTGATATTCCTAATAGAATGGATATTAATTTAATAAACTATATTTTTATATTTATAATTTTTCGGAAAATATTTAATAATAATAATAATTTTATATTTAGGATTAAAGGGTATTTTACCATGGAAAATAAAACGAGACTTGTTATTGTGGGGAAATTAAAAATGGTAAAATTGATGAAAACATAGAGGTTAAGGGAATTGGATTTTTAAACCATTTTTTTGGGGTGGAGGTTTGGATAGACCATATCTACCATCTAATACGTTAATTATCAATATTTTATTCACATTTTTTTTAGTTTCTTCCCATTATGCCTAGTTTTTTGTTTTTTCAAAAATTCCACTCAACATCAATTATAAATGGGAACCTACTCCCCTAACTTATTCGCACCTCATAAGCCATATGTCACTAAGAACGTGTGAAAATGTATCTCCAAAATATATATCCATGTACTACATATTCATTTATTCCTAAAATACCTTGTTTATGGTCCTTTAATAAGTGATCCAATGTAGGTTGTTTTAAGTGAATGTATTTTCATTCACTAAGCTCTTTATTTTAACATCTTATCATAACACATTCATTCATATTTTAAAAATTAAAATATAATAAAAGTAGTATAAATATTATTATTATATGTTAATATTTTTTTGTCATAACCTATACCCGTATTTGCTTCCTCTAAATTAGAAAAAAACATTCGTTAATATGTATGGCAGACCACCACCACATGAACCGATATGAAGTGTTTTAATATCACAACCTCCCCCAAATTTTTTATAATTTTGGATTTAAATTTTTTTAAAAATATTTATGAAAAAAAATTCAATTGTAAAATCACATATTCATTATTACATTTAAATCCATTGGAATATTATATCATAGCTCAGGTGTATGTGTGGACTACTAACTCCACAAAGTGATGTGATAGGTTTTTCATTTTATATTATCATTGACTATAAAATGGTTATATTAAATAAATATAAATAAAATATAAAATATATTAATTATTATTAAATGTTTTTTATATTTACATTCATGTTTTTTATATTCCAATAAAATGGGAAGTATGTTTGTATGTACAAATAGATAACCGTCTATATGAAGGGTGTAATTCATTTATTATCTAACATTAAATTATTACTATATAAACATATGTAATGAATATATATTATATTTATAAACCTTTTAAACATAGTATATTATGGAAATATGATCAAATTACAACAACCAAAAATAAAAAACTAAAACATTCCAAAAAAATTACATGGTCATTACCCGAAATGTCATTTTAACTACGAATTGTTAATAAATGTGTAATAAAATGAAATATTTAAATCATTTATGGAATTATATATATAATTATGGTTATGTAACCTATTTATAATAAATTCATATTGATTATAATGTAGGTTTAAATGTGTATGAATAATTTCATGACATGAGGCAATGTTGTGTTCATCAAACTTATATTTTTGTGAGAGTCCTTCAATATGCACATCTTCTCATTTTCTTGGGGTATATTCTTGAAATTAATGTATTTTTTGATTATTCACATGAAAATAATGGTATGTTACATATCAATTTATTATTATTTCATTCACGAGGCTTATTATTTAATCATTATTAAAGTGGTAAAGTTTTAATATAAAAAATTAATTATTTATTGGGATTGTTTACGATATTATTTACAATTAAGTAATATTATGATGTATCACTTAGGAAACTGATGTAATTTATTATTTATTTTTTATTAATGTAGAATATATTTTTCAATTTAATTTTAATTATTTTATGTACTCAGTATTAAAAAATTGGTTTTTTAAGAAAACATTACATTATTTACCGCTTTGGTCAAAAATCCTTTTTTCCAGGTCCATGTTTTGTAATAGTGATTTGAAGAAGCTTCTAGAGATTCAAATTTGATTTTTAAAGATATTATTTACCATTATTTTTTTAATACAAATGGTTCATTATTTTTATTTTATGAATAAGGAACTTTTTAATGTTTACCCAAAATGTGAAAGGATTCATTGTTTTAACAAGAATAGAATGAAATTTATTCTCCTCCAACACGAATCCATTTTTTTTTAATTCTTCATATATATGTTTCCATGGTTATTTGATATGAAAATTATTCTTTTAATAATTGTGATATTATTATATTTTAAATATATTTTTTTGATGTGTAATGTTTATCTCCCTCAATTAATATTTGAAGTAGTATTAATTTTTTTTTTCATATATGATAACATAAGGTGATACTACATATGTTTTATTGGGAATATTATCTCATAGTACCATACATATTATTTTTCAAGATAGTTTATTTTTATGATAAAATGTTTTTATCCAAACTCATTTCTTTCACATGGGTTATGAAATGATTAAATAATCATAAAGCTTGTTTCAATTTAATAAGATATGATTTCTTGAATTATTTATGATATTGAGGCAAAAAAATGAATGGGTTTTGTGATTTGTGGGACATATTACTCCCTCAAATTCATTTGGTAAATACTAATATAAAACATGATACATAATACTATAATGGTTATTGAGCCCAGTTCGGTAGGGGAATTTTTTAATTATGATAGTATAGGGAGGGAACCTTGAATAGTATAATGGTTTTGGAAGGGAACCCATTCAACAATTGTAGTTGTGTCAATAATCCATGATTTCCAAGGAAATTATTATCTATAATTATGTGTATTCCACATATACATGTATTATTTCAATGTAATGTTATCAGGACTAATGTTCATTCAAAAATTTATTATTATTGTCATATTAAAATTAATAAGATATTTCATTACTTATGTTTATGATATCTGATAACAAGGGTCTGGTTTTTAAAAATTATTCTCATGTTCTCACACTCATATGCTCATATTATGTTTATATGTCCATATTTAACCCTTATTAAACTTCTAATATCATATTTCATTATGATTTATTCCTCTATGTAGTAAATAAATGTATTATGTATGATATTTTTAAGAAGTGTTCAAATTATGTAAACCTAGCGTCAGATGATATATGTTACTTTTGAACCTGTTTTTTACATATCCATGTATTTAGAGATAATATTACTTTATTATTATACCATGTATCATTATGTATCGTAATAAATATTCTTCTAATAATATGTAATATATATATATATATGAAATTTCTAGGTTACTATTAGAACCAAACCCCTTTCTAAAGAATTATTTAACAATATGAGATGTAGGGGAGATGTTTTAGTATGTTTTATAGGGTGATAAGAAAAAAACATTAGGTGATGACATATTATTGTGATGTAGGAGCTTCCATGATTTGAATAATAGGGGTGGTGTAACTTCTATGAGGTCATGGAATACTATCATGGATATTTAATTTCATGTAAGAATATTTAAAACCAATAGTTCGATAATGTATCGAATGTGGGATGGGTTGATTGTTGTTTTAGGACTCAAATAATGTTTTATCTAAAAAATATTCTTATTTATAAAAATTGGTTTATGTTTGGTTCTCAATTAGTATATAGTATGATGTGTCTTGATCAAAACTAAGTTAATTAAAATGTCTTAGTTGGAAAATAGTTATGTAAAATATTAGTTATATATAAAATTAAACCATAGGATCTTTTGGAGTGGTGGATCTATGTTGTTAGACCATTATTATTTTCTATGTTGCATGGGAAAATAAATATATTATGGGGTAAAAATCCATTTTTTATATGTGATAATGATTTTGATGTTTTGATATGTTTTTTGGAAGTTTTTTATGAATTATGTATGATATTTATTATAAATTTATTCATATAACTATCCATATAAGATTTTTTATGTGAGTTGGTGGTAGAGTGGGTTGTGGAGTAGAGTTTCCTTGATTGTATATACCTAGTAAAATAATATCTTTCCCCAATAGTTGAAAACACTCTAATAGATGTGGGTTGTGGTCGGGAGATTACCTAATAGTGTATACCTAAAAACCCCATGAGATTCTCTAATAGTGGAAAAATATAAAACCAATAGATTTATATGTAATAAAAAAATTCCATAATGGTTGATCGTGGCATGGTGATGAGATATTATAAAGTTTTCCTTATTGATGAATGAAGACTTGTTGGAGGTGATAGTATTGATAGTTCACTTTATTTGGTTGACTAATTTTTGGAGGTGATTTTATAATATGATTTATATGAGTTTATAACTACATAATAGTATTATACAGAAGTTCCATTTTCAAGAAATAAATTTATTTTTGTATTAAATTTAATAGTGGTTAGGTGGTGATGTGAGATGAAAAATTTATTTGGTTATTGAATGTGATTACAATTCAGTATCGATTGAATTTAAAAAATTGGTAGACTCTTTGAATATTCTTATTAATTGATTTTTAAGATTATATAATATATATTTAGATGAATTATCATGCATCATTAATACAGAAAACATCAGTTAAATGTGGGAACCGACTTGAAATATTTATTTTCTAACCACTATTTATATAAAATATTTTAATATTATGATCATATATTTTGTTATGGTGATGTGTTGGATAAATTGGGATACATCAAACTCATCTAGATGCATAAAGGATTTTAAAGACCTTTTGGATTATTTTTTATTTTTATGTTCTATAATTTTATAACATGATTTTTATTCATAGTTATTATTCTAATATTATGGTTGGTTGTGAAATTTTGTTTTTTGTGGTGATTATATTATTTTTTAATAATGTTATATGAATTCTATATATGTTTTTAAAATGCCCTCAGTTCTATTCTCTATCATGTTTTCTATTTATAATGGGATATAGGTTTTGAACTCTAACACATTATTATCCCATGTGGAGTCCCAAGGATGGTGGGTAAAGGAAAAAAATATCACAGTGAATGTTTTGGGTGTATTTTAAAGTTTGTATTGGTAAATATTATATAAGATGTATGGAAGTACTATTACATAGAAATAGTGTATAAATTGGATCATAAAACCATACCCATAGTCTATGTGATGTTATTCATGGGAATTAATAGTTTTACTATGTGAATTATTCTAATGATTATTAAATATGGAGGGTCATTTACTTAAGTATGGATTTTGGAAATAAATTTTTTATTGGAATGAATTATTTTTATTTATAAATAGATGTATTTGAAAAAATATATATTATATATCAATTTATAATATTTATTCTCTATGAAACTGATTTAGTGAAAATTGAGTTTCCTCGGGTACTGAAGGATAATTTTAATGTGATTCAAGAAAAATTTAATAATTTATCTATGGGGAGTGAGGGTGTGGGATCCTAAAATATTTATTAATTTATCAAATTCCTATGGTGAAATATCATATATCACATATAATACTTCATGATTTGATGGAATACACTGGTGACTTGATGAAATGAGGTTCAATAAACCATATGGTCGTACCATATGATACTATATTTATTTTTTTAAAATAATGTGCTTGATAGATTGAGATTGTATATTGATTATTCATTATTTAATAAACAGACTGTGGAAAATTTTTATCAACTTTATAGTTTATTTTATTAATTGATATGTTTAAATGGGTGAGTTAGATTTCAATGATTGATTCAAGGTCCTGATATCATCAAATAAGGGTTATGGATGAACTCAAATATAAACAATTATAATTTTCAATATATTTATTTTCAGTTCTTGGTATGGTATTAAGGAGTGATTAACAAACCATTTGTGTTTTTAAGGCCATTTAATATGATGTTTCACAACTATATTATAGTGTCTTTTCCTCATTGAAAATATATATATTTTTTAATTCTAAGATAATGTAAAATCAATAATATCGTATAACAAGGGTGTTATAGTAACTTATTAAGCATTTGTTTAATGGGTATATTTCAAAAATTACTATTTTGGACATTGGAATGGTATTATGTAGGTCATTCTATTTTGGATCGTGGTGTCTTTATAGACCAATAATAGATTTATACAGTTATTTTCATTGAATCCATTACAGAAGGATTCTAAATTAAATAGTTCTTAAACACAGGTAGTGATTTATAAGAGAATTTTACTCGGGCCATTTTTCATTATAAATCTATTATCATATTTGGATGTGAAATGGATCAATTTTAATCTTATTTTTAATATTTGACAGAGTGGATGATGAGTGAATTAATTAATCTTTTTTCAAAATAGGTTGTTTCATTTATGTAATACAACTATATGCCATATTTTTTAATTTTTTTGGTTTTGTTATTCATCATATATTAGTCATTTATTATCATTTTTATAAATTAAATAATCCTAAATGTAATTACTCTCTCATGAATTAGAATATATGATTGTATTGTTTTCATAATATTCAGATTAATAATTTTATTATAGAGTTATTTGAGGGGGTATTTATATTTTAGAATAATGGGCTATAAATTTTATTATAATGATTTGAATTAATAATTCACAAGGTGAGTTAAATTTCAACATGTCTATTATTTTTAAAACACATATACTCCAATAAAGGTTAATGTTTTGGATGATACCTTAATTTAAAATTTTGATGGAGAGGATGCTTAGTATAGTTGTGAGAAATGGATAGATGTTGATTTGATAGAATCCCTTCGGTTTGGTTATGAGAATATTAATGAGATATCATGTCCTTATCAAATAATATTGAAATATTGACTAGTGTTTAACCTATGAGTGACAATATTATAATATATAATGTTTTAAATTTTGAGAGGCCATTTGATGAACAATGATATATTATATTTTTTCATGATTATGATGAGCATTGGGTGTTATTTAATTCATAAAAATTTATTCCTTCAATTATAGGGAATAAATTCCTTGATGATTTTCAAATTCACTATATATAAAACAGATTGGATGATGTATCAATATTTAATGAGGTAGTTTTGGTGTATGGAGATGAAGGTGATGGTAACTGATTTTTCTCCCAAATATCATGCACACTACCTAAATAAAGAGAATATAATGTTTTAAAGTGTTTTGTAATACTTTGGAAAATCATTTGTGGATGAAGTAAGACATATATATTAATTTTATAGGATTCAATATTACATTAATTAGGCTTGATTTCATTTCTAATATCTTGGATCAACTATTAAAGCCATTTCATTTCATTCAAATTATGGAAATAATTTTATTGGATAGTTTATTGAATCTCTATTTACATGGATCTGAAATTTTCATAGAGTCATTATTATGATAGTATCCAAAATTATATTAAATTTTTATCCAATATATAGAAGCTCTTATAGAATTAAATTGTTACCATTCTTCGTAGTTTTAAAAATTTTCACATGGTTATTGATCAAAAAAACTATTCAGAATATCTTTATATTATAGTTTATATTAAGGGAATGTATCTTGATTTTTGGAGGATCATGTGGAAAAAAATTATCTTATGTGTAGTTTAATAATTTTTTATAAATCCTAAAATTCGGTATCACATTATTATAAATTACATGGTCTAATATGTCATTCAGTAATTATTATGTTGAGGTTATTGAGTTTATAGTGGTTAGCCAAAAGATGGTGCATGATATTAAAAATCATGCATTTTATGTTTTGGATAACATGATGATTTTATAGAGTGAGAAAAATTGTATGTTGATTAATAGAGGGTACCATTGGTGTTTTTATCTGGATATCCAAGTTACTTTTGTGTAATATCTCAAATTGGGAAATAATTTTTTTAATATATGTGAATTTTTTCCAAATTTATAATTTTTTTTGAAGTGTTAGAGTGATTTTAAATGGTATCATAGAATTTGAAACTACCTATATAGTTATAAGAGGTAATTTATGTGTTTCATATGTCACATATTTGAAAGTATTATCATGATATTTCATATATGATTTATTTGAGGGGTGTTAATAACTGGGATGATTTTTTTGGAGTTTCAGGAAACAATTCATGATCAAAAATAGAATGATCAAGGTGGGTAACTTATTGTATTATTTAGTTTTCATTGGTGGAATTGTGGTGTATATGAGTGAACATGGTAAATGTAATCATAAATTTTGTCTCATTATCCTTTTTTATTTTGATATTTTTATTATTAGTTATTATATTGAAATTTTTAATAATGAAGGTAAATTTATTGTGTTTTGGTGGTTGTTTTAATTTTCATGATTAGGCCTAAATATTTTAAAATAAGAAATGTTTTAATTGGTTTTGTAATTTATACACCATTTCTTATGTTTTTATATTATTTTTGGATTTTATTCAAGATTCTCATAATATAAAACATCTATTTATAAAATGAAATTTTAATCACTTCAATTGATTTAAGATAAGATGTTTACCCTAATGTGGTAATATGATAACATTCCAAGGATCTATGTTTTCTCAAATATTGATAAGGATAAATTATTATTATTATATAATTATATAAGTGATTCATTTTATGTAAATTATTTTAATAGTTAAATAAAGTGGAATTTGATAGTGTATTGTTGTGTTGATGTGAGATATTATAGGTGGTGGAGTGGAAAATATTATTCATATTGGTGACATGTAATGTTAGTGGAATTGAAAATATGTTATTTTTAATGATATAATCTAATTTTTTTTTAATGTATGGTTTAATATGATGTTATAAATGATATTAATGGTGAGTGATAGAGTATTGTTGTGGTCGAATTCATTTTATAGACTTTTTATTTCATTAGAAATCCCCAATATTCAAAATTTATCTTTCATTAGAATATATTATATTGGCGTTTTGGATTTGATCTAAAAGGGATATTAAAAAAGGTTTGTAGATGAATAATTTTTTTATCATTATAGTAATAAAGAATATTGTTCAACATGAAATTATGGTAGGTGACTTAAATAATCATCACTTCTAAAATCATTGTGAACATCTAATACTTTTATTTCATATGTTTTTTAGAAAATATATGATAAGAAAAGAATGAATATATAGAAAATAGAAATTTTATTTGTCAGTTGAATTGAAATTGGATTGGATTATTATTCTATTTAAGAAATTGAAGTTGGTTGAGTAACAAATTGAGGGATTATTTTTTAATTCTATAATGGTGGAATTATAAATATGAATTTGGGAGGAAATTAAAATATATCATAGAATAATTTGAATTGTTATATATATATAAATAAAATAATTAATGAAATATTAATTATTGTGGAAAATCTTATAAAATTAAAATAATCAATGTTTTTAAATTTTTTATAATTCATAGGTAAATTATTTAATAATTTCATTAGATTAATTTTATCCACGATTACTGATTATAAATATTTTTGAAACATATTCGAAGTTCCAAAATTGTATTCTAAAAAAAAGTGGAAAACATATAGAAATAAAAATATGTAAAAGTGAGAAGGTAGAAATTACAACATTTAAGTCATCAAACCATAGCCTAATGTATGAGGCAATTTACAGGTAATACTCTAATTTGTTGTGGTCTGGGCTGTAGTATCAACAAGGTACTAATGTAAAATAATATTTGATAAAGCATGGTTCATTTCTTATCCTACTATATGGATAGAGATAATGAGGTAAATACACTCGGTTGGTGGATATGGATATAGTTGGTCTTGGGTTTATTGAAAGAATTAAATCAATATCAATTTTGAGGTATTGTTCAATTCCATGATGATTAATGAAGTTATTTACATTTATATGGTCTATATATAATTATTTATATTTTATTACATTATTCTTATAATAATTCATCGTAGGGAAAGCTAAATTTAACATAGTGAAAAATGTAGTTATAATAGTCTATGGGATATTAAAAAAATTGAATGGATTCCTGTTGTAAGGGAAAAAATATCCCAATTATTATTTTGTTGGATAATCATTGAGAGAACTACAATATTTTTTAGATTATTAATGAATTATTCTATTTAAAATCTATTGATGGAACCTTGTCAACAAAAAAATATATTATTCACTATATAGGATAAAAATTTTATAATGTTACATATTTTTGAGAAATTAAAAACATGGAAATGGTAATTCAATATTTATTTCAACTAAGGAATCCAAGTGTTATATTATTAGAACATATAAATGGTAAATTATTTAGATTAGGGTTGAAAATTCCATAAAAGAATATATAGGTTATATTTCTATATTTAACTTTGGATATTGTGGTCAATATGGCACATGATTCAGAACCATGACACACAATATAGGGGAGACTTGAAGCCTACATTATGGTCAAAATTACAGCTCAATGAAATGTATTCAATCACATGGGAATTATCTTCTTGAATATATACAAAATATTAATTAATGTTTACAAGATATAAAGGATTCACATTCGAACAATTTATAGTTTTCTTTCACAATATATAAGGTTATGTACATCAAATATATAATTTATAATGGAGATAATGGTTATGAAGATATATTATATATGATTTCTCCCAGATGTAATACATTAAGAAATTGGTTTACTAATGGATCAATAACAAAATAAAACAGAGCATACCATTTCAATCATATTTTGCAATGTTTTAATGATCAGGTCTATAAAAATTCCTTCATTTTAATTTCAAGTACTATTTGATATGAAATCACTATCTTTGGTTTAAGCATGTATCTGATGACCCTTTTCTATGATATGATTTTATCCATTGGAATCCAAATGTGGGATAAAAAATTATTATATAGAGTTATAGGTTCAATCATACCCTAATGATATTTTGTTGGAAATGGTGTCTTGGAAAATTGGGTGACATAACATAAAGGTAGGTACATGAAAATAAATTATCGGATGAGTATTGAATGGATTCATAGAAGTGTGAAGGAAGTTCAAAATAATCATATTAGGTGGCCAGTGGTTGATGTGGCTCAAGAGATGAAATTATTGATGAAAAATAAGTGATATTCTAGCTCTGATTATATAGTACAAGAACCATCCATACATTTTTATACATTTTACCAAAATGAATAATATATATGGAACCACTATAGGTACCCACATTATTTATAGAACTACTAGGCCTCTATCCAAATGGGAGTTTATATTCCATGGATTGGTATGATCATATTATGTAGTGACATCAATATGAACATCCAAACTAATGAAATTCAATTTTCATTTAATGTTCTAGAGGCATGAGTGAAATTTTTTACCTGACAAGGACTACATAACCAAGAATTTACATATATTACTTAGTGGTTCCAAAGAAATGTGAGTAAAAAAATGGTTCCATTATCTAAAAAGTAAAAACCATAATTCTAACAATTTTGGTAGTTCTACAAAAATAAATAAAAATAATTAATAATCATTACTAAAAAAGGTTTTTAATATGATGTTGATGTTATTTTATAATAAGTAAAATGTGTATTGAGGCACAACTAGTGTTGAGGTCAACCTGGAGGAAAAAATTCATAACATCAATACTTCTATTCTAATTTTAAGCTTGTATGAAATAGATAAAATTATCCTAAAAATATATCTAATAACAACTTATATATGATAAAGAACACCTAATTATGTAAATGGAATCTAATGTCATAGGTTGTTAAAATAATTTACTAATCATCAGTATGATATATTCTTAATATGTTTTGATCATATATTTGACAATATTAATGAAAATATAGACATGTAATATTATTCAAGATTATTTTTCATAAAGAATCAAAGTAATAGGAAGTATATCCCACCTTTATATACAATGGAAACTACTTTTTAAGCGGAATTACATAGATTTTTAATTAACAGTAATGATTGAGGCTTTGTATTGGTAAAAACTCATTACCTATAACATTCATTTTTTCTTTGTAAAAATTAAATTATTAATTAATTTTAGTTATTGTTTAATACCTTCTTGTGGGGTTTTCTACAACCCAAACATGTAACAGATTGGACATATCTGTTCCATTCCTTTGGGAAACTTTTGTGTTTGTGGTGTTGTGGGAGGTCACAGTGACTTATTTCTAACTGTTTGCAAAATTTCTAGTTCATTGAATATTGTTTCCAGTTCTGTGAATAGTGTTATTGTTTGGTCATATATTATTAGGTCATCTATCATTAGGTCATTAATTTGGAGGTTATATATTGGTAGGTCATCTATCAGTTTATTATCTATAGGTAGGTCTTCAATTGGATGTATAGTGTTTTCATATTAGTTGGTAAAAAATGTTTCCAACATCCAATAGTTTCACCCCTTTGACATTATTCTTGACGTAAAATGTACTATATTAATTTTCAATTGATTTAAGTCTGATTAAATGACTATAAATTAGATCAAATTTTCAAAATGGTTTGGGCTCCTTTACTAGGCCAAACAGTGTTCCTTTACCAGATCCCCCAATAGAGAAAAATCTAAATTGTATCTAAACCACTGCTCTGTTTTGGTTTTTTAAAAGGGTCGATTTGCCTTCTTCCCTTGCTCTTAATTCACCTTTCTCTTGGTTTTAGGCACCCAAAACCATTGTTCCCAATGATTTTTCGTATTATTTGTTCCTCAGATCATTTTACCCTTGTATTTTTTTCATGATGCATGGACACCCCAAGATTTGGTGCAACTAGGAAGTGTCAATTCGTCTTTAATAAAAGGTATGTTATAACTTTGTTCTTTAGGGTTCTTCGGTATATTCCATACCATATCTCCTTAAGATGTGATGCAATGTGACGTTTATGTTTCTAAATCTTCTTTCCTGGGTTTTGGATAATGAAATTGTGTTGTGCAATCCTTTGGTGGAAGATTAAGTTTCTAATGAGGTGATTTTGATACACTGTGTTTTCCCGTTCTCATGAAAAGAACTTCAAAAACCTTTTGAGGTAGAAGAATCATAGATTTTCTATTTTACATACATATAGTAATAAATTTATCATTATTTATCTACTGGATCATAATGAAATTAACATAATAAGTATTTGAAAATGGTTAATGAATTAGAATTAATTTTACAGTGATGTAATTGCCTCATGATTTGTTTGATAATGTGATATCTAGGCGTTTTCATAGGGTGAAATTCATGAGTGAAATTGGTAAATAACATTAACCAATGATTAATGATTAATTAATTATCCAAATATAAAGAGGCTTGTCTAATGAATCTGGGTTTCGTTGTTGTAATTTGATGATAATAAAATTGATGCATTAAAAATGTTTAATTGAATTTATTGACACACGAAATTCATATTGTTTCTTTATATTTTAATCATGTAAAGTTAATTATTTAATTAATTTTTGATATCTTGAATTTCTAGTTATTTAGGTTTCCCGTAGTTGGAACCTATGATAATTATTCAATTAATTCAAGATGGAATAAAAAACTGGTTGTGTGATAAATATACTGCGTTTTGGGTCTAAGATTCATTATTTCTTGTAAAGGATAAGAACCTTATGATTTGGAGTTTCATGTTATTATTATTTTTCAAGGATTAATACCTTGATTAGGGCCAAGAGCCCAGTTTTAAGGTTTTTGGTTTCCAGCTGCTTTTGTTGTGGGGTGAGCCTGGGTTGGCTGAGCCAAGAAGGCTATTATGATATGTGAGGGTAGGGAGGCCATGTTTTGGTGGTGGAAATAGTTTATTATTTTAGTGGATACATGCATCAAGTTATGCATGTGGGGGTTAATGAGGATACCAAGGATTACGGAATGGGTCGAAGCTGTGCATACCCAGCGATGTGAAAGTGGTTACTATTGAACTTATTGTTTATTTTTATACATACCTTCCCCATTTATTTATACTGATCTTCATTCATTCCCTCATTCCAAAAGAGGTGAATACTCACAGTGTAATCCATGTGCTTTCCATGTTCAGATTGTCAATTATGGATGGGTCTACACTCCTGATATAGGTGGAGAAAAATCAATGGGTAGTTCATCTACTCAATGTGTTAAGCCACATTCTTTTGGTAGAATAGAATTAATTCTTATAATTCCTGAAATTGTAAAAAATTGTAATTTTTTTAAATAAATTAAAATATGATGATTAGTCGGTGGGGTTGTATCATGCTAGGATGCAATGTAGATGTTATAGTTTTGAGGAACATTGTACTTCTTTTGGTTATTCCTAGAGGGAAAGGATCTAGGTAGGAATGTTAATTAAATTTAATGTGGAATTCATAATGAATAAATAATGATCAATGAATTAATTAACATAAAATTGAATTGATAAAATGGTATAAAGTAACTTAATATATGTCTTTAAATGGTTGTTTGATTATTATATATCGAGTCTTAGCAGTAGATGTCGGGAGTCTTAGAGATGTTAGTTGAAATTGTTTCTAAGGAAATGTTTCTACCATAGTGAGTTTGTGAGATATATTATACCATGTAAAATTTGAGTTTCTATACAATAATCCACCATGTCACATAGGGAAAATGACACCCTAGGTACTCTGATCCCTAGGGGTGTTTTCCCTAACATCCTGATAGGAGGATGGATGGCTGACTACCCCCTTTGGAGCTTCTCTTTTATCTTGGTATTTAATTGTTCTAGTATGCATAGTGGTTAGTTTTCCCAATATATGTGTGTGTAGGGCAATAATAAATTGTAATTATTTCACAAACATATATTCTTGATACAATTTGTTAAGTTCTACTATAGTTATAGTGTATAGGCTATGATAGATTGAGGATCCTTACTCGTCGTATGGGATGTATTGGATTAAGGTATAATAACGTATGTATGATACGTGTTATGTGGGATGGGGTGGCTCCTGGAAACTACCTAGTTACATTAAGTTCTATGGTTTTGGTGGTGTGATGCATGATATAAATGTTGACACATGAGGTTCATATTATGGTTCTTCTCCTTGGTGTCGACATGTAAGACATTTTGCAGATAGATGCTCAGAACATGTGATATTAGGGCAAGGTGTAAAACCCGTGGGGATGTTGTAGTGGGGTAAAATTGATATTTTTTTACCTTATATACTATTTTATGTGATACATTATGAGATTATCCATGATGAGTATGGGAATATAATATAACTTTTTAGATGATGACTTGGTTTCAATTGTTGTTCATTGTGCTTTAGCGTGCTTTATTTAATTTTTCATGACTGGAACTGGTGAGGATCATACTACGTATAAAATTAGACTCACCCTATATAATATAATTTTTTTATTAGTTAGAGTATGTAGGATATTAGGCTTGTAACTACTAGATTGGGGGTTTTTCACGAGTTGTTTGCGATTTTTGGTCTCTATCTTTTTACATTTTTTGTTACTTATTGTTTTTCACATTCAGTTGTTGTAGAATTTTCATTAAATTACATATATGTACTAGGGTTTCTTTCATATTATAGTATATTAAATGTTTGTTGGTGTCTATATTATCTCTCTCTTTTTCATGTGCTATCTTAGAGGATAATATTTATCATTTCATGTGTTCACATTACCCTCAAATCTAGTTGCAAACTCATGGCCTATTAGAGGTGGGACATGGGGAGGGGGATTATCTATTTTATCATATTTCCTTTCCATGAGGTGTAGACATAGTAGTGAGGGGTTGTGGAAGAGTGCATTTAGAGGTCTGGTTAAGCGATATTATGATGTTAGGATTTATAATCATGTGAGGTTTCATGGTTTTGTAGGGAAAGAGTGTCCAATATGTTTATCAAGCTCCATAACCATATAAGACATGATGATACATTGGAATTTAAGGTCCCATGTGATTTGATGCATAGACCATTAAGTTTATAGTGACTAGAAAACATGGAGATATTTGTTGTAGGGTAGAGACCTAGGAAAGTATCATGCATCATTCATCTTTGTGACTATGATTGATTGGGTTCACCTTGGTATAGGTTAACATAAAATGGACAAAATATAAAATAATTAATGAAAATTAAAATCTTCAACATTCATTGTTCAAGAGATCTAATAGCTTATCTAATTGTATGAATGTCTCCAAGTGAATGTCCTCATTCGGTTACTGTAGAAGATGTACAGCAGGTTGCACCAGAAGAACACCACTGAGTATAGGTTGATGATATTGACACTTGGAGGAGAACACTCTGAGAGTACAAGGAATCCATCTGCATAAAGGTAATGTATTTACTAGTTGGAGGAGGTTGAGACATCATTCATTTTGATAAGTGCTATGAATTCGTACTGGGGGACTTTGGTTTTGTCAATGCCATGTGGGGTTGTGAGTTAGTGGTTGTTCTTGTTCCTCAGGGGTCATTATGAGTAAAAAGTATATTGGGAGAAGTTTATATATCTGTTTATAGTAGTGTATATTTCGAGGATCATGAAGGAGGCTAGTCCCCAATAGTTCATTACCATTCAGTAGTAGAGCACTATTGTGTGAGATTTTTGGAACCATTTCAGTAATCTTATGTGATATGCCCATGAACTATTTCGAGATATGGAGGCCAACGAGATGTATTTATAAGAGGATTTTAATATATAGATTTATCACTAGGTCACCCCGTTTATGATGAAGACGTAACATGATGTGTCTGTGTGAGTATAGAAAATCAAGAAAACATTATCCAGAACTGAATATTCATGACAATTAAGTCATTAGGGTGTCTTGTGAAGCCAACCTTTGGTTCAAGGTTCCCGATTTTTAGGGAATTAGATTTTCCTTTCGGTCGGTTATAGGTACCTGCATTCAATGTCTCATTTCTCCTAGGGTATCAGTTTTTAGGTCTATGCTAATGTATCAGATTCTTATTTTTATGGAAGTTGAGGTCATCAGTAGCATGAGTTCCTTACATTTTTGAGCAGTCACTGTCTGTGAGGTTTTTTTCTCCATGTTCTTCTATTGAAGTAGTACGAGCTGAGGAAGAAGTTGAAGATTTATCCTTTTTTGGATCAGTATAGAGAACATGGGGTAGGCTAAGGACATCCTTAGGATGATTCTCACTGTAAAAGATAATATATCAACCATGGAGGTGGTCATCAATAGGGTCAAAGAAGATTTGGTGCAGGTTGTGGTCAACTTCAAGGGTTATTGTTTCAGCACCATGAGAGAAGGATGTCGTTTGAGGTACCCTTTTCTTCTTTTCTACATGGGTGCATACCATTTTTGACTCAGGAGTACCGAACTCCTTCATATCACATTCCCTTTTCCATGAATTGGGAAGTTTGGTTGAGAGACATCCACCTTCTTTGGTATTGACTACGCCAGTTGGAGATTAGTCTAACTTGTTTGAAGTATGTAAAGACTATGATCTAGTGTTGTGGAATCACAACTCTTAGGGATATTTCCTAATCTTATTTTTACGACCACATGATCTCATCCATAGCATGGATTGGTTGTCTCTAGTGTAGTATATAGTGTATTACCTCTAAAGACAGGTGGTTAACGGACAAGGCCTTTAACATTACATAATCCTAAATTAAATGGATTATTCACATTGAGTATCTTTTCAGGTTTAGTGTTTTAGAGGATTAGGTAATAACATTTACATAAAAACATGAATATTACATGTAGACAATTCTATTTGGTATCCATTTTTTCACAAAATAAAAACTCTTGAAAAAAAGATTCACATCTAGTTCCATGTTTTTGAAACCATGTCTTTTCTTTGATCCCATCCTTGACTCGTATTCATATATATGTCATGTGGAAGACATTTCAAAAACATGGGATGAGAATATAAATCTCAATAAAGGATATAAAATAAAGAATGAAAACATTATCCCATAAATAAATACAAAACAATGAAACCATAATTTTCAATCATAACAGACCTCATGAAATTATAATATTTATGAACAACACATTGAAATCATAAATCATAAAGGTTACTTATTGCATAAACAACATAATTAAATTGTAGCTATCATAGCTACAGAGGGAGTCACATCTGGAATACCGGTAATAATATATTCCCAAAATCTATTAAGATAAACGTTTACTTTTACCTGCTTCACATTACCCAATGCATTGGATAGCTATCTTAGGCTCACCCACCCTATGATTATCATAGAACCACTCGTATACGTAAACAATGCCCAATATCCACAACATATTCATCACACATAAAATAAACATAAAGGAATGATTACATTTACATTTTTTAATCATAATATATCATTTCAAAATTTTGAAAAACTCAAAGCATTTATCAAACTATTTTCAAAACCATTTAAAATATTAAATAAAGAGATTTTTGAATCAAAGTGTCCCATTCCACTTTGATTCTTTTGAAAGAAATTTCAATTTCAAAAAATTCATGTCCATATAACAAAAATCCTTAAAACTATTTTTAAAACATTGACATTAATGTGAATGATTTAGAACAATAAACCATTAAAACATTTAAAATGATATTTAAGTTAAAGTGTTTTTAAAAAAATTAGAGATCCTAGAATACAAATAATTGAGGAATGAGATTTAATCAGAACATAATAATATCATTAGAATAAAGGTATTAATGATTTAATATTCCAAATGATATTATATACACCATATAAGGGTGAATTTCTGTATATCAACAATGTAGACTAAATGGAAATGTAAATTGAGACGAAATCCCTAATAAAGACGGGATCCTTAGATCAACGATAAATAAATTAAAAAATTATGTCTCAAAAATAGAAATACATAAAATATAAGTTTATATTATGTGTAAAACAATCAGAAGTTATTCATACATATTCCTAGTACGACATAATCAAGAAGTTGATGTTTAACCCAAAAATTTAAATTGGGATAAGAAGTTTTCTTACAGAAATTGGACAGCCTGACGACGTCACTTTAAAATTCTGAAAATAAGTTGATGAGAGAGAAAAGGATATATCATCACTTGGACATAAAATTTACATCAATAAAGATATAAAATAACATATCCCAATATAATAATATGTAAATTAAATGACATAACAAAATGAAGTCTTTTAAAAAGAGGAGGGTGAAAGGTTTCCTTACCGACTTGGTATGATATGAAACATACACCCCATGAAAGAAATATCACACAATGAATATGTAAATACCCAAGAATTAACGTATATGACACAAATAATAAAATCATGGGTAGTACATCCACCACACAAAAGGAAATAGTGGCAAATATAGCATGAATCTCATGGGAATAAAAAGTGAGATGAAAAACTCTTACCACGTTGTAATTAATTGAGTCGTGTGAGAAAAGTTAAAAACCACCAAATTAATTGAAAAATTTCATGAATATAAATAGAATCATGATTATATAACTCAAATGTCATTACGAAATACACCACATGCAATAAATAAGTGGGTAATAATGGAAATCTCACGGAATTAAATGTGAGATAAGAAATCCCTTACCTCATGTCCAACTTTACTCGTATGTTCGTTGTTCTTCCTGAATAATAAACATAAGATATCCTATAATTGCATAAGAAATTTTTTTATTATTATTATTACTTTTATATCACTTATTACCTTGAAATAACAGTTAGTTAATTATTTGAGTTAATATCAGATATTTTGTAGATGTTCAGAATTTGTGTAAAAAATGAACATGTTATAATTAAAATTTGTCAATGTGGTCAACACTCTATTATCTACAGAATGATATTAATGATTTAGATATAATATATAACATATATACCTAGTATTTACAAGTATTTATATTAGTACATACCATTTGGAGACAAGAAATGAAATGCACTGTTCCTAGAGACGATAAGCCGTACGTACACATGAACGCTACTTTCATTTCTATTTAATAATTAATGGCATGAAAAAATAATAATAAATAGTTATATTATAAATATAGTATAATATCATATATAATATCATTATCTCCATACTTTATGCAGCCCACATATGGCATTAACGAGTCAAATAACATTGAGGGGGTGGTAGTCTGCACTTCCTAAAATGAAATTATCTTGTTTACTCATTATGGAAACCATAAAGGTATGCTGTAAATGAAAAATAAAAAAGAATAAAGAAAAAATAAACATAATATACATCATATATAAATATTGTGACATCATAATGGATACCATGAGAGGCAGTAGGAGTTAATTAAACAATCATCGTTTCGTGAGGCGTTTGTTTTCCATCCACAAAAACAACATGTTCTTTACCCATTAGATGGAGGTGTGTGTATGTTTAGTTCAAATAATAGTAAGAACAACATCCTAGTATATTTAGGATACTGGTGTTGTTACAAAATAATGGAATAAAAATAGTTTAGGTGTTGGAGAAGTAAAATAAAACAAAAGAACATAAGAGAAGATGTTACCCTTAAATCCAGTAACACCATTTAGTTTGATCCAAAAGGGTTTCATGAAGTCCTTTCAGCCTAAATTATGGCTTATAGGATGAATATAAGGATATTGGGATATTATTTGAGCAGAGTTTTTTTGTTCCAAAGGCTTGAGAAGTGTGAGGAATTGGTTAGAAGTTAGGGCTTTTTATAAGGGAGAGGAGGGGATCCTTAGGAAAGATTTAAAGAATTATTTTATATTTAACTCATATTTAGTTTTAAAAGGTCAAATAATAATTAAAATCAATTATAGGATGACTAAAGGTCGAGATAAAATAATAAAGCATGAATTGGTGTGGTTTTGGATATTTTTTTAATATTTATAATCTTATTTATTTAAATTATTTATTAATGAGTTAAATACTACATCATCATTATGTCATAAATAATTTAATTTAATTTATGTCGAAAAATAATAATAAAAATACAATGATGTAGGAAATATTTTTATATTTCCAATGAATATTTATAGTTCAAAATATAACATATATACCCACATGTAAAAATTTATTTACTAAAAAATATTTGTTTATGTCATTTTTGTCTTTATTTTAAATTAATAAATATAAAATGTCATGATTACTCCCATGTGGCTCCATCGGGTCCCAAATTTGACCCAAAGATGCCCATGGTCGAATATATATCATCCAATAGGAGTTGGACACATGTAAGGCTAATTTATTATTATTATAATATAATATGAACCTTATTTATTATATTTACCCTTTAATCATGGAAAATAAAATATTGGCTGAATAATTATTTAAAATGACTAAAAATAAATGTTAACTATTTACAAAATTTGGATCTACTGATTCCAATTATGGAATTCATTTTTCTATATTTAAAACATAGAGTGGAAGAAATTTATTTAAAATTAATTCCCGCTGTTAAAACAAATTGTATGTTTTTATGAAATAATAAATATCAAAATACTGTCACTTTTTATGTCCAATTTTAAAATGAATTTACTTCAATGACAAAAAATAAATTAAATTTCAAAACAATATTATAATATAACTTTAAAACAAATTAAAAAGATAATATTTCCATATAAACAAATTAGATTAAAACCCAGTTTTGAATTAAAATACAGTATTTTTCACTATTCATTAAAAAAAGAACATTATCAACAAAATACAAAAAAAATACCGTAAGTAAATTTTGATCTCCCTAATATAAGAATTGTATTTTTTCAAATAGAACATATAAAAGTGAAAAAAACTATATTTAGAGAGGGTTCGACATTAAAATGCAGTAAATTGACCTTTCTATGAATATTATAGTATTTATGCTTAAAATCGAATTATTTTCATATTTTAAGCCTCTACCATTTATTGGATAAATATAAAAATATTCAAAAAACATGTACAATAATATTTTAGTTAGTCTTATTCCTTCCATGAAATACAATGGCAAGGCGTTAACTACCTCTTAAAATAACAATATTATATTATTAGTGTGCAACGTACTATTTCAAAGAAACACATTGTTGTGTATCGGGTATGCCATCGAACATAGAATACCCTTTAAAGTAAAATTAATATTTAATTCACAAATATTATTATGTATGAAAAATTTCATGTTCTCTATTAACCTAGGATGTTACATCCAGCCCCCTTTTGAGAATTGCATCCTCACAATTTTATAACTGGGATTGGAAATATAATTAAAAGTCCCACATTAGAAAATAGTCAGTAAATAAACACTTTAATAGAATGAATGGGAATTAAAAAGGTCACCAAATAGATCTCATACTCAGATTCCATGTAGGAAAACATGAATATGGAAGAGATAGAAAACGGTCAAGTTCTAATGGAGAGTGGTTATAAACATGATTAGAAGAATGTTAACCACCAGAAAGTCACAAACATATGATGTCTTAAATGGTCCTTGATTTCCCAGTAAGAAATTTAAACCAACAATTTTTTTTCTTTACGTTACTTTTCATAATTTTGAGGAATTCATTTACTACATAGAATAATAACATAATTAAATATACTTACCTTCATGTAGAGTTTCATCATTTAATAAATTTGTACCAAAAACTAATATTTTCTCCAAACAATGAGCAATAGAAAAGACATAGTCACATGAAATGGACAAGAATAATATTCTTGGGAATAAAATAATACACAAAAGAATATCTATATATTTACATAGCCTTAGGAATCAACTAAAACCAAAATGGTTAGTACGAGATCATATAATCCCCAAAAAAAGGATAATCCTTTATAAAAAAATTACTACTCTTAATCTCCAAAATTCAAAAAAGTTCCCAAAGTTCAAAAAAGACCATTAAAAACATAATTGTCCTTAAAACACTTCAATATAATCTAAACAATGATTAAAACCCAAAACTAAGAAAGATTTAATCCCATAGTCTTCCACAATAAATCATAACATTTATCTCCAAATAGAATCGACTACTCTTAATGTCTCATACTGAAGTGTAATTAACCAAATCAAATATTCTCTTTGATAGGTTAGTCATTTCTGTAAATAACCCAAATCACTATATGTCCCCAAAAACATTCTTCCAAAATAAAATTCCACCATCACTCCTCAATTGAAATCCAAATTATTATATTTTCCATAGGCATATTGTGTTTCTCCCAAATAGAGAACATCTTCCTTTATAAATTAATCCCCAAATTAGTTTCCAATATTAAGAATATCCATTTAATAAAACATTATATCCAAAATAATCTTATTCTTGATCAAAAAAATCATTTAACTAAAAAAATATGTCAATCTAACCAAGAACTTCACGTAGTTTAGTGGTAGGCGATAAATCCCAATCACACTTTGGTTGTGAGTTCAATTCTAGCAGCTTTGTCAAACACGACAGGTTGTCACACATTCTGCATGTTGTCCTTTTTATAAAACAAAAAAATAACCCTAAAATGTTTTAACCTAAATGGTTTCCTTATACCTCTCATTTTCATCTCAAATCATTATGATCTCCACGTCTTAATTCTTGATGTCTTATATATATTGTCACTTTTTTTTAATTTCACCACCATATGATCAAATTAAATGATCCCCAGAATAAAGAACATCATACCTTGATCATGGTGTACACTTGGATTCATCGTTTTCTTGTTCACGTTGGTAGAATGTCCATGAATTGCAACAATGATTTACGTATCCTTCAAAATCATTTGCTTCCTTTATCCAAATACACCTTGTACAACTTGGGTCATATGAGTGTTCATAGAAAAATAGTTTAGGGAAATAATCATGTAAGACATATAATGTAAAGAACCAGAAATTTCAAGGAAAATTTTTTCTTAATTTATTTGGGACTTTACAAGAACACAGTTTCTGACAGCACCTGATTCTGAGGCCCGGTGTGCACGGAATCAATTTCCGAAGTCTGGCTCGAGTATGTTTTGTGAACAAACAAGTGGGTTTTATAACTTTTGAACCGGTGCTCGGAATCAAAATCTGAGGGCACCAATGAAACTGCAACGCTGGTAATTGCTTAGGAGAACCTTTTCTGTAGGTGCGTTTGCTCAGGAAGAGTTGTTAAATTTGTGGTTTTAGTGAGGAATAAATAAAATTATATAAAAAATTTTAGTTATTTTCCACTAGGTAGTTTTATCCTTAGTAAGGGATTTGGGGTGGGACCTGCATGTTGTTAACCAACCATGAGTGGATACTTTAATGGTGGGGCCCACATGATCCCCAACCTTTCACATTCCTATAACTCTCCTTTAACCCCCATTTAATCTCCCCTTCCTTAACTCTTGAACAAGTCCCCCTTTTTAATGAAAACTCTTCTCCTTCCACTCCCCCTCTTAAGTGCATGACAACACTTTTTAATTAATGAGTTCATCATCTTCAATTATTTATGTTATTTGAATTTCAAATGGCATGGGTGAATAAAAAATAATAGCTCGCAAAAGAAGGCATCCAAATATTTATTGACATTGGAAACACAGAGTTTTGTTGGGTGCAATATATGGATGTGAAGCCATCGATGCAAGGATCATAGATATACGATCGTTTAATTTTTTGGGCTTGGAACGAAGCCACAATGGCTTGTGGAAGGAGGCACCCAAAAATTTATCGATGCTGGAAACACATTATTCTGTTGAGTGTGACATATTGATGTGGAGCTCTCAACCCATGGATCAAGAATAGGTGATCATTTTAATTTTTGGGCTTTGAATTACGATATAATGGTGCACGGAAGGGGGAGACGCGGCGGCACCGACGACCGGAGGCAGCGGCCAGAGCCGTCCGACCGCTTGGAGGCGGTGGCGCCCCAGCGCGCCGCTGGAAGAAAACCCGCTGCCGCACAGCCGCAACAGCGAGGATCCATACCTGGCGGCCACGTGGGATACAGGAGGCAAGGTGGCGCCAGCTGGCACAGCCAGTTACAACAAGGGGCTGCGCCCCTTGTGTCCTGCTCGGCCAGCACCGAGTCGTGGCCGGCCTGCCAGGACGGGCCACGCCAACTGGGCTGGGCCATGGCCAACTGGTCCGGACGCAGACCCGGGTCGGGTCGACCCGGTTCGGGCCGACCCAGGGGGTATTGGGCCGGGTCGGATCGGGCCCAAACCCCCAAAATTCAGTCCGAATCGTTCAAAAGCCCATTAATTGTGCTACAGACTTCCGATTGATGCACTATCAGTTGAGATGCGATCCTTGGAACGAGACGATCGTTTTGGTATATTACACTCAAGTTTTAGGTAAACTATGGGTACGACCGGGTTGGTTTGAACACGAAATCAGCCAGGCCCTCGGAGCGAAAACACTTATAACCTGAGCTTCGGGCGTCTGATTGATGTGTCATCGACTTCATTGGATTCCTCTAGATGAGAAGGAACTTTCGGAATACTTTTCTTGAGGTTTGGATTTATTTGGATAGTGGCTGGGTTGGATTGAAGCCGAAATCCAACGAGGCCCATGGAACAGAAAAGCTGATATCTTTCAGACCGGACATCCGTTTGACGAACCATCAGTGGTGTTGGTGATCACATTGACAAACTTTCCCTATGAGTATACCCTATGAGAGTTCAGGGTACAGTTGAGATTTGGTCGGGTTGGTTCTCACACGAAACTAACCGGGCCCCTAGGACGAAAAGGCTAACAACTCACCGACCGGGTGTCCGATTGACGCACCGTCTGATGCGTTGAGACCCCGATGATGAGGCGGTCCTTTGAGATAATTCTTCGTGGGACATTGATATACATTGATTATCGACCAGTAGCTCATGGAGTGGACCCTCCCGGAGATGAGCGTACGGAGTACGAAGACCGTCTAGCTGGTTGAGACCTGACGACTGCTTGACCGACTCGACTCGGAGTGAGTCAACGAGCCTAGTGGACAGAGCACTACTTTGTTTGGGTGCATATCCATGGTGGACGGAGCACTACTGTGTTTGGGTGCAGACCCACGGTACTCGACCGGAGAGTACCTCTGTAGGCTATTAGGGGGGATGTACCACTATGTTTGGGTGGCAGACCCCGACGAGAAGCACTACTATGTTTGGGTGGATGGCCCACAGTACTCGACAGGAGGAGTACCTCAGCAGTATTAAGTTTGTGAGCAGTACCTCGGAGTCATGACTGTATCACTATACTCGACAGAGACGGGGGTCTTCATCAGTTACGGTTTCAATAAATGAAAATCCTGGTTTGAGTTGAGTCTATGACCATTGTTTTTACCCCATTATTGAGATAGATCACTTGATAACTTAGGTATATGTATGGGCATATACCAGGGTAATGGTTATCAGTTGATTTCATAATCTTTGTGTTTCCTCATGATTGAGATGGGTTACTTGAAAACTTAGGTATGTGTATGGGTATATACATAAGTAGTGGTTATCTGTTGAGATCTTATTTGTGGTTATCCTTGTAGGATTTGGAGAGACCTTAAGGGTCTCGGGGTCCCTACTGAGTATCGTTATATTCACCCCTGCACGGGCTATGACCTCACCTCGTTGTGTTGGTTGTAGACGACGAGCAGTGCTGACAGAGGTCGAGAGTTCGAGGACTGGATGGTACCTGGAGGTAGATCTCACGAAGAGTCAGTATCCAGAGGTGGACTTCACGACGTGACGATACTTGGAGGAGGTTGATGGGAGAGAGTGTTGTTGAGGATATCTATACCTACCCTTCATGTAGGATCCATGGTGGATGATCTAGGAGCTGTGCTATCTGTACCTACCCTTCAGGTAGGATCTAAAGAGGATGACCCAGGAGCTGCTTCCATTCTTCCAGTTGTTTGTCTTTTATTGTTGTACTTTCGTTCAGTTGTAGCTGTACTTTCAGTTGGGTTTGTATTCTAGCCCACTTACTTTTTAGCATTTTCTTTTGTACTTAGTATATTACTTCCTCTTGTACTCTGTGTTTTTTTTTACTATTATAAAGGAAATACCTTCCCAGTTATCATATTTTATGCCTTTGGTGCTAGTCGCCAGCCCCTGGCCTATTGAAGGTGGGATTGGGTTAGTCGCAACATGGGCCCCGAGGACGGGTCATGACAAATTGGTATCCGAGGAGTCGGTTCTACCGCAAGACTTATAACTATGATATTTTCTTTTCTGTGAAGCAATAGTGTTAAGGGTACCGAGTGTGGTCTTCAGTTCAGGGACTCCAGTGTTGGTGTGGCGGCCGACGTATCCATACACCAGGACCCTGACTACTGATTTCCAACTTTGTACATGAAAACCCTGATTGTGTTTTTGTTTCCAAATGTTTCAAAGTCATCTCAAACCAGGTCATCTCACTAGGTATAAAATTTTGACCGTGTTGCATCTGTTCAGGATGTCTCCATGCAGATAGTTAGTTGGAGTTCCGAGATAGTACTTGAAAATGGCTCATCGATCAACGTGCCTCTAGTGTAGGGCCCTTTTTACTATTTTGGCACCCTCGGGTGGTGTACTAGCAGCAGCACCACCTGTTGGGCAGCAGATGCCACCAGCTAAACTAGAGAATTGTGCACGCTGGCAGAGCGTGTTGCACGAGTTCCAATAGCAGCGGCCTACGAGGTTACGAGGCGATGTAGATTCCCAGACAGTAGAGGACTGGTTGGAGGCGATTGCTAGAGTTTTCCGCATAGATGAGACACCAGTGGAGTGGATGGTAGACTAGGCTACTAGTGTTTTCTAGTGAATGACCATGAGGATGGTCCGCATAGTGATAAGGATTCGGTACATGGACCGATACCTAAGATGGTGACTTCAGGTATTGTGTCAGCTATACATCACTACCTGTTGGTCATCATTTACAACCGGCGGTACAGGTAGGTGACACATGTAGGCTTACTGCCTTACACATGTTCCAACATCAGATACCCTCAAGTTCCGTGGTGAGCCTGACTCACAGGTAGTTGAGGACTGGCATGGGGAGGTGGCTGAGAGTTTTTTAGAGCTTATACAGCTTCGGCAGGATGACTTGTCGGTAGTTGAGAATTCATCTGGTGTACCAAACAATTCCTGGAACTCGATGAATGCCATTCGATCAGTGCTATAGATCATAGATCTCTGAGCGTGGTTTGTTTAAGGATATTCGAGCCAGCACCTTTTTCCTCTATAGATTTCTACTCATGTTAGGGTGCTACAGAGAACCTTGGGGTCGAATGTTCTTTGGATGAATGAATAAAGCTAGAGAATTTTAGAAGTTAGAACGCAGCGAGCTGGTGCCAGTATTAGAGACTTGAGCTTGCGAATGTTTCAAGAAGAGGAAATAATAAGGACAGATGAGTCTGAGAAGCAGCAGACGTGGTGGCAGAGCTGGGAGAGCAGCATGAGGCGGTGCACATTTCAACATGTTACAATCAGCCGCCTTTGTAGCCCCCTACAGGATCAGGGAGCTGGAGGGCAGGGGAAGAGAGTAGCTGCATGCATTCAAGGAGTGTGACCGAAAGGGATCTAAGGATGATTCGAAGTGTGGAATTTGTCTTCTACTAGCTGTCGTAGCCATAGACATCGATACAAATCATCCCTTCCTACCATGAATCTAGTCCCAGACCTAGAGTTTCTGGTTAATCCATTGACTTGACCCTCACGTCTGGAGATACCTTTGGGAGGTGACTCGATAGTCACACTTATGCCGATAGTGTGATCTGACCCTTGAGGCGACAGTCTAAATTGGGACTTCTTGGTGGCAGCGTTGAAGCCTTACGATGTTAGATTGAGTATGGACTGGGAAATCACTGTTCATACTCAAAATGACGGTATTAGGAAAACGTCGAGATGGGTTTTCCTTGGTCGGAAAAAAGGAAACCCCAGGCAGCACAGGATAAACTCATGTATGGGAGGTTGTAGCCGATCATTCTTGGGTCGTCCAACCTTACCCTCGTGGAAGCATGAGTTTTGAGTTTCAGTTCTAAACATGAAAGGGATACCTCTCGAGTTCGAGGATGGTGACCACATTCTTATACGGGTCTCACCTCGACGAGGTTTATAGAGATGTAGCCGAGGCGGAGAGATATCTCCGAGGTTCAACGTAACTTTCTAGGTCCCCAACGGGGTAGGCGAGGTGGTTTACCGCTTCACCGTTATACCTCAGTTGCACCAGGTGCACGACGACTTCCACGTATCTCAACTGGGGAGATACATTCTTGACCCGATGCATATCATCGACCATGGGGAGGTGGACGTTGGCGATGGGGTGACTTTTGCAGAGTTCCAGTAGAGGTTGAGGATCGATAGGAGCGGGTCCAATGAGGACGGTCGATTCCTCTTGTGCTTTTTCATAGGTAGCACGGGAACCTCCTGTTGGGAACATGGGAGCAGAAGGCTCAGATTAATTCTCAGTAACATTTTTGTATCTATAGTTTGTGTTTATGCTTTACGGGGACGTAAATTCCTGAGGTGGGAGTAATGTAAAGACCCAGAAATTTCAAGGAATTTTTGTCTTAATTTCTTTGAGATTTTACAAGAACACAGTTTTTGAAAGCACCTGATTCTGAGGTCCGGTGTTCACGGAATCAATTTTCACAGTTTGGCTCAGGTACGTTTACTGAATGAACAAGTGGGTTTTTCTAAATTTTGAACCGGTGCTCGGAATCGAAATCTGAGGGCACCGATGGAACTGCATTGCCGGTAATTTCTTAGGAGCACCTTTTCTGTTGGTGTGTTTGCTCAGGAAGAGTTGTTAAATTTGTGGTTTTAGTGAGGAATAAATAAAATTATAATACAAATTTTATTTATTTTCCACTGGGTAGTTTTATCCTAAGTAAGGGAGTTGGGGGTGGGACCCACATGTTGTTAACCAACCATGAGAGGATACTTGAAAGGTGGGGCCTACACGAGGCCCAGTCTTTCACATTCCTATAACTCTCCTTTAACCCCCATTTAATCTCCCCTTCTTTAACTCTTGAAAAACTCCCCCTTTTTAATGAAAACTCTTCTCCTTCCACTCCCCCTCTTAATTGCATGCAAACACTTTTTAATTAATTAGTTAAACCTCTTCAATTAATTAGGTTATTTGAATTTCGAATGGCATGGGTGAATAAAAAATAATGGCTCGCGAAAGAAGGCGTCAAAATATTTATTGACGCTGGAAGCACAGTGTTTTTTTGGGCACAATATATGGATGTGAAGCCCTCGACGCAAGGATCACAGATATGTGATCGTTTAATTTTTTGGGATTGGAACAAATCTGCAATGGCTCGTGGAAGGAGGCAGCCAAATATTTATCAACACTAGAAACACAATATTTTGTTGAGCGCAACATATGGACGTGGAGCTCTCGACACAAGGATCGTGAATATGCGATCATTTTAATTTTTTGGCTTTGAATAAAGATACAGCGACACACGGAAGGGGGAGGCGTGGCGGCATCGACGACTGGAGGTGGCGACCAGAGCCGTCCGGCCGCCTGGAGAAGGTGGCACCCCAGCGTGCCACCGGAAGAAAACCCACCGCTGCACAGCCGCAACGGCGAGGAGCCGGACCCCGCGGCCGCGCAGGATTCGGGAGGCAGGGCGGCGCCAACTGGCACCACTGGTTACAACAAGGGGCCATGCCCCTTGTGTTCCGCTCGGCCAGCGCCGAGTCGCGGCCAGCGCCGAGTCACGTACGGCCTGTTGGGCTGGGCCGCGCCCAACTGGGCCGGACCTGGACCCGAGTCGGGTCCACCTCGGTTTGGGCCGACCCAGGGGGTATTGTGCCGGGTCAGACCGGGCCAAAACCCCCAAATTTCAGTCAGAATCAGTCAAAGTCCTATAACTTGTGCTACGGACGTCCGATCGACGCACTGTCAGTTGAGATGCGATTTTTGGATCAAGAAAATCATTTCAGTATATTACACTCAATGTTTAGGTAAACTTTGGGTATGGTCGAGATGGTTCGAACACGAAACCAACCAGGCCCTTGGAGCGGAAACACTTAAAACTTGAGCTCCCGACGTCCGATTGACGTGTCATAGACTTCATTGGATTCCACTTGATGAGAAGGAACTTTCTTCATACTTCACCTGAGGTTTGGACGCAGATGGATAAGGGCTGGGTTGGATTGAACCCGAAATCCAACCGGGCCCCTGGAATAGAAATGCTGATATCTTTCACAACGGACGTCCATTTGACAAACCGTCATCGGCGTTGGTGATAACGTTGAGAAACGTTCCCTATGAGTATACCCTATTAGGGTTCGCGGTACAGTTGAGATACGGCCTGGTTGGTTCGCACACAAAACCATCTGGGCCCCTGGGATGAAAAGGCTAATAACTCACAGACCGAGTGTCTGATTGATTCGCCGTCTATTGCGTTGAGACCCCTATGACGAGATGGTCCTTTAAGATAATTCTTCATGGGACTTTGAGATATTTGGAGCATCGAACAATAGCTCATGGACCAGACCCTCCTGGAGACGAGCGTACGGAATATAGAGACCGTGTATCCGGCTGAGACCTGATGACTGCTTGACTGACTCGACTTGGAGTGAGTCGACTTGCCCAGTGGATGGAGCACTAATTTGTTGGGATGCAGACCCATGGCGGATGAAGCACTACTGTGTTTTGGTGCAGACCCGCGGTACTCGATCGTAGAGTACCTATGTAGGCTATTAGGGGGGATGCACCACTGTGTTTGGGTGGAAGACCCCAGTAGGATGTACTACTGTGTTTGGGTGGCTGGGCCACGGTACTCGATAGGAGGAGTACCTCAGCAGTCTTAGGACAGTGAGCAGTACCTCAAAGTCATGATAGGAACACTGTACTCGACAGAGACCGGTCTCTTCAGCAGTTACAGTTTCGATAAATGAAAATATTGGTTTGAGTTGAGTCTATGACCTTTGTGTTTACCCCATGATTTAGATGGGTCACTTGATAACATAGGTATTTGTATGGGCATATACCTGGGTAGTGGTTATCCATTGATTTCATAATCTTTGTGTTTCCTCATGATTGAGATGGGTTACTTAATAACTTAGGTATATTTATGGGCATATACATAAGTAGATGTTATCTGTTGATATTTCTTTTGTGGTTATCCTTGTTGGATTTGGTGATACCTTGAGGGTCTCGGGGTCCCTACTAAGAATCGTTATACTCACCCTTGCACGGGTTATGCCCGCACCGCGTTGTGTTGGTTGCAGATGACGGACAGTGCTGACAGAGGTCGAGAGTTCGAGGACTAGACGGTACCCATAGGTGGATCTCATGACGATTCAGTATCCAGAGGGGGACTTCATGACGTCACGATACTCGGAGGAGGTTGAAGGGTGAGAGCATTGTAGATTCTATCTATACCTAGCCTTCAGGTAGGATCCGTGGTAGACGATCTAGGGGCTGTGATATCTGTACCTACTCTTCAGGTAGGATCCGAGGAGGACGACCCAAGAGCTAATTCCATTCTTCCATCTATTTGTCTTTTTCTGTTGTACTTTCGTTATGTTACAGTTGTACTTTCAGTTGGGTTTGTATTCTGACCCACTTACTTTTCATCATTTTCTTTTATACTTAGTGTATTACTTCCACTTGTACTCTGTATTGTTTTGTTTACTATTATAAAGGTAATGCCTTCCCAGTTATAAGATTTTACGCATTTGGTGCTAGTCGCCATCCCCTGGCCTATGGAAGGCAGTCTTGGGGTAGTCACGGCACGGGCCCCGAGGACGGGTCGTGACATATAATTTCAAAACAACTGATAAACCATGATTTCTATAAAATATTGAGACCGAATAAGAGTGTAAACATTTTATTAATGGTCCTTTTAAAATATCATAAGTATGTTCTGAGAGACTATATTGTAAAAGAAAATATAAATATTGTCTGCAAAGGCCTCCTTCTTCAGCACCATTTTCAAAAACATAATATGCTTCAAAATCTTGTGATAAGGTAAAATATTTAAAAATTCCTTGAAAATATTTACCTTTCATGAAAATATGAAAATACTTTGAAAATAGGATTTGATTAAATACAACCCATGATCCACGCTGATATCGGTGTATAGTGGAGGTGTTTGATATCTCAATCAATTGCATGCAAGTGAGTTGTATGTTAGAAAATGTTTCAAAATCATCTAAACATGACTTTGCAATAATTATTGCAAACAAGTCATCATGAAGAGATATGAATGTCGTTTTAGATCTTCCTCCTTCCATTTTTAACATACATTCCTTGATCTAGAAGAAGTTATAAAACAAGGATTTAACTTAAATAATAGACATAGGGACTAACAATGTGTTTAACCAAAACACTTGATCCCTAATGTTGTCTAAACTGACCTCTAATACGAACTGTACGGACCCGTCCATAAACATTACATAATCATTAATTAAATGTATATTTTACATTATGGATCTATTAAGGATTATAGTTTTAGAGGATTATGTCATAACATTTACATAACAACATGAATATTACATGTAGAAAATTCTACTTTGTTTCCATTTTTTTCCTAAATTAAAATCTCTTGAAAAAAAGAGTCATGTCTAGTTCCATGTTTTAGACAAGATGACTTTTCCTTGATCCCATACTTGACACTTATTCAACATTAAGTCTTGTGGGAAACATTTTAAAAACATGGGATGCGCATAAAAATCATAGTAAGGGATATAAAATAAGTAATGAAAACATTATCCCATCAATAAATACAAAATAATGTAACCATACTTTTTAATCATAACAGACCTCATCAAATCATAAGATTTATGAACAACACATAGAAATCATAAATCATAAAGGTAACTTACGGAATAAATAACATACTTACAATGTAGCTATCACAACTATACTGGGGGTCACATTTGGAAAACCTATCACATTGTATTCCATAAATCTACTAGGAGAATCATTAACATTTACATCTATCATGTTGCCCAATGCATTTGAGAGATATCACGGGCTAACCCACCCTAGGGTTATCACAGAACAACCCGTATATGTAAACAATTCCCAATATCCACAACATACTCATAACACATTAAATAAACATTAAGGAAAGATAAAATTCCGATATTGTAGTCACAATATATCATTTCAAAATATTGACAAAATCAAATCACTCATCAAAAAAATTTGAAAACCATTTAAAATATTAAATGGAAAGATTTTTGACTCATAGTGTCCCATACCAATTTGAATATTTTGAACGAAATTTAAATTTCAAAACATTAATTACCATATGAATAAATCCATAAAACAATTTTTAAAATATTTACATTAATTTGATTGATTTAGAATAATAATCCTTTAAAACATTTAAAATGATATTTAGTTGATTTTTTAACAAAATGATAGATCCTAGAATACAAATAATTGAAGAATAACATTTAATCATAACATAATATTATCATGAGAATAAATTTATTCATGATATAATATTGAAAAGGATAGTATATACACAATAGAAGAGTGAATTGGAGCATATCAACAATGAAGTCTCAATAGAAATGTAAATTGAGACGAAATCCCTTATAAAGATGATATCCTTAGATCAAGGATAAATCAATTAAAAAATTATGTGTGAAAAATATAAATTCAGCCAATATAAGTGTATATTCTGTTTAAAACAATCAGAGTTAATCAGAAATATTCATTGGACTACATAATCAAGAAGTAGATGTTTAACCCAAAAATTGAAATTGGGTTAAGAAGTTTTCTTACAGAAATTCGACAGCCTAACGACATCACATTAAAATTAAAAAAAGAAGTTGATGAGAGAGAAAAGGATATCTCATTACTTGGACATAAAATTTACATCAATAATTCTATATAAGAACATATCCCAACATAATAAGATATAAATTAAATGACATAATAAAAAGAAGTCTTTTAAAAAGTGGAGGGTGAAAGGTTCCCTTACCGATTTGGTAAATTACAAAACATACACCCCATGGAAGAAAGATCAAAAAAATAACATGTAAATACCCATTAATTAATGTATTTTACACAAATAATACAATCATGGGCAGTACATCCATCATACAAAAGGAAATAGTGGCTAATATAGCATGAATCTCACGGGAAAAAAAGTGAGATGAAAAACTCTTACCACGTTATAATCAATCAAGTTGTATGAGAAAAGTTAATAACCACCAAATGAATCACCAAATAACATGAATATGAATATAATCATTATAATATGTATCAAATGGAAGTACACAATACACCAAATTCAATAAATATGTAATGAAGAATGAAAATCTCACAGAATTAAAAGTGAGATAAGAAATCTCTTACCTCGTGTCCAACGTGACTTGTATGTTCCTTATTCATCCTGAATAAATATGTTAAGTTAATTTATACTTTCTTGATAAAATTTTTAATGTTTATTATTACTTTTATATCACTTTTAACCTTGAAATAATATTTAGTTAATTATTTGAGTTTATATCGTACATTTTGTTGATGTTCCTAATTTGAGTTTAAAATGAACATGTTATAATTTCAATTTGTCCATGTGGTTAATAATCCATTATCTATAGAATGATATTAATGATATGTATATAATATATATAATATATATCAAGTATATACTTGTATTTATATTAGTACATAAAATTTGGATATAAGAAATGAGATGCACCGTTCATGGAGACGGTAAGCCATACATACGCTTGAACGCTACATTCATTTCAATTTAATATTTATTGGAATTACAAAATAATGATAAATACTTATATTATAATTATAATATAATATCATATATAATATCATTAACTACATCCTTTATACATCCCACATAAGGCATTAATGGTTCATATCACATTTAGGGGGCGGTAGTCCACACTTCCTAACATGAAATTATCGTGTTTACTCATTTTGGAAACCATGATGGTATGATGTATATGAAAAATAAAGACGCATAAAAAAACATAAAAATAATAAATATCATTAATAAATATAGTTCCATCGTAATGGCCTCCATGAGAGGTGGTAGGAGTTAATTGAACAATAATCATTTCATGAGGCGTTTGTTTTCCATCAACAGAAACAGTATGTTATTTACCCATTAGATGGAGGTGTGTGTAATTTTAGTTCGAATAGTTTTCATAAAAACAGCCTAGTATGTTGTGAATACTGGTGTTGTTAAAAAATAAATTAATAAAAATAGTGTATGTGGTTGGATAAGTAAAATAAAACAAAAGAACTTAAGAGAATACATTACCTTTAAATCGGGTAACTCCATTTGGTTTGATCCCAAATGGTTTCTTGAAGTGATTTGGTCCTAAGGTAAGGATTATAGGATAAATAGTAGGATATAGAGAGATTATTTGATTATAGTTTTCATGAGCCAAAGTCCTGAGAAGTGTGAGTAATTCATTAGAAGTGAGGGCTTTTTATACGGGAGAGGAGGTCTCTTTAGGAATATTTGAAACAATTATTTTGTTTTAGACTCATATTTGGTTTCAGAAGGTCAAATAATCATTAAAATAAATGTTATGATGACTCATTATAGAAATATTATAATCCAACAAGAATTGGACTAGTTTTGGATATTGTTTTAATATTTAAAATCTTATTTTTTTAAATTGTTTATTAATGAGGTAAATACTACATAATTATTGTGTCATAAATAATTTAATTTAATTGATGTCCAAGAATTAAAAAAAAACACGACGTAGGAAATATTCTAATATTTCCAAGGAATATTTACAGTCGAAATGATATCTTATATAACCCCATGTAAAACATTGATTACTAAAAGTTATTTTTATGTCATTTTTTCTTTACTTTAAATTAATTTATATTAAATGTCATTATTACTCCCATGTGTCTCCATGTGGTCCCAGATTCGACTCAAAGATGCCCATGGTCGGATATGTATCAGCCAATAGTATTTGGACACATGTTAGGGTAATTAATATTATTATAATATTATATTTTACACTTACTTATTATATTTACCATTTAATCATGGTAAATAAAATATTTACTGAAATAATTATTTAAAATGTCTAAAAATTTAAGATAAATATTTAAAAAATTTGGACCTAATTATTCAAAATATTGAATCCATTTTTTTAAATTCATAACACAAAAGTGGAAAAAATTAATTTAAAATTAATTCCCGCTATTAAAACAAATATCATGTTTTTAAGAAATAATAACTATCAAAATATTGACACTTGTTTGTGTCCAATTTCAAATTAAAATTACCTCCAATGAATAAAATTATATTTATTTTAAAAAATATATTCAAATTTCACATTAAAAAAATTAGAAAGATAATATAACAATATAAACAAATTATATTTAAACGCAATTTTGAATTAAAATACAATATTTTTCAGTATTCATAAAAAAAGAACATTATTAGAAAAATTAAAAAAATTTACCCAAAGTAAATTTTTATGTCCCGAATCTAAAGAAGAATTTTTTTGTCAAATGGAATATATAAATGTGACAAAAACTAGATTTAATGGGGGTTCACCATAAAAAGGTTGTAAATCTACCTTTTAGTAAATATTAGAGTATTTATGCTTAAATTCGAATTATTTACTTATTTTAAGCCTCTACATTTTATTGTATAAATGTAAAAATATTCAAAAAACATTTATATTAATATTTTAGTAAGTTTTATTCATTCCCGCTAATACAAAGTCCATGCATTAACTACCATTTTATTATTATTATTATATTATTAGTGTGCAACGTAAGATTTCAAAAAAACCCATTTTTGTGTATCGGGTAAGCCATCAAACATAGCGTCCCAATTAAAGTAGAATTAATATTTAATTCACAAATATTAATAAGTATGAATAATTTCATGTTCTTTATTTACCTAGGATGTTACAAGTGGTATTCATTAATGTTAATAAAGTTCCAAAAATGTTTGTTGGTGATAGAGACCCTCATATAGAGTGGAGGCATGTTCCTTACATGTCTTCCTTGATGGATGAATTGATGTTTAGTTTTCCAATGGTTCAGTAGTCGTCATTTCATAGGGTCATATAAGATTACCATGGTTTATTTCTAGAAGAGGATTTAGCATTACCCCCTTGGTGGGAGACCATGTTTGCGATCGAGCAATAGCTAGGCATGTATCCCATCTCGATGTCTACATATATGAAAATTCCTTATAAGATATAAGAGATTTCTATAAAACGTTATGGTCTATTATAGTGTGGTTTCTTTCATCCTAGTGTGTCATCGTAGGGTACACTATTTTTTTCATGAAGATGGAGGACGCAAATTTGCGGTTTTGTGTCGACTAACATCAGTTGTACCAAGTGATAGTAAAAATATTCTATCTTCCTTCTTGGATTAATGATTTATTTTATAAACCAAATGCTTAATGTTGGTTATTGAAGATCGATTTGCGGTTAGGATATCATCATATGCATTTGAAGGATGAGGATATCACAAAGACCACATTCCATTGTCCTCATGGGAATTAAGTGTTCATTATGATTCCATTCGGTGTGACGAATGATTCAGAAATTTTCATGGGGTTGATGAATGTTGTGTACTATGAGTTCCTATATAATATCATGTTGGTTTTCATTGACGACATCCTTATGTACTCTGCATTTGAGGAGGAGCATGTGGAGCATCTATGTGCAGTTTTGGGAGATCTTTGATGTGAGAATTTTTTTGGGAAGTTTTCAAATGTGAGTTTTTGATAGATAAGTATGTTTCTTTGGGCATGTTGTATCCCCATATAAAGGAGCTATGGATATGTAAAATATCGAAGAAGTTGTGTCTTTGGAAACCCCAATACAATGTAAGATGAGTGATGTTTGCTTTGTATTATAGGCTATACAGGAGGTTCGTTGCCAATTTCTCTCAGGTTACGACTCCTCAAACAGCTTTGACCAGAATTGATTGGGCATTTTTATGGACTGATCAGTTTCAGGAACCATTTGAGTCTCTAGAAGAGAATTTTTTCAGTGCTCCAGTTCTTCGTCTTCTAGTAGAAGGTCTTCAGTTTGATGATTTCTATGATGCTTTGTGTATAGGGTTAGGTTTTCTTATGATGTATCGGAGATCAGTCATTACATAGAGATCTCAGATGTTACATCCCCATGAACTTAACTATGCCACCCATGATCTTTATTGGGTCAGAGTGGTGTTTTCCATGCTATTGGAGAGACATTACCTCATTGAAAGGAATTTCATGGTCTTCACCGATCATAAGATCCTGGCATACATTTTCTCTGAGAGTGACTTGAACATGCGACAACATTGGTGGGTGGAGTTTTTATAGAATTATGACTTCAAAATATCAAATTAAACTAGTAATGTTAATTTTGTAGCTGATGTGATGAGTAGTAAGTCACGTAGTTATGAAATTTGTGAATCATGTGACTCTAGAAGTGTAATGGAAGAACTTTTTTCAATATTTCTCGATATAGAAGATTTTGGGGGAAGTTGTTGACTTTTTTAGATGATGGTGGAGTCTTCTCTGGTGTATCATGTGGAGAAATCCCAATTGGGGGTTCATGAAATGGAGGTCCGGAGAGAACACATTGTTTGTTGTGAGGCCCCTTATATATGGTCTGATGATGAACAATAAGGGGTTCTATTTCATGGAAGGATTTTTGTTACATTTGTGTTGTGTTATATTGTTCTCATAGAGTTCCATTGTTCAGACGTATCGGTACATCCATGAATGAAAAATATGTAACCACATTGAAGAGTCAGTTTTGGAGTTCTGGGAAGATGCGTGCAGTTGAAATGTTTGTGTCTTGTTGCTTGGTCTTACAAAAGGTATAGGCTGAGCACCATGTTCTTGAACATTTTCTCTAGCCGTTAGTTGCTACTCAATGGATGTGGGAGGACATATCTATGGACTTTGTAATTAGTTTATCTTTTTCTCATGGATGATATGATTATATATGGGTAGTGGGGGATTGTTTGATGAAATCATCCAACATTATAGTGATCAAGGAGTTGATCTCAATTGAGGGTTTGTTGAGGTAGTATCTATAAGAGATCATGAGACTCCATGTATTCCAGATGATGATCATTTTAGATAATTATCTTCATCTTACCTCTATGGTGTGTAGAGTTCTCTATCTTGAATTTGGTTCTCATCTATACCTTAGTACTTATTTTCCTCCCTAGATGGGTGGTCAGATACAGCAAACCCTCCAAACTCTTGAAGACATGTTTCTCTCTTATGTCAAGTATTTTTTAGTTGCATGGATGAGGCAGTAAACCTTGGTAGAGTTCACTTACAATAATATTATTCAATTTACCATCGGTATAACACTGTTTGAAGCATTGAATGGACAACCTTGTTGTTCTCCATTATGCTAAACTATGGTTGGGGAGTCGGTAATTATCAAGCTGTAACTGGTAGTGAACATGACAGAGATGGTTCAAGTTATTAATGAGAGGATAAAGGCATCATAGTATCATCATATATACCACACAGATCATAAGAGGATACCTTTATAGTTTGAATTTGGGGATCATGTGTTTCGGAAGGTGAATACCCATCATGGGCAGTGAAGGTTTGGTAATTTGAGTAAGATTTATGCCTGGGTTTTTGGGGATTTAGAGGTGTTGGATCATGTTGGGGTCATGGAATATCATGTAGAACATACCCCACAGATTAGTAGGATACATGTCATTTTTCATGCATCATTTCTCCATCTTTATCTTCACGATGAATCTCATGTCATCAATTCATGATAGATCGATGTAAATGATGATGAAACCTTCTAGGAGCGGCCTATAAAGATACATGACATTAAAGATAAGGTTTTTCATGGGAATCTTATCCCATTGATTCATATCTTATTGTATAATGGTGTTGTAGAGGATAGTACCGGGGAATATGAGTCACAAAAATGCGCTCAGTACACTAATCTATTTGATATTTTTCACTTTTCATATAACGATGTTCGTTTTGGTGTTGTAGAACATTCCTATTTATGAGATGCATTTCTCTTAATTCTTGTTGTGGCTGGCTCTCTTTGGAGATCTATATCCCATATGAGAGTGTTTAGGAGTTGGATATGGTGGTTCCATGGTTTCTATTTTTCCCTTTTATGAAGTGGTCGACATCTTGTGGTGGTAGGATCCTAGAGAGGTATCTTTTTAGGTGGATGTTCCGATGATCCCTTTTATATTTCATCCCAAGGTGGGTTTTGGATTCCTAGGGATGAGAATGTTTTTGAGTGGTATCTAATGTAAAGGCTCAGACCTCTTTATTCCATTCCTTTCTAAAAATATGGTGTTTATGGTGTTTTATTATGGTATGATGTCTTATTTATAACACATTGAATAATTTACAATTCAATGAATAGTGTTTCCACATCTGTGAATAGTGTCATCTGTAGTTCATCAATCTGTAAGTCCTCTATCAGTAGGTCATCTATTGTTAGTTCATGTATTAGTAGGTCATCAATCGGTCTACCTGTAAGTTGAATAATGTTTCTAGGATGGTTTTCCATCAATCGATAGGTCATCTATCTATTATTTGAAAATTGTTTCTAGGATGGTTGTTCAACTATAAGTTGGTCAACAATCGATAGGCTGAACAGTGTTTCCAAGACAACAAATCGTCTATCAGTAGGTCATATATAGGTAGGTCATCAATTGGAAGACCATCTATCGATATTTCATCTATCTGTTGGTCATCTATACATAGGTTATCTATCGGTACAATATTTATTTGTAGGTGTATAGTGTTTCTAGATCAGTCAGTGTACAATGTTTCCAACATCATACAGTTTCACCCCTTTAAAATTTTATTTTTTGTAAAATGAATTTAAATATTTTTAATGTATTTAAAGTCATTTCATTTACCCTAAATTCAATATTAATTTTCCAAATGGTTCATGTGCTTTTTCTCTGTCAAACCGTGTTGTCTTGACTAGATCCCCCTTTAATTGAAAATATAAACCATAACTAAACCATACCTCCATTTAGATTTTCAAATGGGTTAATATAACTTCTTCCCTTTTCATTCTTCTCCATTATCTTGGTGTGAGGTCCCCTATACATTTGTTCTAGAGGAGGTGTGTAATTTTTCTATCCATTGATCATTTTCCCCATGGTGTTCATCGTTCTGCATGTGCACCGCCTAGTTTGGTGCAAACAGGAAGTGTTGATCTATCTTTAATATAATTTCTGTTCTACTTGTATTCATCTAGGTTCCATGATCTATCTACTCTCATTTATTTATAAAATGTGAGGTTTATTGATCTCTATATTTCTAATGGACATTTCATAGGTGTTGGCTGATGCGGTTTTTCTAAGGTATCCATGGGTGCATGCAGCCATTGTGGGAGTGGTGATTGTGATCCACTATGTTGGCCCATCCTAATACAATGAACATCAGAATACATTTGAGGTAGTGGAATCAAGTAATCTCTATTTTATTAATTTGTAGTCGTAGAGTTAGAATGATTTAGCCATTGGATCATAATGATATTGACATAATAAATATTTGATCTGAATTAAAGAATTTGTATCGATTTCTTCGAGATGTTATTGCCACTTGATTTTCTAGATAGTTCGATATTTATGATTTACATATTTATCATCTTGTTATTGATCTAAATTTTTAAATAATGTAATGATAGGATAAATTGTAAATTAGTTGGAACATGATAAAGATGCATGTATAAGTAAACTGGTTGTTGTTGTTGTAATTTGATAATAATAAAATTGATTCAATAAGCATGTTTAATTAAATTTATTGATAAACTAGAAGCATTTTGTTTCTTTTTGGGTAATGGAATGTCAAATTAATTGTAAAATTAATTTGTGATGCATTATTATATCTAGTTATTTTGGTTTCCAATAGCTGTAACTAGTTATAATAAATCAGTTTATTCCATAAGGAATAATGAACTGATATAGTGATAAATACAATACATTATTGTGTATGAGTTACCCACTTATATTTAAAGTCAATGTTCAATATGCTTTGGAGATATGAGTTCTCATTGTGTCTAAAGGATGAATTCTTTTTAAAGGGATAAAAACCCAATTTCTATTTTCTTTATTTACTGCTACTTGTGTTTTTGTGTAAGCTTGGGATGGCTATTCCTAGAAGGATGTTGTGGTATTTGGGGGGCTGGAGGCCCATTCGAGGAGGTAGTAGTAGTTAATGCTTGAAGTTACAAGTTGAAATGGGTTATGCATATGGGTGTTTGAGAGGACAGCAGGATGGTAGAAAGAGTTGATGATTGGCTTATCCATTGAAAGAAAAGTGTTTGTTGTTGAAACTATTATAATTTATCTATTTTAACACCCCCACTTTTTGAGTGATTCGGTCTTTGTTACGTTCCTTCCATAAGAGAAAAATACAAGTGGGTAATTCAAGTGTTTTTAGTGTTTAACTTCTAATGGATTGATGATTATAACCTCCTGATATTGGTGGAGAAATCTCGATGGTTATCTCATCTACACACCTCATTAATATGCATTTTATTTTTGTCGTTGAATGATTTCTTAGAATACAAGGAATTATGGAAAAATGTTAATGTTGTTAAGAAATGATGAAATGATGTTTAAACCATGGGGTTGGATGCTGCTAAGATGAAATAATGATGATATACTTCTAAGGAACTATGGACATGGTTTGGTTATTCCTTGATGACATAGATCATGGTGGTAATGATAGTTAAATGTAATTTGGAATTGATATAAAAAAATTAATATTTAATGAATTAATTAATGTAATGTGATACTGATAAAAATGGATAAATTAATTGAATATAGCTCTTTAAATGGTTGTGTTCTTATAGGATACCTTGTCATAGTTGTGTCATATAGGAGTTCTAGAGATTTTAGCTATAATTGATTCTAAGACTAGGTTCTTTCCATTGTGTAGTTTTGGGCTAGATTATACAATTTCCTTTTTCTGTTTCTATATGGTACTCTATCATTTTGGTTATGGAAACTTACTTAATGAGGATTCTTAGTTTGGGGGTAATTTCCCCAACATCCCAGTGGGAGGAAGGATAGGTGAATACTCCCTTTGGTCCCACATTATTATATTGGTAGTTACTTATACCAGTATGCACAACTATTAGTTTTCCCCATATATGTGTTTAGATAGCTATAATGTCTTCCAGTTATTTCACACAAATGTATTCTTTATATAGTATCCTACGTGCTACTATAGGTATAACATGTATTACATGTGAAAGCTTGAGGATCCATACACGACGTATTGGCTATACTGGCTTATGGTATAACACCTAATGTTTAATACACATTATGCAGGATATGGTGGCTCTAAAAAACTACTATGTTAATTTTCTTTGTGTGGTTGTGGTGATGTGATGCACGAGATGCATTTTGATTCATGATGTGTGTATTTTTGTTCTTCTCACAGGTGTTTCTGGGAAAGCCTTTTTGATAGAGATTCCCAGGAGATGCGACGTTGGGGAAGAGTAGAAAACCAATGGAGAAGCGGTAGCGATGTAACCTTGATATTATTTATTATATTATATATTCATGTATGAAATACATGGTGATAGTATCCAGGGTGATGCTACGAACTTACTATACATTTTTTGGTGATGAGTTGTCTTTACTTACTGTTCAATGGGATTTAGAAATATTTCATTACATTTGCATGATAGGATTCATGATGATGCTACAGAGTATACTGTTAAAGTCACACTATGTTATATAAACTATTTTTTCATGTAAGTGGGAGTAGATTGGAGATCTGGGTAGTTACTACTATATTGGTGTTTTGCAGGAGTTGTTTGGGTTTATTGGTCACAGTCATTTTACATTATTTATCTACTTAAATTTTTACCCTATCATTTAAAGTATCTTTTGCATGACATTACATATATATACATGGATTTCATTCATTTTGTAGTATAATAATGAGTTGGTTGGTTTCTATCTTATCTATCCCTTCCTCATGCATTCTATCATATGGTAATGCCTCTCATTTGTGTGTTTACTGTACCTTTTGTGTTATTCGCCAACCCGAGGCCTACTGGAGGTGTACTCAGGGGTCACTATCACATTTCTCACATTTCCAACCTATGATGGGTACACATTGTGTGAAGGAGGTCATGACAGAAGAAATCATGAATTCATAGTGGTGGTCATTGGAAAATAACATATTAAATTATACATTCAATTGTATGTCACATATTTCATCATTATTTATCAAAAAATATCATCTAATATTTTGGAAATTGATAAAATGGAATAAGGAAAACATGACATGTCTCATACACTATGAATATATAACAAAATTGTATAATATGTCCTAATATAGTGAATTTAAAATGCACATCCATCAATGACAATCATGGTATCATATCATCAAATAATGATATTTTACTACGTGGATCTCTCTTCAAAATAGATATTACCTGTTTCACCTACATATCACATACCAAAATCAAAGACATATGGGGTGGATCCTAATTTGTTGTATATAGGTCCTCTTATAGTGAAATTAGGTTTAAATAGAATAATGATGTGACCAATGATGAATATCAGTAAAACGAGGAAGCTATTTCAATATACCATATTTCTAATAGGAATGTGTTTCCCAAAATATATAACCTAATTACAAAAAATAATCTAGAGTACTTGATAAATCATAATGAAGTTTTCCTTTATTATATAAAGATCATAATTTATGAATGATATCACCTGAAATCATCATTTTTATATTTTTTTAAATCATTTACCAAGAAAATTTTCACTATAACTTCAACATCCACTCATCAACAAATTTCATATGGAGATCAGGATAGGTTGTTACATTATCCCTAGGGTTTTTTGAATATAAAACTTTTATGGATCAACTAAAATGTTATATAGTGTCACCCATAAACAATAAATTAGTGGATAACTTTATTATTTAATGTAAAATTATTAGAGAGGTCAATATATCCATTTAATTCATCCAATTATGTATAATTGTTAATAATAAATTTGAATAACTTTAAGAGGTTTAATTATCAATTGATCCATCACACCAAATATTTAATATATTACATAACATAAATGTGAAAACATAAATTTGATTCTATAAAATCAAATTACCCATCTCAATTTAATACATTTATTACTTCAAGGGAGATTTATCGTGTTTAATATACAACTATTTTTACAGATTATTAGTAAAATAAACATTTTGGTATAGTTTGTGACTTCTCACAAAACATCACATACCCATTCATTTTGGGGTTTTAACTCACCCTTATTAGAAGTATTCTAGATGTATAGTGACGTCAAAGGTAAATTAATTCACATGAATATGATAGAGGGTTCATTTAAAAAATAATGATTTAATGTTTTTTATTTCATCATTTATTGTTGTATAGATCAAATAATTCATGATGTTTGTCAGAATAGGTATTGGATAACCATATATTGGGTATATGTTTCATCACCATATGTTGATGATAGTATATTATACAATGGATGAAGGTTTTATTTACTCAAAATCATGTTAACATTAATGGTTATAATTGTGATATGTTAGGGTTAAAGTTTAGTCACTCTAAACTATATTCATTTTATTTTAGAAATGGGAATAAATGGATGATCTCCTTATAGAAATGTTTTGATAAAAATTTATATGGGTTGTTTGAGGGAACATGTTCTGTCATTGTAATCCAAGGTTACATTATTTTGATATTAAATGGGTAAATGAGTCATGATAGCTAAAAACATAATAGACCTATTATGAATGGAAGGAACATTCCATGAACATATTATATACACTGGGTCACACTATTCTGCCTTTAGTAGTATTAAGAAGAAAATACATTTTAATTGTAGTTTGGTATTATTTTTATTTCCTACATTTGTGTCCTTTGAATTAATATCCGGAAATTTTCCATGGAATGGTGTGGGTTACAAATTTTTTTTTCAAATTTAATTTTATACAGTAGTATTTTTCTATTTTGTAAGGGGTCAATCATTGAAAACATGTTAATATATTTTTCTCATACCTCCCATTATTAGTTATTAAATGTAAAATATTATATTTATTATTCAATATAGATTTAGGTTATTCAGTTTCATATATAAGAGTCTATATAGTATAAATGTCAAGACCCGACCCTACCCGGGCTCGAGCCGCAACTGCCCCAAGCCCGCCTCCATAGGCCAGGGGCTGGCGACAAGCACCAAAGGCACAACAACTCAGGGTGGACATTTCCAAAGTACCTGTACACACACATGCATCACACTCAATGAAAAAGTGCAGAGTAAACGAATGGAAAAGAAGAGTAAAAGAAAAACAGCTATATATAAACCACAAGAGTGAATCGACCAATAAACATTAGAAAGCAAGTGATGAAAGTAAACTGGAAAGAAAAGGGGAAAACACGCCCCCAACCAAAAAGTGCCACAACCGGGCAACAACTAAACAGATGAAAAACCACTAGAAGGGTCACCCACATGTAACCTAACTACGACCACTGCACGTGGTCCAAGCTTATGAACTCCTATGCTCCACTGAAGTCAGGACCAACCTGTCCGCCGTCTGCAAGGGAACACAAAGTGTAGGAAAAGCCCAAGCAGGGGTGAGTATAAAAATACTCAGTAGGATACACCGAAGGCTCGAGGGAGCAAAAAAGGTGGTAACAAAGTGCGAGCAGTAGATCGAACAAGAATGTAAAGGAGTACAACCGAGAGTGTAGTAAAGAGTACAAGAGAAAAGAGTCAAGCTCAACCCAACAAGAGGAATGAAGGTAGACTCATCCAGACACAAGGAGCTGGAAACAGTGAGAAGATGAACTTCCGGTCGATTCTTCACTACCTATAGCAGAAGAGTAGACTCATCCAACCATGATATTCTAGACACAGAAAGTACATGGAATACCCCATGCGTCTTCACCTCTCTTGGAAGGAGAGTAACGAAACACATGAAGTGGGTACTGGAACAAGGTATATACAAGTCCATATGCTCAATCAAGAATCCCAAACAAAATCATATGGGGATCTCTATCCCATAGCTTAGCCCATGAAAAGTGTGTCTCCAATAGTCCCAGAAGTAAACACCATCGATGCCTAGCATCCCGTACGTATGCCCTGAACTACAAGTCAAGGCCTCAATCACCACACCTAGACACTATCCGCTTTAGGCGGCACTGAATCGCCCGCATGGTTTTAGGTCACATCACAAGGACGCATCTCGGTGGGGAAAGTAACCCCTCATACTTGAGAGTTCTGGCGGTACGTCAAACCACACCTTGTAACTGCCTCGCGGTCGAGAGGTCTGCTCAAATTCGACAGGCGATCCCCTGCCCAGCCCCACTGGAGGGCCCCTGGAAGTCAATGGGTTCCCACTAGAGGGAGACCCGACAAGAGTTGACGGGTGCCACAATTCCCAGTCCCGTAATAAAGTAATCCACTAGAGGGAGACACGGCTAAAGTCGGTGATGGGACCACTGACCATCCTAGCTGGAGGTAACCCGGCATCGGGGACCACTGCCCATCCCAGCTGGAGGCAGGAACCACCGCCAAGCCCCACTAGAGGTAATTCCAGCATCAGGGACCACTGCCCAGCCCAGCTGGAGGTAAACCCGGCATCGGGGACCACTGCCCAGCCCCACTAGAGGTAAACCCAGAACTGCTCTAGCCATCCCTACTAGATGGTACTGCTCGGTGAACACTGCGGTACATGCTATCCCTACTAGATGGTACAACTGGTGAGCCATGCACGAAACAATCTCAGCCCAGCTGGAAACAACCTCAGACATGCTGGAAACAACCTCCTGGTTAGAGGATCAGTGCCCACTTAAAGTGTTGGTCACACCGAATCCACAAGAACTCTACCAGGGAACACAAAGCAGCGGGAGAAACTCCCCATGCATCTCAAGGAAATCACGCCCCAATAGCGAGCGAGGAGTCCAAAAATCCCGCGCCGACATGTCTTATGTCATTCTTATGGGTAAAAAACCCATTCCAGACCCATCCATACACTCGGATCTCTGATCAGAAGCACTGTTTAGGAGTTATCCCATTTATTTGGTATTCCCAGTGTGAACGCACTATAAATTTAATTCCGGCCACTCCGGGGCATGGACTCGCACGCCGTCTGAGGGAGCTTCTCTGGAATAATATCAAGAATATTACAAATTCTTTTATAGACAAAAATAAAGTTATTACATTATTCCCTCCTTCAATATTTTTGTCCCCGAAAATCAAAACTAGGGGAACAACTCAGGGTACCAAGCCCACACCTGGCTCTTCCGTACCCAGAAGAACTCTTGTAGAGTCTTGTGTCACCGAACATAGACCAAAGGATTGATCTGTTCATGTGAGGTCTTCCCTCTACGATGTCGTGCATAGGAGCACACACACCTCTTCTCGGTTGAGTTTCATGGGAGTCGTCATGCACCCAAACCATCTTTTGGGGTTGGGGAAAGGCGGTAGGGAACCTCTCCATACCTCTGCACGATCTCAAATGGTCCGAAGGACCTCAGGGGTAGCTCACGTCCCTGATCAATCCTCTACATTACATGTCGCGACTGGAATCACCACCCGCACCTGGAACAAGGCCTGGTGATTCCCTCTTTTATAATATCTATACGGTGAAACACCCAAGGATATCTGGAAACACAATATTTAATAGTCGATGTCTCACAACCAAGAATCTCTTACACGCTCAGAAAGCGATGGAGTCAACACCATCGACTAAAGGAAAAGTCCCCATGCCTTTTTACCTTACCAACACAGGTCCATGCCGACGCCCAGCGTCACCTTGGTAACACCTCAAATAAGGAGCAAGGAGAAAAAAATTTCACACACAGAGTCTAACAATTCTACTGCAAAAAGTAGAAGGGATGTATAGCGTACCTCTTATCACTTCATGCTCTTCATGATTGTAGACTTCCAAAGCTCATGGCTCTCCGCAGTACCAACTCTCAACTCCAGGATCCTAACGTGGACAACCTAGTGTTTATGGGAAGACCTCATGAGGTCATCCTCCACTTCCAGCTCCTCCCACTCCTCTACTAGCACCACCTCTCTAGGCGCTGCTCCGATCATGGTATTTCCTCCGTCGTGGTGGTGCACCTGCTACTGCCTGAAGCTCTCTAAATGCCTGGTCGGGCAGTCTCATGCCTAGTGACCTCGACCGTCACAATAATAGCATCGACTCCCTTTGGGCTGGACTAGTGCCCTCCAGCGCCGCTATGATGTACGAACACACCCCTAAGCCCGGTTATCAGAAAGCCACATGCGTCAAGGTTCTATTTTCCGACGCCCACTAGCTGCAGTAGTCGTCTCGGCTCCAACGTGCCAGCTGCCACCACCAAATCTAGAATGTGAGAAGAAGCTCTCATCCACCAGTGCCTACTCTAGCACCCCGCCATTTGTGGAAATTCCTATGGGTAGTATGACATCAGGAATCTCTTAGCAGAGACCCTGCTCAAACTTTCGTGCTCAGATGTTGTCATCATTGACCAAGTCCGGGTAAAAAGAATGCATGGACTGCGAAACTAGCCGCATACTCAGCCACCGTCATCCCTCCCTACTGGAACTATAGGAGCTCCTGAATCCGAATGGAGCTCAAATAGGAGGGAAAAAACTCCTGACAAAACGACAAATTAAAGTCACCCCACGAAAGCATCGACTCATCAAGAAACTGAGTAACTAGACTCCACCAACACCAAGATACTCCACAAAAAAGGTTGGCTGCCAAAGCTACTCTCTGATCTGTCAGTGTCTGCACAAGCATGAAAAGGTGAATAACTCTCTCTAGCCAAACCTTTACTGCCTGAGTGTTTGGCTCACCACTGAACCTCAGCAGTCTCTGCAGCTGGAACTCACGGAGCGTGCTAAACCTGCGCTCAAGCCCTGCTTTCTCTGCTGAAGCTATTTTCTTCTCAACAGGTGGGGGTGCTGCTACAGGCCTACCCGGAGAAAGGGGCTCGCATGATGGGTCCTGGACTATGGCCTCATCGCTCACAAGGTCGTCGTCACACACCAAGGCTAGTATCATGGCCGACTATATTCGTGGAGACATCCTGAATATTATCAAGGAGTTCCGCGATCAGATGAGCATATATGTATATACCAATAACAACAATGATGGGGTGCTGACTCAAGAAGGATAGTCAAAGACTCAATCCTATGTGATGCACAATCCAATTTTCCCTGCAACAAGTGTCTCAACATTACAAGTCGACAAATGGGTTATCAGGGTCCTGGTGAATGGATACGTTGGCCACCACACCATCACTGGACTCCCTGGCATGAGAGCTACTCTCAGGACACATTAACACTGTTGCACTATATCAAAACCAATTCCTCTTTAGGTACATCTGAACAATGTCCCATGGAACAAACAACCTTTGATACCACTTTGTCACGACCCGACCCTACCCGGGCTCGAGCTACAACTACCCTAAGACCGCCTCCATAGGCTAGATGCTGGTGACCAGCGCTGAAGGCACAACAACACGGGGAGGCCTTTACCTATTTACCTGTACACACACACGTATCACACTCAAGGAAAAAGTACAGAGTAAAATAAAGGACAAGAAGATTAAAAGAGAAAATGCTACATATAAACCTCAAGAGTGCATCGACCTCTAAACAGTACAAAGAAAGTGATAAAAGTAAACTGGAAAGAAAAGGGAAAAAACACGCGCCCAACCAAAAAGTGCCACCACCAGGCAATAGGTAGACAGAAGAAAAACCGCTGGAGGGGTCACCCACCTGGAACCCGACTACGACCACTACACGCGGTCCAAGCTCCCGAACTCTTATGCTTCACTAAAGTCATGACCAACCTGTCCGTCATCTACTAGGGCACACCAATTGCGGGCAAAGACCAAGCAGGGGTGAGAATAAAAATACTCAGTAGGATATCCCGAGGGCTCGAGGGTGCAACAAAGGAGGTACCGAAGGGTGAGCCATAGATCAAACAGGAAAGTAAAGGATTACAAGAGAGAGTGCAGTCAAGAGTACATGAGTAAAGAGTCCATCTCAACCCACCAAGAAGAAATAAGGTAGAGTCATCCAGACACAAGGAGCTGGAAATGGTGAGATGATGAAATTCTCGTCAAGTCTTCACTACCTATAGCAGGAGAGTAGACTCGTCCAACCATGAGAAGCTAGAAATGTAAAGCACGTGGCATACCCTGCGCGACTTCGCCTCTCCTGGAAGGAGAGTAACCAAACCCATGTAGTGGGTACTGAAACAAGGTATATACAAGTCCATATGCTCAATATAGAAGCCCAAACAAGATCGTAAGGGGGTCTCTATCCTTTAGCTCAGCCCAAGAAAAGTGAGTCACCATCAGTCTTAGGAGTAAACACCATCGATGCCCAACATCCCGCCCGTCTGCCCAGAACTACAAGTCAAGGGATCAATCACCACACCTCAACATTATCTGCTTTGGGCAGCACTGACTCACCCTCACAGTTTTAGGTCACTTCACAATGACGCGTCTCGGTGGGGAAAGCGACCCTCATATTTGAGAGTTCTCGGGGTACATCAAACCACACCTCATAACTGCCCCATGGTCGAGAGGTCTTCTCAATGTCGACAGGCGACCCCCTACCCAGCCCCACTGGAGGGTCCTTAAAAGTCAAGAGGTTCCCACTAGAGGGAGACCCGGCAAGAGTCGATGGGTGACACACTACCCACTACCGTAACAAGGTAATCCACTGGAGGGCGACCCGGCTAAAGTCGGCAACGGGACGACTTCCTAGCCCACCTGGAGGTAACCTGACATTGGGGACCACTGACCAGCCCAGCTGGAGGTAAGCTCGACATCGGGGACCACTGCCCAGCCCCGCTGGAGGTAAGCCCGGCATCGGGGACCATTGCCCAGCCCAGCTGGAGGTAAACCCGGGAACGAGGACCTCTTCCCAGCCTCTCTGGAGGTAAACCTAGAAATACTCTTTCCATACCTACTAGATGGTACTGCTCGGTGAACACCACTGTACTGGCCATCCCTGTTGAATGGTACAACTGGCGAGCCATGTTTGAAACAACCTTGGACCTACTGCAAACAACCTCAGCCCTATTAGAAACAACCTCCCGGTTAGTGGATTGGTGCCCGCGTAATGTGTTGGTCACACCGAATCCACAAGAACTCTACCGGGGAACACAAAGCAACAGGAAAAACTCCCTAGGCCTCTCAAGGTGATCACACTCCAATAGAGAGTGAGGGGTCCAAACGTCCCGCTATGACATGTTTTATGTTGTTCCTAGGGTAAAAACCCCATTCAGGACCCATACGTACACTCGGATCTCTGATCTAAATAACCATTTAGGAGTTATCCCATTTATTTGGCATTCCCAGTGTAAACGCACCGTAAATTTAATTCCGGCCACTCTAACGCTTAGAATCACATGCCGTCTGAGGGCACTGCTCTGGATAATATGAAGAATATTCCAAAGTCTTTTATAGCTAAAAATCGGGTTCTTACAATAACAGTCATATATATTGAACCAAATGGTAGAATATAGTTTAATGTAATACAAATTGGTCTAATATATTAAATTCTTGTTTATATTTGTAGATATAACAATAAAAAACCATGCAGCTTTTAATCACGTCAAGATAGCATAACATTAATCATAAGGCCATATAACTAAAAATAAAGGTGACTAATATCATTATGAATGATTGGAGGTAAAATATATGGTGAAATAAAAAATAATATAATATTGGTATTGAGAAGAACTTATCTATGACAATTGAATACTAAAATATCAAAGTGTGAAATATACATGACGGAACAAATTAAAAATATTGTCAAAACTAATATGGACCTAGAAATATTGAATTCACAAAATCAAAACTTAGAATGATTGTATCAGATATGATTAAATAAGATTTCATATAATAGGACTTTCACTAACCAATTTCTTAACTATGGTTCTGTTGTGATGCCATTAAACAACCATACAAAAAATTTATGTTAAATAGGATTGAAAAGTGGTTTACACTATGAAACTATCAATAGAATATATAATTAGATAAACTATTCATCAAGATATTTTCTCCCTTAAACAGGTTTTGGTTTTAAATAAATGGTTTTATATTCCAACACTATTTTAAGGGTCTCCTTTTATATAATATAAAATAACTATAAATAGCTATGTAATATTTTGATAGATTTGAGATTTCATTACACAACAGTTAAAAGATGAAGAGGGAAGTGTTCTAAAGGGGTTTATAAAATTATTGAATGATATAATAAAATATTAAATAATATATTTTTGAAATATTCATGTGAAACATTGAGATTTTTATAAATAGTCCACGTGGTGTATGAATGGTTAATTAAATCTATTGTTATTTAATGAATACTTAACATGAATAAAATATAAGAAAACTGTAGGAGGTCAATAGAGGGTTTGGTATCTCGATAGATAATCCATATGATTATACCTTTCGATCATATAATGATCGTATGTATGGAATATATTAATATAAAAAATAGAGCGTACATCGATGTAATAGTCGTAAATTAAACCTGACATGAATTTGAAATGATCTCCAGTATTAATTAAAGTTAATATAAATGTACAGGAAATGAATAATAGAGAGTGTATATAATTATATAGAAAACCCAACATGAAAGAAAACTAGATTAAAATTTATGATTTTAATTCTGTAAAAAGAATGGATTATGATCATGCATCTATGACTGTGATGTGACATATTTAGCTCACTATATATCCTTTTAGAAAAATGATGAGGACAGTCTTAGTTATCCGTATGAAAACATTTATGAGAAACATGGTGAAATTATGTACATGATGATATAATTAATATGGATAACCCAATGAATTTTATAATGATCCTATCTCATTTTAGATTTGAATCACATGTAGGGTGGGTAGATTTTATGATTATATAGATGTTTCAAAACTAGGTTGTAATTTAAGGTGATTAATCCCTGGTATAGATCATGATTCTTAAAAATCACTATTTTTATTTATATAATATTTAAGAAACATAAGATTTTATATTTCAAAGTCTCACATTTTTGATAAATTAAAAAAATTTACATTCAGGTTGATATTAAAATATATCTTGTAAATTAAGTCAATGCGATGAGGACATGATGTAGTTAATTTTCATGATATTTAATACGGTCCACATCATTAAGTATGTTGTCATTTGGGATAAACTACTCTATTCAATATGATCTCATTTGGGATTGACTTAATAAAATATTTTTTAGTTTAATATCAATGGAATATAATAAAAATAGTCTTTTTATGATGTAATTTATAATGAATCAAATGTAATTTTATTGGAGATATATATCCTATTAACCATCATAATTTTATATGGTGAAATATGAATTCTATTTAGGGTTAACAAGGTGTATAATTAATTAGATTAAACCATATGAATGATGAAATTGTCTTCCAATTGAGTATCTAATTTTTTATGTTTTTTACATTATTTGTGTTCATGGATAACACTTGATTTTCATTGATAGATTATTGAAGGCAGACATACCTATTTAATTCTTAAGTAATATGGTTCTAATTGCAAAATTATAGATACAAAAATATCTTTTTATCATTGTCTATAACAAATATAATAAAATATATTTCATATGATCCATATTTAATAGATCATGGTTAAGCATTTGGAGTAATGATATAAATAAATCTATAGAAACTAATTATTTATTCATTACAATAGTAAATATTATGTCTCTTATGTAAGTGTATGTATAGTAGAAATTTAAAAGATCAAATTATTGTTTTTTAAAAGTATTAATATTCCAATATAACATATGCATTATTATTTTCCTAAAATATTAATAATTTACATAACCAATAAATGTGTAGGATCACAATAATGGGAAGAATTGTTGGATTTTATTTAGTGTTTTGAATAAAACATATTCAATTAATATATGAAAAATATTCATTTTGAATATGAGAATGTTATGAATAAATTTATGTCATGTGTTAATATTGAGTTTCATGCATTTTATCATGGTGTTTATGTTATACACTATTATGATAAGCACACAAAATAACATTAACAAGTATATGGTTGGACTAGATATTATAATGAAAAACCTAACAATAAGTCTATGTTATCACATATGTTCCCCTAATAGTAATTTCCAATATTACATTATAGAATAGAACAAATATTGGGGTTGAAAAATAATGTTAAAATTAACATGTTACAGCTGCAAAATATTTGTGAATTCAAATAAAACATGTACTATGGTGGAAAAAGAACATAAGTTTATTTATTTCGTTAGAGTAATTGGTTAGTATCATTTGGGATCCAAATTTTACAAAATGGAATTATTATATAACATAGAGAATCTATCCTCCTTTTATAAATAAATGAAATATACCATTAAATCTATTCCTATAGAGATATTTCTTATATTTAAATTCATTAGAAATGATGAGATTGGTCACTATCTGTTGGAATTTCCCCCTTTTAGGTTGATTTTTTAGAAGATGTTCATGTTAGATATTTTCCACTATAAGAGACATTGTATATTTTTGGTCAACTTATTTTAATAAGAATCCATTTTGAACCAAATTAGTATTAATAATCCCTACTTATTCAAACTCGATATTAATAAATATATATAAGTCTTAAATAAATGTTATATAATTATTCATTTTATTAGAATCTAGGATGGTGAGAGAAATTAGTTGATTAGAATATTTGTTTTCCTAAGAATTAAGTATGTGTGAGATATATAAAAAAATCAAATAGTGGGAAATCAATTTATAAATTAAAATTTATGATCATAAAATAGTATAAAATATTCCATTTTAATTACATATTCCTCATTGTTTTCCTTGATTACAAAATTTTAGTCATATATTTGGTTAAAATGGGATTTCAAGATATGTAATCCTATCTTAAAACTAATAATGATAAATTAATATTACTCCTGCTTATTTTTGTAAATGATTTTTTAGATAAAATAGTCACTTGTTAGTTTATTTACTAGAGAGAAGTATTTGAATCCTATATAATCTATAGTTTTTGGTTTCCTATATCCCCATTTTAGTTAGATTTCATGAAAAATCATTAAAATCTAGGTCATAAGATTGTGAGGACACACTAAAAGAAAACATTTACTTCATATGATACTCTTCATCAAATGGTAATTCTTCATTAACTAAGAGTGATACATTGAATTCCAATATCACTTGTCCTTTAGTTAACTTCTACAAGGCCAATAAATAATAAAATTTTGGAGAATTATAGTTTATCTCACAAGACAACATGTCATCAAATGAAAATATTATAAAATTATATTCTTTATATATAAGGGTGAGTAGATATATGTTATGATAAAATTGATAGTGACATGAATTTTTTACCCCAATATTCAATAAAATATAAATGTGGATATATATTACCCTAGTAAATTTTGTTTATATAGAACAATATTTCTTCCCTTATCATTATTCATAGAAAATTGGTTTATAAGAGATAATTTAAAGGAAAATGTAATGCGAATAGTTGTCTTATCATCTACAGGTGGCATCAAAATAGGGGGATTTAATTCCTATTACTTTAGGAAATCAAATTTTATCTAGACATATTAAATTCACTTTTAGTTCACACCTAATGAATTCATATTTATGAATAGTAAAAAACATTTTTTATAGTCTAATATAGAATTCATAATATTATATATGCATCCAAAATGTACATTTAATTCTTAGATATTTTATGGGGGGATATATTGATGATTTAGGTAGATATTCAGGGTAATTATTGTTGAAATTAGAGTGGAACATAAATCTATGGAATTTTATATAATTAACTATGAATATAAAATTTAATTAGTTCATCATCAAATTGTTTGTGAATTTTTTGGAAATACCACCTTAATTATGGGGATGTTCTCTAGAAATATCTATTCATTGAATGATAAATCATAATTATGGACCTCTATAGTATTTTTATGATGTTATTAAAGATACGGTACATCTCCCATCGGTAGTTATCTCTAGACTTATTCTTTTTAATTTGCATCACCTCGTGGATGTATATTCATTGGTGTTACCATATATTTATGGATTCCTTAAACATGGTTTTATATTATTTATTTTTATATAATTAAATTATACATTAATGACATTGATTTGAAGGTATTAGTTTAAATTAATTGTGATTTTAGGATTAGGAAGAAATAATTTTCCTTAATGACATCTTCATTGGGGTCCCAAAACTCAAAAAAATTATTTTTTATTTGTATTTATTAAAAATATACTATTAAAAAGACACTTTGGACATCGAACCAATTTTATGGAGTGTGATTTGATCAGAATATCTACATTGACAACCACCGGTGTACTATGGGTTACGTGTATCACTCTTAATAATTTTTCAAAAATATAGAGGTTTTATGTTAGTTAAAAATAATATATAACCATATTATGATCCAAAAATAAGTTTTATATATGAGATAAAGATATCCAGGATTGATATACATGGGCATAACAAACCATTAGATGTTTATTTTATAAATTAAAAATATACTTTACAAAGTTTAGTTTATTTAGAATCATGAAAATAAGATATTCTTTTTTGGGGAAGGATCTTCACCATCTCCCATAATGATCTCTACCTTTTCTACTTCTAACTAAAAACAATCTACATGACCTGGGGAATGTAGTCCTAACAAAAGGGTAGATTTCAAATGATCAGTAAGTGTAAATAAGAGAGATATGTATGATTAATTATGACCATAAGTGTTTGAGAACATGATAATAAAAATTGAAGATAATACCCTGCATATAAAAGATTATATACATTAATCGTATAATAATTCATGGAATATTATTTGACATGAAACATAAGGAAATAAAGAACATAATCCATAAAATCATTACATAGGAATAAAACATGGAATTTTAGAAAAAACTTAAGCATATATAATGATTTATATAGTTGTTAATGAATTGATGCCTAGTATATCTTAGTGGACAATGTCTTTTATTGAACAAAGTTCACACCCCATTCCAACCATTCATTACAAAACTAAGTTCACTCCACATTATAGACCTACAGTAATAAATTGAGTTCATTTCCCATTCTAGTCCTGTAATACTGAACCATGTTAATTTCTCATTCAATCCTTGTAATAATGAATTCATTATATTTCCCAAACCAACCCTATAATAGTGCACTGAGCTCATTTATCATTCCAAATATGTATATATCATTAGATAAAAATATTGAACTAATGCATTCAGGGAGATATATGTCCCACCAATCTCATAATTAAATCATACATACATGTTCCACAATATCATAAACAATATAATCGTACACCAAGCAATGAAATGGTTATATTAAACATGTATACATATCATAACCATTGGAATAAGATACATGTTTCATAACTATTTTCTATAAAGCACAACATGCTAAAGATAAATAGATTCCATAAATATATAACCCATGAAAGAGAAACATATTTCAAAATCATCTAACCTGTGAAGGATAAATGGGTTTGTTAAAGGCCATGAAATTAAGCATTACACATTCACAGAATGAATATGAATCGAACATTTAGATCATTTCTTAGAAAGGATTGAGTAATATCAATAGTTTCACTTTAGATGGAAAATATTTTTGAAATATCACTCAAAATCCTTTCCTAAAAAAAATTAACTTTCTTCTTTGAAAAAGGATTTTTAATACATAAAAGCATTTGAAAATCTGTTTTCTAGAAAATACCTAAAACATATATAAATGGCTTGATATCATTTTGACAACCAATTTCCTTGAAAACTAATAAATTATGCTTCAAGAAAATTAAAATCTATTTCCATTGAAAACACTTTGAAAACATATAATTCTATACTGAATACCTATTAAATCATTTTTTCTTGAAAACCTATAAATTTATAATGAAAATGTTTGTAAAATAATTTAATTGAAAATACATTGATAACTAATAAATAAATATTAAAATATTTATTACATTTATACTAAAAAATATAATTGAATATTGAAAAAAATTAAATTCATTTCTTTGAAAATAATTATAAAACATATAAATGGGGCTTGAAATCATTTTGTGAATCATTTTCTTTGAAAACATATACACGAAACAAGACAACATTTTGAAAACAATGTTCCTTGAAAACATATAAATGATGCATAAAAACATTTTGAAATCCAATTAATTGAAAATATATTTTTAATAAATTTTTATTAAAAATTACTTTTAAACATTATAATAATGCATTAAAGGATTTATGGGTTTTAAATCATTAAAATTCATATAATGTAAAAAGAACATACATTTTTCAAGATAAAAAGATAACAAAATGCTCCATTCAGAATTCAAAAATAATACTGCTAGGAAAACATTAGAAAAAGTAAAAAAGGGTAAAATTTTATTTTAATTATCTTATTATAATAGTCTAGTTTTCGAAAACATTTTTGGAAAATATGAATTTAAATGAACACATATTTTTGGCGGAAGAGAGGGCAATATCATGCTTTCTTAAAAATAATTTCATTACTATCTTATTTACAAAAGATTAGATGAAATGGAATAAATATATTAATAAATCATTAATAACCATAGAATAATAAAATTCATGATTTTTTTGAGATATCTTTCATAATATTTCATCAATGGTATCCTAGACATAAGCAATCATGAAAAGCAATATGATTGTCTCAATAAACTCTTATTGTGTGGTATATTTGGACCAAACACTCCATGTAAGAATATGAAATTTAATGAATATTGAAATATCATAAAAAGGATTAAATTATTTATATAAAATTAAAATTAAAGTATATACAGATAAAAAGATAATTTAAGTGCATATCAAAGCACAAGTCTTATGGAAGAAAAATTGAGACAAAACTATATCACCAGTTTGGTAACTTTTGAAACATATACCCAATGAAAAAATATCTTAATATTAATGTTATGAATAACTATAAATTTAATTATTAGGTATACGAAAACTATACAAGATGAGTACATACACCCCATTAATTGATAGAGGGGTGAATATAGGATATTAATCACAAAAGTAAAAAGTTAGATGAAATCCTTTAGCCTTGTGTCTTGACTCTAATCGTACTCATTCGAAACACCTGTATAACAAATTTATGTTCGTTATAAATCCATTATTCAACAATATTATTATATATAATAATATATATTGTATGATTATTACCTTTTATTATATTCTTGATAACTATCATGTGTTAAGGTTTCACTTTGAGTAATATTGTCTTTATTTTTCACTTGTGTCTTAATTTGTTATATCTTTGGTCATTATACAAATAATATTATTTATATATTGTATCAAATGAAATAAATATAATGTAAATACATTTTATATTTATTATAATACTATACTGAATATATAAGTAAGAAACATAATACACTGCACATGGAGACAATATGTCGTACTAACGCATGAACGTTATTTCTGTTTAGTTGTAATGTTGTAAGAAATAAAATAAAATAATAATATGTATATATATATGTAATGAATAAATTATATAAATTATATCATATATATCATATATATCCACTAAAAACATCATTAATACAATCCACTTGTGTAAGAATGAATCATATCGCCTAGAGGGGGTTGTAGTCCACACTTCCTTAAATGAAATTATTGTATTAACCTAAAATGGAATGTGAAAAAGTTATATGTTTTAAAAGGAATAATGAAGTTTAAATATATAAAAAATATAATATATGAAATATATAAGTAGTGTTTCTATCATAATATCAACCGTGATATGTGGTATGGATAAATTGAACAATCATCGTTTTGTGAGGCGGTAATTATCTATACACATAAATAGTATTTTTTCTACCCTTTAGATATAGGTGTGTGTAAGTGTATGTATAACCATTAGCATAAAAAACATTTTATGTTAATGATAATGGTGTTTTTATACAATAATGTAATAAATAGAGTAGAGGGGGTGGATAAGTAAAATAAAATAAAGGAGATTGAGAGAATGCATTACCTCTTAGTGGGGTACCTCCTTTCGGATTTTGACAAAATGGAATACTTGGAAGACTTTATTCCCAAAGGGAGGATTCAAGAATGAAGTGATATATTTTGGAATGTATATTGTGTACATTTTGTGTACGCCATTTCTTACCGAAAAAAGTCAAATAAAATGACATAAATCAATATATGATGGTGAGAGGAATACATATGTCCATAAAATGTAGTCTGGAAACGTGTCTTGGTCATTTGGGCACCAAAGATTAATTTTTATTCCCTAATAAAGCTTAATTTTACCTTAGTGAATGTGATTAATTTTAATCACATTAACTTATAATTTTTGTAAAAAATTAAATTTATATTGTTAGAGTATAAATAATATTATCTTGAAATGGTTTAGGTATGTTTTCCCGAATTCAATTTAATGAAGTGGAAAATTATAGATTAATGTCAATCCCACACATGGGAGGAAATTATGGGTTTTTATTGTTGAATGATGTTCAACAGATTTTTATGTTTTTATTTTCAATTTGAAATGGAAATTGATTCCAAAAGCTAAATTTTATTAAAATGTTTATAATTTATATAATGCGACTATCAAACAAATTTAACATATAATTTTACATAAATAATTATTTAAAAAAAGTCGTTTTTACAAAAAAACAGTATTTTTCAACATTTATCAAATAATGTCATCTGTCATAAAAATCAAAAAATTTAACCATAATATATTTTTGGCATTATAAATTCAAAAATGATGTTTATTTCATAAAATTAAATTTTTATATCTATCTAAAATTAATTATATTGTTTTTCATATAAGGGAATGATGTGCAGTTCGAAGTATTTTTAAACATATACGGACATTACCAAATACATATATCATTAAATATAAATTATATTATTTATATAAAAATATTATAAAAAATATTTTAAAATAAGTTATTAATATTCAAATTACTATGTTTAATGGGTAGGTTATTATTATATCATTGATAATTTATAATAGAAAGATGCTTCATAGAAACATGGGGTTGCATTTAACGTAAACCAACTCAGTGTTACATGTAACATACTCTAAGTTGGTGTTATAGGTATTATATTCTACGTTAGTAGAGAAAATAGAATAATCCTAGTCAGTGATGAGTGAAAGAAATTTTTTGACATATTGTTTTAATATATATATATACACACAATGAACTATTTCCATTATCATGTGAAATGAAAAACATCAAAGAGAATAATTATTTCAAAAAACAAATAATTCACAAAATATTAATGTGTCACATTCTACCCCCATTAAAATGAATTTATTCATCATAATTTATCTCATTAATCAATGGTCTAATACTTGATAGTTTCATTCACAGAAACCGACATTGTAAAAATGAATAATAATACATTAATTAAATGTGGATTTTTAGACCATAATTATAACCCAATGTATCATATTATTTGTTTCCTAATAGTATAACATGGGTAGGGAGTGAATATTGTAACTGGTGGAAAAGTGTTAATATAGGTAATGAGTGATTGATCTAGTCCATCACAAAATAGTGATTGATAAATGTAACATTGAGGGCATAAATGTCATAAATATATGATTATTTGAAAGTCCATTGGTTTTGAAAAATAATGTATTTGGAGATCATATTTTTCATTTATCATTATTCTAAACTTGAATAATGCATTTATTACATCAAAATATAAAGAAATATACTTACTTGATATATTTCCTTGAAAAAATTTCATTCATTATTTGTGGTTTTATCAATTTCAAATTCAATAATTACATCATGTAACAGACATCCCAAAATTAAATTTTACGCCTAAAGTGATAAAATAAACTTTTTGATGATATAAAGTCTCATTAATTAATGAAATATATAACTATTTATCTATAAATTATCTTCAAAAAAAATATTAAGAATACATTAATGTCTAAACATAAAATGTTACACTATTATTTCATCATAAATAATTATTCATAAAATAGTTATTATATATCAAATAGTACATTACATAGGCCAGTGGTACGTGTGAATCTGTTGTTGTCTTTCAGTCATGGGTTCAAAACACATAGCGTAGTAGAACATTATTCGTTGTCACCCAACATACTTTATGTCCTTTTCTAAAATAGTACTAATATAATTTTCAAAATAAATAAGATATAAATCATTAAAATAAGGTTTATCACTAAATATAAATTTAAACAAAAATTTCAATACAAACTCAGGGCATAAATACATCCTTTGACGTTTAACATATGATTTATGGGAATAGTTAACATTATAACTATTTTGATAAATTAAAATCCAAAAGAATAGAAATAAAGTCACAAAACTATCTTAACATTGATTACTCCATAAATTAGAATGTATCTCTTTGTTTTCAAATTACAAACATGTTAATAATACCATCATATATTTTCATGAAACCTAGTAATAACATGAATTACTATAAATCCTAATTGAAAACATGCATTCTTCCTTATTCTAGGTATATTGGATTTATTCCATAAATCAAAAAATGTTGTCAACTTCATCAATCATAGAATAAAAAACCTCCCAAAAAGTCCATAATTAGTCCCAAGTTAATTAGTATCTTCCAATTTACTTATTCATACCCCAAATATCCATATACAAACAACAATATATTAATATAAGAAACATATTAAGGGTTATCTTTCCATTAATCAGGTCTTTTCTACAGACATCACCTTTCCATTAAATAAAATCACTCATCTATCACGAAAATCAAACATAGACATGTATATTTAATTATTTATATAAGATAAATTTTTATAGACACTTGTAATATTTTATTATTCCAATTTAACTTTATTACATTTACAAGGCTACCTCATTATATTACACAATACCTATTTCCTTTCACATTTCATCTGTTCTATCTTCATTATCAACAATGTTACCATTACTCGCACCACCTTTCTAGTTCCCATCCTGAGATTTTATCTTGGGACTTGTTGTTTCATAATTACCATTTACTACACACATAAAACACATAACCTTTAATGATGTATTAGAGAGGCCAATATTTTCATCCCTTTCGTTGAACGAGCTCTTTATTTTCCCATAGAATTCAATTTCTTTATGCCCTTATTTTCCATAGTTAAACCATATTATTTTTTCCTCTTAGATATTCACATAGATGATTCTTTCACATTATTGACGCAACATAAACTGAATCTTTTTTCCTCCATGATATATATTACCTGAACTCCCTGAAAAATGCTTTTTTATCTTCCTTGGTGAGTCGGAGAGTTGGATAAGGTACACATTATTAATCATGCTCCATGATATCTCATTAGGAATGTTCACAACATATTTCACTCCAGTAATTATCCCACATTAACACTCCTTAGAAAATCATCCATCAAATTCAACATTAATCCAGTTCCTTCAAATTCCTACCTTTGACTAAAACCAGAAGCAAAGTGTGATCATTAAATATCGTATTAGAGAACCATATAGTAATGAAATGATATATATATAGGATATATAAATCATGAAACTTTCCTATATACGATACACTCTATTTTTATACTGGGTTATTCATATCCAACTTATATATAAATCCTTCAATTTGGATCATGATGAGTTCATAAATTTCTAAACAATATCCCTAGGGAGTGTCAAACTTGGTGTTAATTTAAGACCATTTTCATGTAAAAGATTATCTCATGTCATGCCTAGAATATTATGTCACATTTTTTAATTATACGTTAATCTTTTCCCGAGAAAAATCCACATGTATTATTTAGATAGGGATTTATTTCGAGGAAAACACCCACTCTATCCTTTACCAAAATTCCAAGAATTTTTTATAAATATTAACTCATACTTACACTTATATGTAGATACATTCAAATACATATCATTTAAAATATACCTTGGGCATGACTAATGTTTTCTCATCCTATTTTGCAACAATTGACTAAACCTTTCCTCTTATACATTCTATAGAAAACAAGGATTAACATTCCTAGATATTGAATCATTTATGATGAATGTTTTTTACCTTAAAAAATGCATGCTTAAGGACTATAATAGTTTATTATCTTTACTTTTGTCGAAAAAAAGTCTTCTATCCTGGTAAAGTATCATCAAAATCACTTATAAAAATGTCAATATTTAGTACTTCTACGTAAAACCATTATTTTTAACATGGGGAAAAGAAACATAATAAAGTGTTGAGCTCAAATCCCCAGTATGGGTAAATAATGGATATATGTCTGAATAATTATAATCATAAGGCTATGAGACCATGATCATGAAAAATATAATATCATACCCACCATATCAGAGATCGTATACATGAGTTATGGAACAAAGCATGGTAGTTTAACAAACATGAATCATATGGAAAAAAATTAAATAAAAAAATGAAAGAATTACATAGGAATGAAAATTGAATTGTACTAGACACATAATAATATATAATTATTACTATATTATTCACTAAAATGTTGTTGTGGACATCTTAGTAGAGAAAATATTTTACTGAACCAGATTCACACCCCGTTTCAGTGTTATATTAATGACCTTGTTCACTTCTCATTCCATCTCTCAAATACTGAATCAATTCCACTTCACATTATAGCCTGTAATATTTAATTGAGTTCTCTTCCAATTCCAACAATGTAATAATGAACTAAGTTAATTTCATGTTCATTCAATCTAATACTAAATCATGTTCATTTATCATTATACCCATGCCAATCTAATCAAATATAAATATTTATATAATTAATTGTATAGAGATATAGTTCCCACCCTTCTCATAATAAATTCATACATACAATTTACAAAATATTATAACCATTCATATCATAACACATAAAATGAAATGGGTATCATAAACATCTAAACATATCATAACCTATGGAAAAAGATACGAGTTTCATAAACACTTCATCTAAACTGTGACTTGTGAAAGAGAAGCGAATTTCATAAACATATATCCCCTGAATGAAAACTATATTTCATACAAATATAACCTGTGAAAGCGAAATGGGTTTGACAAGAACCATTAAATAGAGAATTATCTATTGATATAAATAATATGAATGGAATTTATTGATCATTTTCTAAAAGATCATGAGTAACATAAATAGAGATTAACAGATATGTAAAATAACTTTGAAACATCTTTCAAAAAAGTAATTTATAGAAAATTTCATTTCTTATTTGAAAATTTATTTTTAATATATAAAACCAATTTAATATCTTCTTCGTAGAAAATAACCTAGAAACTTATAAAGAAGGCATAAAATAATTTTGAAAGTTTTTTTCCTTTAAAACTTATAAAACTCATCCAAATTGTTTTTAAGACATTTTTACTTGAAAACATATAAAATAATCTTGAAAATGTTTTCAAAACCAATTCATGGAAATTAGATTGAAAACATATACAGAAAGCTTAAAAAAGATTTTCAATGAAATTAAAATGATAATATATGAATAAATATTGAAATATTTTCCGAAAACATTTATTCGAAAATAATATGAAAAATTATTAAAGTGTCTTGAAATAATTTTGATAAAATATTTTCCATGAACACTTAGAAAAGTAGCTTAAAATCATTTTAAAAAAAATCATGAAAACATATAAAATTATATTGAAAACATCATAAAAACCAATCAATTGAAAATATATTTTTTAAAACATATTAATAATTATCCATCTAAAATTAAATTATTTATTCAATGGTTTCCTGGTGGATAAATATGTACATGTCATACGAGGTAAAATGATCATTTCTTTTTGACAATAAAAGTTTAGAAAACTATATCATTCATAAAGAGACAATAAGATTCCATTGAAATAATATTAAAAATTCAAAAAGGGTAAACCATTATTTTAATGATCATAAGAGAATAGTATAATATTAATGGACACCCTTTTTTGAAAACATGATTTTAATGGAACATTGATTTCCGACCAAAGAGAGTGTAATGTAGGGGTTTCATAAAAGCAAATTCGTAAGCATATTATGAAACAATGAGTTGAATAAATAGTACCAATATATAAATGAATCATTAATTAACATAGGATAGTATGATTCATTAATGTTATTGTGATATGTAATATAATATTTTATCAAAGGAAGCCAAGACATAAATAATCAATATAAGAAATATGATTTCCTGACAAAACTCTTCTGACTTTGTATCCTGGGATCATACTCTACATATTGGAAAATAAAATTTAAGGAATAATAAAATAAAATGAAAATTAGTAAATTAAAGATATAACATGTAAAATTTAAGTATATACACCTTGAAATAGTTTTTAAGTGCATATAAAATCATTGGTCTCAAATAATGAAAATTGAGACCAACTTATTTCAATGATTTGGTAACTTATTAAACTTATATCCCATTAAATAAATATATTAAAATGGATATGTTAATAACCATCAAATTATTTAACATGTACGTGGAATATGATTAGGGGAAATACAATCACCATACAAAAGGAAATATTGGTGAATGTATGATGTATCTCAAGAAAATATAAAGTGAGATAAAATCCCCTTAATGAGTGTCTTGACTCTCATCATACTCATTAAATAAAGCTATATAATAAATATAAATTTATTATTACTATTTTAAAGTATAATATTATTATATTGAATACAATATATTATTGTATTATGACATTATATTACATGTTTTTAAACCAGCATATGTTAAGGTTTCACTTTGTGTAATTTTAAATTTATTCTTCACATTTGTCTTAATTTGTAATATCATTGGTTATTATATATATTTCATGATCTAAATAATGTTAACCATGATATAAATATAATGTATATACATTATATTTTTACTACTATAATCTATAAAATATGTAATTATGGGATGGAATACATCATTCATTGTGACAGTAGGTCGTACGTACACATGAATGCTATTTTTATTTTATTGTCATGTTTAAAGAAAAAAAAAATTAAAATACGTATATATCATTAAAAAATTAAATTCATGATATAATATATATCATTTATAATCAGCAAAAAATCTTTAATAGAATATATGTAGTGTATGAGGAAATCATATCACTTGTTGGGGTAGGTTATCCACACATCCTCAAATGAAATTATCGTATTAACACAAAAAGGAAAGTAAAAATATATGTTTTGTGAAAAATAAATAATGTTTAATGAAATTATAAATGTGATATATGAAAAATATCAATATAGTTTCCATAATAATTTACACCATGAGAGGCAGTATGGAACAATTGAACAATCATTGTTTTATCAATATATAGTTTGACTTACACATAAATTGAATGTATGTTACCCATTGGAGGGAGGTGTGTATATGTGTAGGTAGAATACAGAGCAAAAAATATCATAGTATATTGAAGATAATTATTTTATTCAAGAATTTAGGTAATATATTTTAGCGGGTTGATATCTAAAATAAAATATAGGAGCTTGAGTGAAGGCATTATCTCTTAATCGGGTAACTCATTTTGGATTGTGCCAAAAACAATTCATTGGGAGTTCTTCTTCCAAAAGAGAATCATCATGGAGAATGGAATGTATGTTGGGAATTATATTAGGATTATATTGGAAGAAATTAATATAATTAGTAGGTGATAAGAATATGGAGTGGTGGTTGCCTTTTATTAGGAAGGAAAAAGACTCACTTGTAATTTTTTAGAACAAGATTGGTGTGCACTTGTTGTTACCTAAAAAAAGAGATAATAAACAAAATAAATAAATACATAATGTTTTATAGAAGCAATATTGAAGTAAAATGGGTTTTTACCAGTGGATATGTCATTTTGTCCCCTATGATTATGGTTTAGTTCCAAATTAAGCTTAATTTGACCTTATTCATTGTGATTAATTTTAATCACTTTTACAAATCATTTTGGAAAAAAATTAAGTTGTTGTTATTAGAATATAAATTTTTTAATAATTAAAATGGTTTATGTTAGTTTTTAAAATTTTTTTTAATAGAAGTGGAAAAATTATGAATAATTCTAATCATGTAGAAGGGATGGAATTATAGTTTTCTAAAGTAAAATAATGTTCCCAAGTTTATCATGTTTTTATAATAAATTTAAAATTTAAATTTATTATAATGACCTAAATTGAACTAATAGATTTATAATTGATATAATGTTACCATAAAATAAATTTAAACTATGATTTACCATTTATAATTATTTAAAAGAAGAGGATGTTTTTAACTAAAAAGAAGTATTTTTCACTAATCAAAAAATATTTCGTTATTAAAAAAATCCCAAAAATTCCCCAAAAGATAATTTCGTCATTATAAATTAGAATATAATGTTTATTTTATCTAATTAAATTTCTATTTGTTTTTAAAATTAATTTTATTATTTTTCATATATGGACATTATCTGCAGTTCATATTATTTTTAAAATTGTAAGGATGATACCATATATTATATTGTTCTTTATCAATTAAATTTTTTTATATAAAACTATTATAAAAAATATTTGGAAATTAGTAATTTATATTCAAATAACATTGTTTAATGGATATTTTATAATTATATCATTTAAAAAATTATACTAAAATAATGCTTTCCAAAAACATGGTGATGTGTGTAACGTGAGCCAACATGGTGTTACATGTAACATATGCCAAGTCTGTGTTGTTGGCAGTACAAGCCAATCGATATTTTTTTTGTTGAAAACTATGGTGGTGTAATGAAAATGAATTTTTTATTTAGTTTTTTAATATATATATTGAACTATTTTTATTTTCACGTTAAAGAAAAATATCAACAAGATAAATTATTTCAAAAAAAAATTCACAAAATCTCTTTGTGTTACGTGACCTATTTAGATTCAAGTTCATGCAAATTTTTATAGTTCATATATCATTTTCTATTCTCAAATTCAATTTATTAATCTTATCAATATTTATAGGTATCCCTTATTATAATTTTTTGGGTATCCTTGAGCTTCCGTTCATTAAAAGGTTTGGAGGTAGAGGATTTGTAATATTCATAATCCAAGAATGGTTTTATGTCTACAAAATTTCTAGAAATGTTGACTAAATTTTAGTAAAACATGTATTCTGAAAAAAATACATATGAATGACACAATTTAAATATGTTGAATAAATGAAACCCATCATTATTCATATTAATGTAATCATGTTTAAAATATATATATAATTTAATATAATATTATAATGTTTTATTAGAGTCTCTAACCAAGGTTGGAAGGACAAGGTGAGTTCCCATGATAAATTGTTTTACATAAATTTGATATATAATATGTATGATACTATCTTTTATAAATTTTTATGAGTTTTCAGGGGGATATCACATCCCATTTAAATCTAACACCAATGTTTTTAACATTATTTATTTTTTCACATCCATCATATAGTATAGTAAAAAAATAAATTATATTTCCTATTATATAAATTGGTATATATTTATATAAGGATCTCCTTTACAAAAATATATTGAATAAATTATAATATAATTATAAGAAGTGGGTGACTCAATATATAGATATTTTCAATAGAAGGCTAACAAATAGATAATGATAGTTCACTAATTTATACCATTTAACATAGTGTTAGATAAAAGAATAAAAAAGAGGATTAAATTTAATCATTCTCAATGGAATTTTTCCCACCTATAATTCCAATAGATTTTTGTATCATAAGATGACATTCCTATATAGATTTACCTCATTTAGTGAAGGTATCATGCCAGAATGAGGTTAATGTTGGAGTTATTTCCCACTATGGTCAAATTAATATCGAAACAATTGAAATTTGAGGATATATATTAGCTTATGATGTTCCCTTAAATTTTTATTTCATGTTCATATTTGGTAAATGAGAATGTTTTATGGAATTCAAAAAATATTGGCTCGTTATGATATGAATCATTAACTACCACTTCAATCCTAAAATTTTTAGGGTTTGATATTGTTGGATGGAGTGTAAAATCAAGAGGGGGGTGAATTGAGTTCCTACATAGATTTTTTGTAAAAAAACATTATGTTAAATATCCCCAAATTTTGAACCATCCATGTTAATTAAAGAAGTAGAGATATAAATGTTTTGTTGGACAACAGGTTTCTCAATTGGTGATTATTCTTTAGTTGAATTAGTGTAAAACAGTTCTTCATCATCTAATATAGTTTTACTAAACTAAACACTTACACATAATAACCAGAACTAACTATCAAAATCAATGTAAAAAACAGATTTTTGTTTTTGAAATAATGAGCAGTAGAAAATAGAAATATAGAGTATCAAAAAATATAGTACATAAACCAAGTTAATCAATAGGCTAAATATCAAGCTGAGACTTAGTCCACTCCACTTGTCGATCATCTTTCACCAAGAAATTTATACTAACAATAAAGATGATACACAACATGTATCGGGCTTTACAACAGTTTTCACAAACTTTCCCCGGCTCACACCCTCTACCAGAATTATTCAGGGATAAAAAAAACAATACATACCACACACAGTCTCTTCAATAGTTATAAATGGGAAACAATGTGTATCTGATGTTTGATGTGAGGATTTTCAGTATCCTCTAGATCAAGAATAGAAGATAGTGTGTGTAACAAACATAAAGACACATTTCTCAGAAATGTAAATATAAAATAACGCAATATATAAATTATTATAATATTGAGTATAGAATTATCTATGTGTTTGAAGTTCAACTCTTGACTTCTGGGAGGGAATTAATTTCAGTTTGAGTCTTTCTCTTGAAGTCATCCTCAAAACAGAGTGTTGCAACTCCGAGTTCCAGCCTTCAAGAACTAAGTGTTCTTCATCTTGTGATGATAGAGAGTTGATGAAGCATAGAAGAAAAACCTGAATTTTTTCTCCTAAAATGAACATCTTGAGGATTTTGGATTCACAAAGTAGTTGTCAGATGTTTATTCATTGTTCTCTTTGATCTAGCAGGTATGATCTTTCTCATGAACTTCTCTCTTATTTTTTCACATTTTCAGTTCTTCCTCGGTCATCACTTTTATATTTGTGGTTCGACAATTGAAATAAGTAAACCATGTACATTTCTCCTTGTTCCTCGTATTTTCTCCAGATACAGTCCATATACAGTCTCATAATATGTCAACAATAAGCATTAATTAATGTCTGAAGCATTAAATTTACTAAATATGACCGTTGGAATAATCATAATATTTTGAAAAAGTATGGAGTAGAATAATGTGCATTGGTAGACTAGTAGTAATAGATTTCTCAATAGTAGGATTCAATGGTTGACTACATTGGTAGCCTTCAACAATATCCATCAATGGTAACATTCAACGGTAACCTTTCATCGGTGACCTTTCTATCGGTGACCTTCCTATTGGGGAACTTCCATTAGTGACCTTCATCGATGAACATTCTATCAGTGAACATTAATCAGTGACCTTATTATCGGCGACCTTCATCAGTGACCTTTTATCAGTGTCCTTCATCGGTGAACTTTCATTGGTGACCGTTCTATCGGTGACCTTCAAACATTGAGAATTTTTTCACTGTAAGCATAATCAAGAGAGGAGTCATATTAAAAGTACATAGTTATTACTTGATAGAAACTATGAATATTAATGAATTAGGATTATCATATAATAGAAACACGATTATCACATAAATGAAACATGATTTGGAATTATCAAAATATGTGAGTCCAACAATATTCCCCTTTTTGATAATCACAAATTATTCCATTGAAAATGTTGATATAAGTGTTATTGAATTAGGGATATGCACATTTTCTAATAAATTTAGAGGTATGTATAATTAAAATCGAGCCATGTTAGTCAGATTAAAACGTATCCTCCTTTGTGAAAAAAAATAAAGGAAGGGAAAAAAGGCAAAAGTGGATTGTATTAACAATTAAGCATGAGTACAATATACAAAAGAAATAGTACAAATATCTCTACAAAATAAGATGCCTCACATTCAATCCACATCAGATATGTCTAAGGGAGCTTTGTATTTGGATTATGATGAGCCAGGTCCAGAAGATAGAGGGATAGGTGAAGGTATGGCAGTGAGCAGGGTAGGAGGAGCTGCTAGAGAATCATCAATACACATATAGTGATTAGATATCTAAGGAAACATAGGGGTAAATATTTTGATGTCAAGAGCAGGAGTAATCAATGGGGCAGCACTAGTAGTGAATGTGGCTATTGAGGAAGAATTTAACGGTGAAGAACAATTATGGGAGTGAAGTCCACATAGTGGAAGGGTGAAAGAATATTTATAAAATCTATAATAATGATTCCTCCTCTTACAATAATTGAGATAAAATCATCCTTATTCTCCATGAATTTCATTAAGGAAGGATCCAACACTCTTAGCCTACTAACATGATCCTTAAATGCCTGAGTGAAAGGTGGGATCCTCATGTTTTCCAATAGTAGCTTGAAGTGACCATCAACTTGATGCTTAGTTTGCACCCTTTTGTAATAGAAATAAAATTGATCATTGATGGCCTTATAATCTTATGATGCTTCCCTTAAATAATCTACCACAAGATTATGAATTTCTCTTGTTGTGTAAATTCCCTGAGTCATAGACTAAGGGTCTGAGGAATTTCCCCAGAGAACTTCTACACTTCTTCTCTAACAACTGATATGAATGCTTCTAGATCAACAGGATGAGAGGCTGAAGAGGAAGTACATCACACAGAGGTTCCATAGTAAAATCCACTGTATCCGTAAAATATTTGGTTAGAACACTGATCGGCCTCTTCACATCATCATAATGTCCACTCACATGTTCCTCCATAGACTTAATAAATTCCTCAAACACAGTGACGATATACTGATAACACTGTTGAAAAACTTAAGGTCTCTATCCCCTTAAACCCTTGAATCTATATAAGAGTCTAAAATAACAATTGACTTTTTAACAGATTCCATAGACACTATCAAGGTTCTACCCTAATTTGGGAACTCCTTCACTTCATATAGAAAATTTGAGTGATATGTAGAATTGAAACTTTTTAAAGTAGATGCAACCACTTCATGATTGAGATCTGTTGTTCCCTATATCCCAATAGATATCTGATCAATGAATCTCTTCAAATCTAATTTCAAATATTCTAAATCATCCTTATTAACATAGTCTCAAGGAAAGAGATCTTTTGTCTATACAACTGTGTTATCTGAAAGAAAAGTAATTAAAGGGTTTCTGATAGGCTTTTCATCATCAATGTCTCTATAGTCTTCACTAAAGCTCATGAATCCATAGTTTTTGGACCAATCATCTATTCTATGAGAAACAATATCAGAACCTGTTGAAATAGGATCCTCCCCCTCCATGGATCATTCTCTTTATCAATTAAATCCATCTATGCTATACCTCTTTGATCAACTACATCACCAAGAGAGCCCATTTCCAATTATTCTACAGTATCATCAACTACTTATATTTCAATTATAGCATCAAAAAATCAAAAACATCTTCGTCTATACTTTCTACCATTTTTGTATATGTTATCATAGGACTGAGACTTAGACATTCCTCTTCACATTCATTAGTAGCTATCTCAAAATCATCATGACTAGATTCGGTTTTATCTTCCTCCTCTCAGTTCTCTCTAATATCTCTTAATACATTTTCTTTCCCTTATTCTTCACCGGTTTCCTCATCATTAATATCCATTAGGATAGTTTATGTTCTAGGAAATATTATTTGTGGTATAGGCTCACCAAAATATATAGTATTTCCATTAGTATTTGAGGGGAGGATAGGATCACTTATGTCATCTATTAGAGAATCCCCTCTATCTTGCATAATAGTTACCACCTCTTCTTTAATTAAGTATGAAGGATCCACTTCACCAGGATTTAGACTAGGGTCTCTTTAATTCATAGGCCTGGTCGGATGGGTGATAGGGTTGAATTATTCCTACTGTTTTCCATTGACATTCACCCATTTTCTTTTCAAAGTGTTTCATTTTATCTTTATAAACATTAAAATCATCTTCGTAATGCAAAATCATCCCATTAAAACAACTATTTCATTCAAATTTTTGGAAAATCCCTTCACTGTCAACATAAGGTAAATCAATATAGCATGAAACAAAGCATTGGACATTGAACTAGGCTCTGTCATATCATCTAATTGAATCATTAGCAACCTGCACACATTTATCTTTTGTCCAGGCTTCAACAGATACAAAATAAACATGTCATAATATTTCATGGTAGAAAAGTACCCTCCCTTGGGACTCAAATCCTGCTAAACAAACATAAACAACATCATGTATTCTTCTTTAATTTTAGAAGCAATAAAATTATTATGAATCCCATTCCCTATCAGTTCTTCCAAATCTTCTTCATAACATAACAACTCAATAGTGTATGGTACCACTGAAGCGTAGTAATCAAAAATTCCTTCAAGTGGGACTCTTAAACACTCATCCCATTCAATAGAGTAGTATCTCACACATACTCCATTTACCTTCGAAGACATTTGATTCCCATTATAAGACTGGTCGAACCTTAGAGACTCATAGAGCTCCTTCATTAGCATTGGGTAATGGGGTTCATTATTATTTGGAAATAATTCTACCCAACCCTAAGCTTCATGTGTTTGCAACACTAGAGACTTTTTAGACATCATCCATTCTAAGCATAGTTCGTCCTCATCAACAATATACTTCTTTGAAAATTGTGGATTAATCATCCTGGACACTATCTTGCTTCCACTACCAGACTCATCTCGGTGTCACATAGGATTTGGGGTATCTCTTTCATCACTGAACCTCAGTCTCTATAATATGGCCAAGCGATCCGAAGCAGTTCGAGGGTTTATGTAGAAGGTGAGGTTCTATGAATAGGGAGAAGGAGGTTCAAGAGAAGATTAAAGTGGACCAAAATGTGTTGTGTACTTTATTTTTGTCATTTAATGATCAAAAAATAAATCAATGAAAAAAATAACTAATATTAAAAAAGTTTTAGATTCTGGAAGAAAAACAAAAAGTACCCAAAAATTACACTATCATTAATGTGCCAATAGAGAGGTTCTGATGGTGAGGTCCCAATGGTGAGGACCCAATGGTGATGTTTAATGGTGAGGTCTCAATGGTGAGTTCCCAATGGTGAGCTCCCAATGAGGAGGTCCAACATTCATGTCCCAATGGTGAGGTCCCAACCATGAGGTCCAACGGTGAGGTCCCAATGCTGAGGTCCAAAAATGTTGTTATAATAGTGAGGTCCCATCAGTAATGTCAAATGGTGAGGTTCCTAATGATCAGGCCCAATGGTGAGGTTCCTTACGGTGAGTTTCAACGGTGAGGTTCCTAATGGTGAGGTCCAACAATGAGGTTCTTAATGCTGAGGGTCCTAACTGTGAGGTCCAACGGTGAGGTTCCTAATTGTAAGGTACAATGGTGAGGTCTGACGGTGATGCCTAAATGGTGAGGTATGTCCATAATAGTTTATCATTCCTAATTCATGTTTGATGTAATTTAACATCTCAGAACTCAAAGGATTTGTGAATAAATCTGGAAATTAGTTATCAATGCCTATGAATTCAAGAGTGATATAACCTCATTGATAATGATCTCTAAATAAGTGATGCCTCAAATAAATGTGATTTTTCCTAGAATCAGATACTAGAATTTTAGAGATGTTAATATCACTTGAATTATCATAGTTTATAGAGACATTTTATAATTGATATCCATAGTCTAATAAAGTGTGTTTCATCCACAGAATTTGAGCACAACAACTACCAGTGGCTATTTATTTTTCTTCGCCAGTGGATAATACAATAGAATTATATTTCATACTACACCATGATATTAGTGACTTTCCCAAAATATGACATGTTCCTGAGGTGCTCTTTCTATCTAACTTTCAACTAGAAAATTCAGCACCCAAATCACTTATTAAATCAAATGATTTCCCTCTCGGATAAAATAATCCTAAATTTGTAGTATACATTAGATATTTAAAAGTAATTTTAACTATAGTTAAATGAGACTCTTTGGGATTACCTTGAAAAGGAGCACACATGCATACACTGAACATAATATTTGGTCAGCTATCAGTAAGGTAGAGCAGACTCCCAATCATACCTCTGTAATTGGGTTGATGCACTGATTTACCAGTTTAATTATCATCCAACATACAAGTGGTACTCATAGGTGTATCACTACCTTTATTACTTTCCAAGACAGAACGTTTCAAAATATCTTTAGTATAATTACTTTGATTTAAAATTATACACTTTTTTTTGCAAAATTTGAAATCCAATGAAAAATTTAAATTCCCCAATTAACATCATTTCAAATAAATCTTGTATTAAATTTGAAAAATATGTATATAAATAATTTTTAGAGGATCCAAAAACAATGTCATCTACAAAATTGTTTACTACTAAAACATCTTTGGAAATCCTTTTAATAAAAAGAGTAGGATCAATTATTCCTTTAGTAAAACCTTTAGAAATAAGAAATGAACTAAGTCTATAATACCAAGCTCTTGGAGCTTGTTATAGACCATATAAAGATTTAGAATGTTTAAATACATGATCTGAAAAATGGGGATTTGTAAAACAATGGGGTTGTTCGACAAATTCATCTTCAAATATTTACACATTTAGAAATACACTATTGATATCCATTTGATAAAGTTGAAAATTTAGATGAGTTGTATAAGCAAGTAGTATAATAATGGGTTCTAGTATAGCTATTGGTTAAAAGATTTTTCCTCATAGTATATTCCTTCTTCTTGACTATATCATTGTGCAACTAGTCTAGCCTTGATTATAACTATGTTAAAATATTCATCAAATTTATTTCAAAAAATCCATTTAGTGCATATGTTCAAAGCGTCTTTAGGTATTTCTACTAATTCCCAAACATTGTTTCTTTCAAACTAATTTAATTCATCATTCATATCTGACTCCCATTATTCATCATTGATTACAACATTGATATTTTTCAGTTTATACTATAGAAGAAAAGCTTGATCTTCAACCTAGTTTCTTAGAGAAACACTTGTTTGTGTTCCTCTATTTAGATCACATACTACAGTAACTAATGAATGAATCTTGAGAGTTCTAATACCTATAGAAAGAGTTGAACTAGACTCTCCATCATTTTCTATAGGTTCAGACACACCATGCTCATATTCTAGAAAATTTCTAGAACTGTTTGTTTTCACAAAGGGTTCATTTTCTTTATCATTAGTGTCTATAATTGACATAACTTCTTCAATATGTTCAACAGATGATTTGGGTTCAAGTGGATCGGTCTCATGAAATTTGACATGAAACAGTTCTTCCACACATTTGGTTCTCTTATTGAATATTATATAAGATTTTCTATATATTGAGTAACCTAGGAAAATTCCATCATCACTATTGAATGAAAATGTGTAATGATTATCCTTAGTTTTAATGATAAAAAACAATGAAACAAAAAATCTAATGTAATTAACCTTGGGCTTACAATTATTCTAGAGTTCATAAAGGGTTTTCTAATGAATAGGTATAATTAAGACTCTATTGATGATGTAAGAATCTTTATTAACTGCTTCATCCAAAAAATATATAGGTAGAATATACTCACTTAGCATAGTCGGGGCAATCTCTTGAAGTGTCCTATTTATTCTTTCTACAACTCCATTTTTTGAGGTATTCTAGGAGAAAAAAAATTGTGATTATACCCATTTTTTGAGAAAAAAAATTCAAATTCCTTATTTTCAAACTCATGTCCATGATCACTTCTCGAGGTCGTAATTCTATGCCCACTGTGATTTTCTACATACATGGAATATTTAATAAAGTAATAACATGCTTCAATTTTGGGAGCTTGATAGTATACGAAATTTTATCTAGAAAAATCATCTACAAGAACATAAACATAGTACATCCCATTTAAACATCAAAATCTAGATGGTCCAAAAAAATCAAAGTGAACCAACTCCAGTGGTTCATAAGTAGGAACTTCTTTATTTTGAATGAATGAAAGGTTGTGGTGTTTTCTTTCTTAACAAGGATTAAAATTTTTTTTATGTGGTAATTCCAATTTAGGTAAGTCTCCATCTAAACCATTCCTAATTAGTTTTCTAAGTTAGTGAACAATGATGTGTCCTAATCTTATGTTATATAACCAGAATTCCATATGAAAATAATTTAAACAATAATGGGTATTCATAGATAAATAATTTAAATCAACAGTATATATATTTTCATTTCTAAGAGAAGTAAATATTAAATAATTTTTAAAAATTATAACATTATAAGCATCATTTTCAAACATAAAATTAAATCCATCATCACACAACTGATAGATACTTAGTAAATTTTATTTTAACCCATTAAAAAAAGTAATTTTGAAATTAATATAGTATTAGGGTTACCAATTTTGACTAAGATAACAATCATCCCGTTCACAATATCACTGAATGTGACTTGGCCACCATAAAATTTAATTATTCTCTTGAAATATGAATAATCTCATGTCAAATGTCTTGAACATCCATTTTCTATATACCATAATGTTTTATAGGAGATCATCAGACAATGTTCCTGCAAAACATATTAAGTACAAGGTAACTTTGGTACCCATATATTCTTGGGTCCAGAGAGGTAAGAAAGTAGTGCTTTGGGAACCCATACTTGTCTCATAGATTTCCTATAATAAATAGATATGTTTTGAGATGTGAAAACATTGTTAGGTCCTTTAGAGAATTGTTTTTCAAAATATTGACTAGAATATGAACTAGCAGGGAACTATCTAGATTTTGGAACAAATTTATTTTTAATAATCCTTCTCTATCTAGGATGATATCCTAAACGAGTTGAATGTTTTGTAGTAATATTTTTTCATAGAAACGGAGTGAAGGTATCTCTTCCAGTTGTTAACTTCTCCAGACCCATTTTTAATTTCTTATTTGATAACTTATGTTATGTTTTTTCTTTTAATAGCTAAGAAAAGTTTTCTTTTTCAATATCTAGATCATAATTATAATTAGCATTTAAATCATTTTTCCCTTTATGTAAATTATATTTATCCTTGAGTTCATTAATGGTATCCTCAACCATTCCACAATATTAAAATAGTTCATCCTTAGACATATTGTAATCATTATTTGATTCATAGTCTTTTCTAGAATAGTAAGAATTTTGTATAAGATAATTGGGTATTAACTCATATGTTTCTGTCATGAACCACATTTTTGAAGGTTTTTTCCTTTCAATATCATATGTTTTAGATCCACTAGAGCTATCTTATGAAGCACTCCAAGTAGATTTCATTTCCTTTTTATATCCATTGATCTTATCCTCATAAATCTTTTTAATTTAATCTTGGGGAAATTAGCCTCTAGATGAACTTTTCATTTACACTCATAGTAGACAATATTTTTTGTAGTTTCGTTCCTTTTTCTGTTCTTTTACCACTATCCTTTACAATTATACCTTCCTTTATAGTTTTATTTTCTATAGAACGTATTCTTACTATATAAATTCGTTAATCCTCTAGAAAAATGAGCCCTCTCAGCATCACTATCAGAATCTGAGTCTCCTTTATTGGATGTGTCTATAGGAGGTTGAACCATTTCCTTCTATTTTATCTTTTATTTAGCAGTATTGAATGCTATAGATTTCTTTCTTTGTTTCTCATCTTCTTATTGATTTACCTTAAGCTCTTATTTTTAGATTATATGTTTTTTAATTAATTACTTCACTGGTAGCTTGGCAATGTCAAATGATTCTTAGATAAGAACATGTGTTCCTCCTTATCTATCCTCTAGGAATAAAAGTAGCCTCATAATTTGATCCTTGTTGTCTCCTGGTTTCCCAAGAAGACTCATAGTATTTTCTGTTTCATTGAACCTGTGATACATTTCAGATATAATGTCATCATGTTTCTGTTTAATATTATCATATTTAATAGTATAAGTATTTAATATCATTTCATTAACATTGGTGGTTCCCTCACGAGAAATAAAAAAAGTATCCCAAATTTCATAATCCGTTTTATAGGCTGATATTCTATTGAATTAATTATCACATAAGGAATAGTTAAATGCATTAATTTCTTTATAGTTATTATTATTTTTTGAATTTCTCAATTGAGACAATGTGTCCCTGGTAGTAAGGGGCAAGTAATGTTGTTCTTCAATTGTGTCCCAGATTTCAGGACCCATACTCTCTAGATACATTTTCATTTTTAATTTCCATAGAGCATAGTTTTTACCATTAAATAAAGGTGTCCTATTAGTAGTAGCACCATCAACTCTATTATCCATGGATTTTAATAATTTTAATGAACTAAAAATTTAGATATAACAGAAATTTTATGATTTTTAAGATACAATTAATATCACTATAAAAAATATTTTTAAATCTTGCACTATTGTTCAGATAGTAATACTAATAAATCAACCCTTTGATACCAAATTGTGGTCAGAGTGGAAGCTCTAGAGGGGGTGAAGTGAGTTCCGACTTAAAATTCATGTTAAAACAATTATGTTAATGATCCCCCTATTTTGAAACGGCCCAGTTAATTAATGCATTATTGATATAAATATTTAATTGGTAAATGGTTTTCTCAAAGAGTGATTAGTCCTCAGTTGAATCAGTGTAAAACACTTCTTCAACATTTGAAATTGGTTTACTTAATTAAACATATACACATACTAACCAAAACTATCTATCATAGTCAATGTAAAAAATAGATTTCTTTTTTTGAAATAATGAGCAACAGAAAATAGAAAAATATAGTATTACAAAAAATAGTACACAGATAGGGTTAATCAAGAGGGTCAGTCTAAAAAGAGGACTTAATTTTCTTCACTGGGGGATCACCTAGAACCTCATAGTTTATATTAAAAATAAACATGATGTACAGCCTGTATCGAGCTTTATAACAGTTTTGACCAACTTTCCAAGGCTCACAACCTCTACCACAGTTCTTTATGGTAAAAATAAACAAAACTTGCCACACATGGTCTCTTCCACAGTTATACGTGGGAAAAACGATTTAAGTGAAGTTTAATGTGAGGATTCTCATTATACTCCAGTTCAAGCATAACAGACAGTGTGTGTAATAGGCATACCCATACACTTCTCAAAAATGTCAAAATAAAATAACATTATAGAGAAAATATTATAATATTGAGTTTATAAAGCTCAATGTGTTTTTAGTTCTGCTCTTGGATCCTTGGAGTGAATAAATTTTGGTTCAAGTCTTTCTCTTCAAGTTTTACTCAATATAGAGTGTCACAACTCCATGTTATAGCTTTCAAGAACTGATTATCTTACATCTTATGTTGAAATAGAGATGATGAAGCATAAAATAAAGCCTTGAATTTTTCTCCCGAAATGACATTCTTGAGGCTCTTGGGTTCTCAGAGTAGGTGTCAGACATTTCTTCATTGTTCTCTTTGATCTAGTGGGTAGTATCTTTCTCATTCACTTCTCTCTTCTTTTCACAATTTTTCACTTCTTCATCGGTCGTCTCTTTTATATTTGATATCTAACAGTAGGAATGATTAAACCTTCTGCATTTCTCCCTGTACCTCGAATTGTCTCCAGATATGGTCCAGATATGATCTCTGGATATGTCTATAATCTGCATTAATTAAGGTTATAAGCCTTAAATTTAACAAATATGACCATTATAATAATCTTAAGAATTTTACCAAGTATGGATTAGAAGAATGAGAATTGGTAGACTAGTAGCGGTAGATTTATCAATAGTAGGCTTCAATGGTAGACTACATCAGTAGCCTTCAATGGTAACTTTGAACAGTAACCTTCAACAGTAACCTTCAACATTGACCATTCATCAGTGACCTTTCTATCAGTGACCTTTCTATATGTGACGTTCTATCGCTGACCATTCATCAGTGACCTTTCATCGGTGACCTACATTAGTGAGCTTTCTATCAGTGACTATTCTTCAATGACCTTTCTATCGGTGACCTTCATACGTAGAGAAACGTTTCATTGTAATCATAAACAATAGATAATTGAGATTAATTTTACATAGATATTACTTGATAGAAACTAAGAATATTAAGGAAGCACAATTATCATATAATAGAAATATGATTATCACATTAATGAAATGTGATTTGGGGTTATAAAAATAGGTGGGTCCAACTGTTATGTCTGTGTAATGGATTCTAAGAGCTCCATATATAAAAAAATAATGTCTATGGTTGAGAGTCACATAAGAATAGTAGAGAGTCATTTCATTGTATTATTATTTTAGGATAATTGAATAAGTCTCCTTTTATGGGTTTTTTCATGGACTTTATTTTAATATAATAATAACACTATAAATGTTTGACATGATTTTTCCACCATAGTATATGGGTTGTTGAAATTAATCCTTACTAATATGTGATTGGGAGAATTTTCATTATTTAGTTATCCCACGAATCAGTTGAGGCTCGAAATATGACTCTTGGTGTTTTTGTTTAATAAAAATTCTCCTAAATTTATTGGAATTAATAATGTGTCAATAGAAATATCCCTAATACATTCTTATTCACCATTTATGTAATCTCATACACTAGTCTCTTCTGTAAGAATTATTCAGAGATCACAATTCAAAAACCACTTTTGAAAATCACACTTGTCTTCTAGTTAAATATCATTGATTAACACAAATATAGATCCTTTATTAGAGTAATTTCTCATTTAGAATGTTGTTTCCTAGACTCATAACATTTATAATATATTTATTTTAATGGGATTTGGTACCCCTGGGTGTTCCACATCTCCATCAGTACATATCTATTAATGAATATTTTGATTTATAAAAATATTTAAGGTAGATTTTAACACTTTAAAATTAGAATATTTATTTTTGGGTTTGAATAAATGTATTATTCATTCAATCATATATTTTTATACACAATTCATTTACATCCAAAAAAATCCAGTCATAAATTCCATGTGAATCTTTTTATCACTTATCCTCATTCATAAAATTCCACATTGAAGGTGGTTGAGACACTAGTCACATGTACTTTTTGATTCACTATGTAAAACAAGCTCTTATGTATCTTTATTTATATTAAACATTTTATGAGAAAAAGTTATTCATTTTTAAATCCTAATATTTATTGGTGGGGGTAAAAATTATTGACATCTCTTAGGGCTGAATAATCTTATTTTTTGGTCTTTAAAAACTTTATTATGTTATTCACTAGTTAAAATATAAAATTACCTAGATCATTCATGATCCAAAAAATTATTTCTTATTCTCCATGTTCACAAATTCAAGGATAATCTGTTCAACATACATTCTAATAGTTTTTTAAATTTTGGTGTTTATATTTTTTCACTTTATTTTTAGAGGATAAGATGATTTGGTTCCCATGTAGTAAAGATTCGAAGTTAGAATTGGCATATATTGATAGTTATTTTAGCATACTCAATACTTTAATGCCTCATTATATGAATGAATACATATATTGAGACCATGTTCTTATTTTTCATATGGCGTAACACGCTGAATTATAGTGTACCCTTTATTTCTATAATTTACACATTGTAATCTTTTTAATCACAAAAACCATATTAATTAATAAAACATTAAAGTTAAGAATAAAATTAATATTAATTTACCCAATAATTATAATACATTAATCAAATATACATGAAATAAAGTATTACATACAATGGAATATGGAATCCATGAAAATTTTGAGACATAAAATGGGAAAATAAAATAAAATAAAAATCTATTTACAAAAAAGAAATCCACGAGATCATCCTTACCATATAAAATAATTGATATAAAAATAAAATAAGAAAAAAAATATGAATTAAAAAAATTATTTTTCACAAATAAAAAACATGATAATTTAGATATTATATTTTACAATGGAATTAATTATTTGAATCCAATAAGGATAAGATAAATTCTTTTACTATTATAAAAGGGTCATTAGTTCTTGGGTAAAATTACAGGGAAGAAGCTACCATTCTAGAATTATATGTATCTAGTTTATACATATATATATAGTTTAATTAGTTGTTAATAATAAAAATTTACATTATTATTAATTTTTTTGAAAAAAATGAAATTATTTTTAAATTCAATTATTTGATACTAATTTATTTTGTAAAATTCCATTGATTCTAAAAAATTTGATTTTAGGAATTATGTATTCTTCATAATTTTAAAAATATTAATAATTTTAGATAAAATAATTTGATTAAATCCAAAGAATTATTATATTAATATATTAACACCATCCATTAAATAATTAACAAACTAAAATAAATAATAATTTATTTATTCAACGATAAAAATTATTTTATTTTAAAAAATAATTGTTATATGTTATAATTTCTAAGGTCAAATAAATTATATTTTATGTATAAAATTTATGAAAATATATTGTTTATATTTAAAATCAAATAAATAAAAATTAATTAATTTATTATTAATTTTATATTAATAATGGTAAAGTAATTTTTTAAGAAATTCATATCTTTGAAGGTATTTTTTATAGGATGTGCATTTGTATCTTATTAAATTAAAGTGATTTTTATTAAAGAATAATTTTATTAAAATTTATAGAATATATGAATAACATTAATAAACAAAAAATAATCTATTTCTATAAAATTTAATTGAATAATAATAAATTCATTATTTTATCTTGATTTTTTTTCAAAAAAAAACTTTTTATATATATGGTATAATATATTTGAATGAATTTTTTTTATTTTATAATTATAATCCTAACATTTATTTAATTTTTTTTAAAATTTCAAAATAATCCATTATATCCAATTTTAATTTTATACATATAAATAAATTATGAAGGTAACATTTAGTTACCGCTATAAATATAAATTCAGGTTATTGGGTTAAATGAATGGATAATGTCATATAATATAACAAACAAAATGACAAATAAATGTGTCTATGTAGCAATATAAAACCTCATTATATACTTTTTCCATTTTGAATGTGGTTTTGATCCATCTTCCCAGATAAATTACATTCTACTCATATTAAGAAATGAGTATTTACAAAAAATCACACCTCCATACCTATTAAATGACCCCCCCCCCCCACAATCCAGATCGACTCTCACTCATACATTAGTTTTATCTTTTATTTCTTCCAAAAATAAATCCCTAAAAATTATCACATGTAGTGTAGCATTGGATTTTAATGAAATTATTCTATTCCAATAAAATATGGAAGACTTAAAATAAAATATACAATTTCTTCTTTCTAAGAAATTACCTGATAGAATTATTTTTTACATATCATCATTTTGTAACTATTTCCAATTAAAATTTATCAAATAAATAAAATATTAATATTATCATTATACTTGTATAATAATGATATAAATAAAATCACTTATTAATCATATTAATACATGGATTATATCATGGAGTTTCAGTAAATTTTACCATCATCAATGATGATATTTAAATTTTTAAAATGAATGGATATCAAAAATAAATTACTAATATAATATATTTTTAAAATTTAAAAAAATATTTTATTTCAATGTTTTTGAGATATTAATATTTACCTCATTATTAATATAATATATCATTTTTGTTAAAAATTACCATTGAAGGATCATTATAGATATAATCATTACAAACAATTCTTAAATATTCTCTCGAATAAAACTAGTACATCATAAATTATTTAGAAATAATATGAAAATTCATTTTCTATGATATATATGATAATCTCATGAACATGGAAGTACTGAAACTATAATAATGACATATAAAAGAAAAAATTTAAATTACTAATAACATATGATCGATATAAAAAATAAATGTGTAATAATTAAAGATAAAACAATAATTTATAAATTAAGAAATATGAATATGATTTTAATGTAAATGGTTAATGTTTTTATATTTATTTTGTAATAAGTTATAGCATGTCCAAGAAATTATGAATATAATCTAAGTATATTTATTTACTCTATCAATTTTCATTTATTAATACACATTCTTCATTAAAAATTCCCTTAGATATTTTATTTATTCCACCATATTATTGTATATTTTGTATTTACTTGTTATTTATTTAAGGATTATAATTTCACTACCTAAATAAGCTTTTCAATTGATCTATTCATCATAATATACAACATTATAAGTGTTTTACATATTAAGTTTTAGTCATTATGATATGACCTATATTAAACATTTTCTGTATTATGTGAAGTATATACTACCCCAAAGATTTAATTTATCTAAATTTTATGTAATAAATGGGATTTAAAAATCCATATCAAGTTCCTTCTTATAGTGGAATTTGTTTTATGCCTAAATAATTTCATAAGGGATTTCTTTTCAATTATCTGTTATAAATAGAGATTTTTTATGTCAAAATTTAGTAGTGAAATTTTATTTTATTTTCCACTAAAAAAAATATATTTTTTAAATATATAGTTATTTTTGGGGGCCCATGTGTCTCTTTACAATTTATATTCTTTTTATTAACAGCTAAATCGACGAATTGTTATAATTGGATACAACAATATATCATGTTTTATATTGGGGATATTTATACTTTATGCTCACATTTTTTAGGTGATTTTATATATGTGAATATCCCTACCTTATTAACGTCATTTTAAATTTACATTGATATTATTTATAATTATTTTAAATGAATGTTTTTAACATTTTATACATCTCCAATATCTCCCACTATATTTTATTTTTTGGGTTTTAATGAAGAGGTTATAAGTATTAATGTTTATTTTAATTGGATTTTAATCATATTCACATGAGTTATTAAAGAAAATTAATTTTTAGGTTATTTGTTTTTAAAATTAACCATATATAAAATGTAATTGAAATTTTTCTTTTTACCAAATAGATTATAATTTTCATTAAAATGGGTTATCATCTATTTTAAAATAAAATAATATTTATTTTCTTCACCATGTATATGATCTAATAATACAATCCAACTCAATTCCTATGATTGGTGGTTATAATTTCTTTAGGAAATTTTCATAAAACTAGTATTTTATCACTATTTAATTATTTTATAATGGAATAATGTTTTCTTTACATTCATCTGTCAAAAATATGTCTTATTATTCATTATTTTAGGTGTGTAATAGGAATTATATTTTTTATTAAATGAAATAGTTACAGATTTATATTCCACATGATGACATGTAATGGACTATGGAGTGAACTCATCACTATATATTTATGTAATGGGTTGAAAAAAATTATATAATCCTTTAATGCATTGGTTAAAGCTTTATATCGCACGAGCTAACATTTTTGGAAATGGGGAGTGAATCTAATCAAATGTTTTTTTGGAAATTATTAATTAATTTACAATAGACATGGGAGATGTCCTTGACATATAAAAATATTTTATAATCCAATGTTTTTGTGACATACACATGTTATGTCTACAATGAATAAGATTAATTCCATTTGTTTTAAACATTAATGAAATGTGTATATGTTATGCCTAAACCCTATGAATATATATTAGTATGAAATTGTTATTTTCATATTATTTACCTTATTATTCAACATCTAAATGGTATATTACCTATATAAAACTATGTTCACATAGATTATGATTATATTCATATGATTTCAAAACATATCCTATATTTATATAAAATTCCATATTATTTTGTTATAGTCAATATATAATGATTTTTTCCCACATAATCACATTCATATTACTTTTTATATGTGTGTTTTCCTATTTATATTTTTGATTAAATATGTTTGTGTCCAATGATTAATGTTATTTTCTCATGCCTTATGATTAAATATTATGATACAATGATCATTTATTAAGCTATTTATCCCATGTTTACATTTTCTTACATGTTTATAAAATAATATTCTTTGTATAACTAATATTGTTTTTCCCAGACTGATAATTTGAATATACACCTATTTTTTGCTTCCCCATTTTCTAGGAACTTATATATTGGAATATGATATAGATGAAATCAATTTTGGATAACTTTATTGTATTTTTTATGAATTATTGTTTAAAAATATGTTCATGTATATATTCTCTAATTATAATGGACAAATTAGACATCAGAGTGTGTTTTAATATTTCAAAGACTTGTGAAATGATGGTGATTTGGTGGTTCAATTTAGTTGGCTTCTTGTAAGTGTGTAATTTTTTTCTTCAATTGTCAAATCTAGGAGGGTAGGTCCAATGTGGAAATTAATTGGAATAAAAAATAAATTAGTTATTTTTTGGGATTTTGTTATTCATATTAAATAGATTAAAATTATATAATTCTTGGTTAATATATAAGAGTTATAGTTTGATCAAATTTTGTAATTATTGAGTTGAATAAATAAAAATTTCAAATATTTACATCAGATTTTAATACCTTTTAGGAATGATTTTTCATGTGATTATATAAATTTAATTTATAAGATATATTTATAACCAAAATTGTAAGGGAAAAAGGTTGAAATACCCTTAATATATATGTATATAATTTTCTCACATATTCATTGTGTCCATGGATGATTGCTCAATAGATTTATCACATATGGATAATTATAAAAGACATGAAAGTGGAAATAAACCATAGATATTACCATATGGATTTTAAAACTATGACTATAACCCTGATCATCATCCTTTTATCCATAGGTCAGGGCATATGGGGGATTTTTACATGAGTATGTGTCTTTCGTTATTGACTAGATAGTCAACGTGGAAGAAATTCCCAATATATTTTTCCCATGATCATTGTTAATGGAAATTAATAAATTTTTCTTTGAGCATCAAAAATTAGATCCTTGCATTAATCTAAAACATACTCTAACACTAACGTATGTGGAAATTTATTTATTTATGTATATAAATATCTACATATACATAAATTTCTGATCATCTATACATGTTTAGTTTCATTTTTTATTTTTATTTTAATATTTTTAACATATACAACACTTATCTTCTACTAGGGGATGTCATGCCTATAGCAGAAGTCATATCCCCCATAATCCTTAAACCATGCCTTCAGATACCAATGGTGGAACATGTAGCCACAAATCAACTTCTTCCATGGGAAACTATTCCCATGGAATCTATCATTCCCCACATCGGCTATTTCCAGAGGAATAACTACTCATAGTGGTAGGCACTCCCATCCTAGGACATCCAAATTTATTCTCTATTCTTATGGACGTAGATATGTCCCTTATAGGGATTTCACCATAGAAATATGGTTTCTTAGGTAGTAGTTACTTCCAATGTGAGACACGTATTTCATATTGAACTATATTAACACAAAAAACTACAATATTTGATATAGACTTTTCCCCTAGGTTATTGTAACGCCCCGACCCTAATTACCTAGTGTCGGTGCATTATTACATAACATTGGCATGATCATGAGAAAGATCAAGTCTCGAAAGACCGATTAGTTTAGTAGCCTTGGAATAACTAGATACATCCTTAAATTTTACATCACATCATAAAAAAAAATCTTGTCTTCATATCCCCTCATACTATCCCTGCAGGTCATTCATAAATTACTTCTTCATAATCCTGGGAAAAAAATAAAACATTGAAAGGGGTGAGCTCAGATGCTCAGTAAGGATAACATTATAGCATAAGCCTTCATAAATAATCATAAACACTTAAGGAAATTTATAACTAAAACAAAAGCCTTTTAAACTTGAACTTCAACATAAAATGGAAAAGGTAAAATGAAATAATTCCATTTACTTACTCACATGGATATTCTACTAGTCGAATGATCACATGCAATATCAATAACCACTTTCATAATGATGGAATGCATAATGCCAGACTATCATAACCACATAGCCATGGCCTCGTGCCAAGACTACAAAAAAGATTTTTCCAAGGCCTTGTGCCAAGACACTAGTTTGTCTCATGAGACCTACCGATGCATCGAGGAGCTATAGCGGGCTCCACCCGTCACTTATTAAGTCCAATGCATTCCTAATATGAATAGGTTTAAACATAAAATAAACATTCGTATTAAAACTAGCACACGAAATGTCAATACGTTAACCACAAACCATGAATGGTATAGAAATAGAACATCCATAGTCAAACATAACTCATTTGATACAATATGGAATATTGTATTGTATCACATTAACCTCAATCATGAATAATGAAGGATGTTTACATAGATGAAAATAATCATCAAAACTATTTGAGGGAAATATCCCCCTTTTCTTGAAATCATTTAAAAGTCACACTATTTGTCAAGAAGCCATTTAAAAATAGATTTTTTTGAATCAAAGTGTCCCATACCACTTTGAAACTTTTAAAACGAGTTTTAATTTTAAAACATCAATGTCCATATAAATAAATCCTTAAAACCATTTTTAAAACATGGACATTAATGAGCAAGATATAGAAGAATAAGTCTTTAAAACATTTTAAAATGGTATTTTGGTTAGAGATTCTAACCAAAAGAGAGACACTTGAATACAAATATTTGAGGTAATCAAAAATTTGTAATATCATGAGAATAATGGTATTCATGATATTCAATGTCAAAGTACATTATATACACCACATAAAAGTGCTTTGGTGTATATCAACAAAGAAGTCTCAATTGAATGTAAATTGAGATGAAATCTCTCATAAAGGCCGTATCCTTAGGTTAAAGATAAATCAACGACATAATTATGTGTGAAAAAATATAAATACACTAAATATGATTTAATATTCAGTGTAAAACAATCAAAGGATATTCACACATATTCTTGTAGAAACAACACCAACGAATTGGATGTTTAACTCAACAAATGGTGAAAGAGTTAAAATTACTCTTATCAAATTCATATTAATGACTTGAGAATTATCAATGGAGTGATTATGTGTATCTAAAGTATATCCACAGGAAGGGGAGTGGAAATTATGACATAATCAAATGAATAGTGATTCCACACATAATCTTGGAGTAATATAATCAATGAAATATGCATAAAGCCGAATGAGTGGAAATTGAAATCTCAAATTCCCTTATCGATTTGGTAACTTACGAAACAAAAAACCATGAAATAAGGATCATACCATGACTATGTAAATACCCATAAATTAAAGTATATTACACAATGAATACAATCATGGGAAGTACACATACACCACATGTAATAATTAAGTGGTGAACAATGGAATTCTCACGAAATTAAGAGCGAGATAAGAAACTCCTTACCACGTTAATCAACTGAGTCGTATGGCCAAAATTTTATAACCACCAAATGATTTACATAATAACATCAATATAAAGATAATCATGATAATATATATCAAATGGCAGTACACAATACACCACTTTCAATAATTTAGTGGCGAACAATGGAAATCTCACGGAATTGAAAGTGAGATAAGAAAATCCCTTACTTGTACTTTTTCCTTGGTCGATGGTAGGTTTACCTCATGTATAATGGTGAAATAATTGTTATTGAATAATACAAGAATCATTTACTTTAATATGATATCATATATGATCTTTTAACAATGATTTGTTAATAATATCTTAGAATTATCGTTATTTCGGGTGTTAACGGGTTCATTTTACTTTATATTCTTTGTAATGTGAGCCATATTCATTATTAATGGGATGTATGTTATTCATATCCAGAATGATATCAAGTCCTTAGATACTATTTTTTTAAATAATCAAATTATAATTATACATGAATGGATATGATGGACAATGAATCTCATCGCGTTCGTGGAGACGGTAGTCCGTACATACACACGAGCGACAATATCATTCTTTTGATATTAAAATAATATATAATTGGATTTTATATCATATATACAGAATCATTATCATGTTATATTTATTATTTACATGAGTTACACATCATTATTATACCCATCCAAATAATAATATATTGAATAACAATTACACCACGACGTGGAGACGGTAAGCCGTACGTACGCACGTATGGTGACATGTTATTCCAAGGATGGATAGAATAATGAATATGGTTGTACCATATTTATAATAACATCACAGTATATATATGATACTGGATTTATTATTTTATAATGGTAATAACAAAGAAAGAGGAAGTGGAAGAAGAAAGAAACTTAAAAAGGGGTGGTGAAAACATTACCTCTTCTTCGGGTTATTCCTTTTTATTTGATCAAAAGGGCTCCTTAGGTTGGCTTTCTGATCAAAATAAGGCCTCTAGGTTGTATTGAGGTAATTTGGGAGAGTATTTGGGCAGATTTTTGCCGAAACAAAAGGCTTTGAAGGTGTGAAGAAATGAGAAGGAGGAGTGCCTTTTTATAAGAGGGGTGAGGGGCACCTTTGGAAAAGCTAGAAATATTAATTTATAATAAATTCATATTCAGTTTCTAATGGCTCCAAAGTTGACTATTCAAAGTTTAAGGTGGGGATAGGTCTAAAACCACTCATCCAATAGAATTTAGGCAGGTTTGGGTACTTATATTAACCTTATCTTTAAGTATTAACTCTAAGTTAATTAGTTTCACTTTTACAAGGTCTCTTTGTATTTTTATATAATATGGTTAATAAACTTACTATATACATCCAATAGACCCCCCAAGTGGTCCATTAATGAGGAACCTATCATGATATAAGTCTCGTGGACGAAACTTAGATTTTTAGGAATTTAATATCAATTAATAATATAATATTTGTTTTAAAACTCTTTTATGTCAATTTTGACACTATTCAATAGTTGATTTTTGTGAAACTCATAACAGATTGATTACTTCGAACAAAGTCAATTAAATCAATACTAATATATCATATTATCCTATAAAATTATTTTAATTCATTAAATGTTTCATATTATATTTATTTGGGTATTTATAATATCAATTATTTTAATTATTCACTATTATAGTAATTACTGCATCATCATTGTGTCATAAATAAAATAAATTATTTAATGTCTAAAAATTATGAATAAAATATAATTATGTATGAAATCTTTTTATCTTTCTAATGAATATTTATAATCGAAAATCCAACATATATAACCCTATGTAAAAATTGTTTTTCTAAAAGATATATGCTTGTGTCATTTTTGTATTCATTTTAACTTAATTAAAATAAAGTGTCATTATCACTTTCAAGTGGATCCATGAGATCCCAAAATCGACCCGAAGATGACCATGGTCGACCATGTATCAACCAATAGGGTTAAGACACGTTTTAGGGTAATTTAGTATTATTATAATATTATTTTTTAACCCTTATTTACCGGATTTACCCTTAACCATGGTAAATAAAATATTTACCGCAGTAATTATTCAAAATGTCTAAAAATAAAAGTTTCCTATTAAAAAAATTTGAACATCCTGATTCCAAATATGGAATCCATTTTCCTAAATTCAAAACACAGAAGTGGCAGAAATTAATTTAAAATTAATTTCCGCTGTCAAAACAAAAAGCGTGTTTTTAAGAGTTAATAACTATCAAAAGATTGTCACATGTTTATGTTCGGTTTAATTGTAAAATTATGTCCAATGACCAACATTATATTAAATGGTAAAAATATATTCTAAATATACTTTAAAACTACTAAAATTCATAATTTATCACTATTAATTATTTTGATTAAAAAAGTTGTTTTTAATTAAAATTTAGTAATTTTCACTATTCATCAAAATATGAAAGTTATCCGAAAAGTACCAAAATTTCACCTTAGGCAAAATTAGATATTCCGAATCCAAGAATGAAGTCCATTTTGAAATATAAAATATATATAATTTTAAAAAGTAGGTATTACTATTCATAACGGCTAGTTTGATCGGTTGTGGTGTGTGTTAAAACTCGAAGTTGCGTACAACACACGCTACTGTTTTATTCAAAGGAAAGCATACCGTGGAAGCTTGGGATGTTTCATTTTAAATTTTTTTGATGTCTCCATTTAGTCAAAAAGTTTAAAATATTGTATTTAAAAATTTTTCACTATTAAAAGTTGATAAAATTGCAATACTGCAAATGAATCTGTTCTTGCATTATGACTAAGAAACTCATAATATGGATTCTAAAATTATAAGTATTATATAAAGTTCAAAATTTAGTTAATACTATTCATGACCTCTTTTAATGGCTTTTTTTTGTAAGACAAGGTGTGATTGAACTCGGTGTTGCGTGTAGTGCAAGTTATTGAATTATTTTGAAGAAATAACACACTATGAAATCTTGGGGTGTTACATTCTCCCCTCCTTCAATAAATTGCGTCCTCGCAATTTGAAATTGGTTTTCAAAAATAAAAGGTTGAAAATAGAAAATATATTTGTGGGAAAACCCACATCGGAAATTGGGTTACTAAAATTTAGTCTTAATATGAGGAAAAGAGAAATGAAAGGGTCACCAGCGAATTATGATCTCGATTAGGAGAACATTTGTGGTAATTAGAGACATATAATTGGAGGAAAAACGTAAATATTTATAGGTAGTGATTGAGGTCATCAATCAAAAACAAGTATAAAATTGAGGTCCTTAAACTCATCAATCTATGATGATTTGAAATACCATCGGTCCAACAAAACATAGGGTATTGGGATAACACATTTTTGACGTTTCAAAATATCTTAGTTGAAATACCACATCGAAAAATGAATTAATGAGGCCTCTATTTAAAATAAAGAGTGGAAAGTATGAAGATTACCGAAAATAACACATACTAGGGTTCCATGTAGGAAAATATGGATATGGAAGAGAAATCTAACCATCAATTATCTGATGGAGAGTGGTAGAGAACATGGCTATGAAAAGGCCAACAATCCCAAAGCCATAAATTAGTGATTATTTAAGGTACCATCTAGGACAACAATTTTTTTTAAAGTTACATTACATAAGGAAGAGGAATTCATTTATGATATTGACTAAGAACATTATGAGATATACTTACATTTTAAGTATATTTTCATTCTTTAATAAATTTCCACCACTAACTCAATTTTTTTTTAAAACGATAAGTATTCAAGAAGACTTGGTCTCACTGGAAGAGCTAGAATAAACATCTATAGAATCACATGATCCATGCAGGATAAACCATATATTTAAATTGTCTTTGAAGATTAATCAAAACCAAAATGGTTAGTGAATGATCTAATGATCCCCCAAAAGGATATTCATTGAGATAAATATGTACTAATCTTAATTTCTAAAATTAAACCAACAATACCCAAAAGTTAAATAGATACCATTCAATAACCAATTGTCCTTAAAATCCTTTAATATAATCCAAACTAATATTGAAACCCAAAACATAGAAGAATTTGATTATGTAGTCTCCCATGTTACATTGTATCTCCAAATGACATCAAATACTCTTAAAGTCACATACTTAAAAGTAATTAACATCATCACATATTCTCTGTTATAGGTTAATCATTTCCATAAATAACCCAAATCACTATAAATCAACAATAAAAAAGTTGATAAAAATCCACCATTACTCTATAAATGAAACCTCATTGTATTCTATTTTCCTTGGGCATATAGTGTTCCTAACAAAACGAACATCTTCCAAAATAACATTTATCACTTAATCACCAAATCATTTTCCTATACCAAGGGTATTCATTTGATAAGACATAAGAACCCAAATCATCTTATTATTGATCAATAAAATCATTTAACAAAAAAAATAGTCACACTAACCAGGGACTTCACGTAGTCCAGTGGTAGGCGATAAATCCCAATCGCACTTTGGTTGTGGGTTCGATTCCCACAGCTTTGTCCGACGCGACGGGTTGTCACACGGTCTACGTGTTGTCCCTTTTGAAAAACTATATTTTATAATATTACCAAAATGAGATAAATTCCTCAAAATAACATAATTTAACCACAAATGTAATATCATACATTGCATTTTCATCCCAAATTATAATAACTTATCATTTTCTCAAACCCCAATGATCATATAAAACCAAATGGTTATTTATACCTATATCGACAAGAGAAGAGACAATTCTTCCTGAAATATCATTCTCACATGGAAAACAGCGGGGTTACAAATAGAAGAGAAAATTATTCCAAAGTAAACCCATCAACAAGGAGTGCTAATACTTTTTAAATTTTTCTCCAACCATTTATTTCCACATAGCTTCTTCTTTGACCAAGAAAATATTCTATAGAATAGGACATTCACTCAGGTAATGGCCAGGTCCCCTACATTTACGGCAAATGACTGTAAATGGACTCTTGTGACCATTTTTATCTTCTTCCGTAGTACTCTTCATTTTTCTTTGGCAATTATTCACTTTATGTCCTTCCTTCCCGCACGTAAATAATTTCGTTGTCCCATTAAGACACTTTCCTGGGTGTCTCTTTCCACATTTCCTGCATGATGAAAATTGAGGTTTCTTTTCTCCATGGTCTCCATTGCTAGAGATCTTATCATTTATCACCTTTCTCTTCCTTGTTGAGTCTGGGAGTTGGTTAATATATATGTTGTTGATCATATTTTTGAAAAACTGATTTGGCATAAAGACGATATCTTTTACGCCTATCAACATTCCATTTTGTTGCTAATTGCCACCACCGTTCCCACCTTGTAAATCATTCTCAAAGTCACTATGACTTCCTTGGATTCTATCCATTGACTAAAACCAGAAAGCATTGTGTGAGTAATAGTAGTCGTAAAATCATTTAGAGATTAAAATGTTACCATATTCTCAATTTGAAACATATTAGGATTAAACAAGGTCATTTACTCTCATATTATTTATATATTACTTAAATCGGTTTGTAAAGAAAATGTAAACTATCCTAAGCATATCCCCCGTGAGTGTCATAACCAAGAGTGCAGCAAGGCCCGTTGTCGTGCACCAGTTCCCGTTCGAGTCTAGCTCAAAGCGGTGTTTTCGGGTTTTACCCCTAGGTACATCTGTGCCAGAGCCGCCTCTACCTGCTCGTATCCAGACATGGATGTATTACTCGGAAAACTCACAAAATCTCCACAATACCAAAATTCTAGAAAGTTCTTTTATACTAATCCTCAAAGATCATCTTAGGTCTACGTGCTCTAATTAGATTTTATCTAAATATAGCTACCAAGGTTTGTACTAAACTTCCTCTGATACCAACTGTAATGCCTCGACGCTAATTACCTAGAGTCGGTGCATTATTACATAACATTGGCATGATCACGAGAAAGATCAAGTCTCGAAAGACCGATTAGTTTAGTAGCCTTGGAATAACCAGATACATCCATAAATTTTACATTACATCATAAAAAAACATCTTGTCTTCATATCCCCTCATACTATCCCTGCAGGTCATTCATAAATTACTTCTTCATAATCCTGGGAAAAAAATAAAACATTGAAAGGGGTGAGCTCAGATGCTCAGTAAGGATAACATTATAGCAGAAGCTTTCATAAATAATCATAAACACTTAAGGCAATTTATAACTAAAACAAAAGCTTTTTAAACTTGAACTTCAGCATAAAATGGAAAAGGTAAAATGAAATAATGTCATTTACTTACTCACATGGATATTCTACTAGTCGAATGATCACATGAAATATCAATAACCACTTTCATAATGATGGAATGCATAATTCCAGACTATCATAACAACATAGCCCAGGCCTCGTGCCAAGACTACAAATACAATTTTGCCAAGGCCTTGTGCCAAGACACTAGTTTGTCTCATGAGACCTACCGATGCATCGAGGAGCTATAGCGGGCTCCAGTCACTTATTAAGTCCAATTCATTCCTCATATGAATAGGTTTAAACATAAAATAAACATTCATATTAAAACTAGCACACGAAATGTCAATACTTTAACCACAAACAATGAATGGTATAGAAATAGAACATCCACAGTCATACACAACTCATTTGATACAATATGGAATATTGTATTGTATCACATTAACCTCAATCATGAATAATGAAGGATGTTGACATAGATGAAAATAATCATCAAAACTATTTGAGGGAAATATCCCTCTTTTCCTGAAATCATTTAAAAGTCACACTATTTGTCAAGAAGCCATTTAAAAATAGATTTTTTTGAATCAAAGTGTCCCATACCACTTTGAAAATTTTAAAAGGAGTTTTAATTTTAAAACATCAATGTCCATATAAATATATCCTTAAACCCATTTTTAAAACATGGACATTAATGAGCAAGATATAGAATAATAAGTCTTTAAAACATTTTAAAATGGTATTTTGGTAAGAGATTCTAACCAAAAGAGAGACACTTGAATACAAATATTTGAGGTAATCAAAAATTTGTAATATCATGAGAATAAAGGTATTAATGATATACAATGTCAAAGTACATTATATACACCACATAAAAGTGATTTGGTGTATATCAACAAAGAAGTCTCAGTTGAATGTAAATTGAGATGAAATCTCTCATAAAGGCTGTATCCTTAGGTTAAGGATAAATCAACGACATAATTATGTGTGAAAAAATATAAATACACTAAATATGATTGAATATTCAGTGTAAAACAATCAAAGGATATTCACACATATTCTTGTAGAAACAACACTAACGAATTGGATGTTTAACTCAAAAAATGGTGAAAGAGTTAAAATTACTCTTATCAAATTCATATTAATGACTTGAGAATTATCAATGGAGTGATTATGTGTATCAAAAGTATATCCATAGGAAGGGGAGTGAAAATTATGACATAATCAAATGAATAGTGATTCCACACATAATCTTGGAGTAATATAATCAATGAAATATGCATAAAGCCGAATGAGTGGAAATTGAAATCTCAAATTCACTTATCGATTTGGTAACTTACGAAACAAACAACCATGAAATAAGGATCATACCATGACTATGTAAATACCCATAAATTAAAGTATATTACAAAATGAATACAATCATGGTCAGTACACATACACCACATGTAATAATTAAGTGGTGAACAATGGAATTCTCACGAAATTAAGAGCGATATAAGAAACTCCTTACCACGTTAATCAACTGAGTCGTATGGCCAAAAGTTTATAACCACCAAATGATTTACAGAATAACATGAATATAAAGATAATCATGATAATATATATCAAATGGTAGTACACAATACACCACTTTCAATAATTTAGTGGCGAACAATGGAAATCTCACGGAATTGAAAGTGAGATAAGAAAATCCCTTACTTGTACTTTTTCCTTGGTCGATGGTAGTTTTACCTCCTTTATAATGGTGAAATAATTGTAATTTAATAATACAAGAATAATTTACTTTAATATGATATCATATATGATCTTTTAACATTGATTTGTTAATAATATCTTAGAATTATCGTTATTTCTGGTATTAACGGGTTCATTTTACTTTATATTCTTTGTTATGTGAGCCATATTCGTTATTAATGGGATGTAAATTATTCATATACAGAATGATATCAAGTCCTTAGATACTATTTTTTTAAATAATCAAATTATAATTATACTTGAATGGATATGATGGACAATGAATCTCATCGCGTTCGTGGAGACGGTAGTCCGTACATACGCACGAGCGACAATATCATTCTTTTGATATTAAAATAATATATAATTGGATTTTATATCATATATACAGAATCATTATCATGTTATATTTATTATTTACATGAGTTACACATCATTATTATACCCATCCAAATAATAATATATTGAATAACAATTACACCACGACGTGGAGACGGTAAGCCGTACGTACGCACGTATGGTGACATGTTATTAAAAGGATGGATAGAATACTGAATATGGTTGTACCATATTTATAATAACATCACAGTATATATATTATACTGGAGTTATTATTTTATAATGGTAATAACAAATAAAGAGGAAGTGGAAGAAGAAAGGAACTTAAAAAGGGGTGGTGAAAACATTACCTCTTCTTCAGGTTCTTCCTTTTGATTTGATCAAAAGGGCTCCTTAGGTTGGCTTTCTGATCAAACTAAGGCCTCTCGGTTGTATTGAGGGAAGTTGGGAGAGTATTTGGGTAGAGTTTGGCCGAACCAAAAGGCTTTGAAGGTGTGAAGAAATGAGAAGGAGGAGTGCCTTTTTATAAGAGGGGTGAGGGGCACTGTCACGACCCGACCTCGGGGCCCGTGCCGTGACTACCCCAAGCCCGCCTTCCATAGGCCAGGGGCTGGCGACTAGCACCAAGGCGTAAAATCCCGGTAAACAGGGAAGGAATTGCCTTTATAAGTAACAACCACCACAGAGTCAGCAAGCGGAAAGTAACTACAAAGTGCAGAAAAGTAAAGGGGGCCGGAATACAAGCCCAACAGAAAGTACAACTGAAAAGGAAAAGAACAGCAACTGAAGAAAAGACGGCGGCCTCGTGTCATCCACTGGCAATCCCACCTGAAGGGTGGGTACAGATAACCTCTAGGCTCCTCGGGTCCCACGTCCGCTCCGAGCACGTCCCGCCCAGTGGTCCACCTCCAGGTACCGTCCTGCTCCACGCCCCAACCGTGATCAGCGCTGTCCGTCGTCTGCATCCAACACAACAAGGTGCGGGCATAGCCCGTGCAGGGGCGAGTATAAGCTACTCAGTAAGGACCCTGAGACCCCCGAAGGTCTCCCGAAATCCACAAAGGATATAGCACAAAAAGGAAGGTGCAATCACGAAGTAACATCTGACTCGACTTAGGTATATGCCCATACATATACCTAAGTCCCCACTTCTAGCTCTGCTCACGAGCTCAAGAACAACTCAATCCACATAGGAAAGCAAGACTCAAATCCACAAAGGAGAGTAAACAGTAAATCCACATAGGATAGTTCAACACAATCCACAAAGGAGAGTAACATAAGATTCAGCTCAACCAGGTATACTTTTTCAGATGACGTCAAAGATGATCACTGATCCATCTAATTCGTCGGACCCACGAAGGATCGATAGGTACTAACCCCCGCAAAAGACCCACACAGGATCGGGCTCACACAGAACCTGTAGGCAGTGGCTCACATAGAACCTGTAGCACTGATCCACGTAGGATCGCCGAGTGCAGTAGTCGACGCAGTCCACTGAGGATCTCTGCACAGTTGTCGCCGCAGTCCACGAAGGATCTCTGCTCTGCCGTCGTCGCAGTCCACTGAGGATCTCTGCTCTGCCGTCGTCGCAGTCCACGGAGGATCTCTGCTCTGTCGTCGAAGTCACAGCCAGCGCTAGGGTTCCTGCACACAGCGAGCTCGTTTAGGAGGGTCCGCTCCACGAGCCGAGAGGCTGATACATCAACTGCCACGTAGTCCGATGTTGATGTATCCAAAAGTTCCGTATCGACAACAGGATCTCAACGCAACAGACGGCGCTTCAATCGGACGCCCGGTCTGAGAGTTATTGGCATTTTCGTCCCAGGGGCACGGTTGGTTTTTAGGGAAAACCAACCCGACCATACTCCACCTGTATCCGATCCTCGGGTGGAGTATTCCAAAAGTTCCGTCTCACTTAGAGGAAACTACCACAGCTGACAGTACGTCGATCGGAGGTCTGTAGCTCAAGTTATGAGCGTTTCCGCTCCGAGGGCCCGGTTGGTTTCGTGTACGAACCAACCCGGCCGAACCCAAAGTCTTCCGAAACCTTGAGTATAATATACCGAAACGACCGTATCGATCCAAGGATCGTGTAGCCGCTGACGGTTCGTCAATCGGAGGTCTCAGGCCCACGATATGGGCAAAAGACCGAAGAAGGCCCGAAAACGGGGGTTCTGGGCCCGGGGCGACCCGGCCCGAACCACCCCTGGGTCTGCCGAACCGGGTCGGCCCACCCCGGCCCGACCCGGCTAGCCCGGGTCCGGTCCGGCCTGGGCGCTGCCCAGCCGACCGGACCGGCCGGCTCGGCTTCGGCCGAGCGGCCGATGGGGCGCCGCGGGTTTGACCAGCGGCTTAGGTGGAACGCGGCCCCGCGGGGGCCGCCTGTCACGCGGACGCGGCCGGGCCGCCGCGTCCCTCCCCGGTTCCGCGCGGCCGCGGAACCGGCCGCCGCCGCCTTCCGCGGGCCGCCGGAGTTGCTCCGGTGGCCCGTTTTGCCTCCCGTCTGCGCCGTTGCTCCTCCCGGGGGCCGATCTTCACTGCGGGATCAACGGATCGCCCTTGCCGCACGGTTCGTCGTCGTCCGCCAAATCCGCACAACAAAAGATCGGCGGAGGGTTGCCGGGTCTTGTTCGTTAGATCCGCACCCTCCGCGTTAGTCATAAACAACGGGAGGAAAAGAAAATAATCAACAACAATTTTAATTAAATTAAAATTGTTCGGAGATCAGGTTCATTATTTTAAAAGAATAAAAACGGGGAAAATAAAATATTCCAACATCCCTTACCTTGTCGTCGTCGGACGTGAGGTCATCGCGGAATCGCTCGTCGCGGAAGGAGGGGATCGTCGCGTCGTTGCGGAGGAGACGTTCGTCGCACCGCGGGAAAAACGTCGCACCGACGATCTCCGGATCTAGAACAAACGGATTTAATTAATTAAATCCGTTGTCATTGAAATTAAAAAGGGAGAATTAAATGATCCGTTTCTCACCTTAGTTGCCGAACGAGGATCGGTCGCGGAAGAAGAGGCGTCGCCGAAGAACGTCGCGGGTAGAGCTCGTCGGCGTCGCAGATCACGGTGTGCGTCGTCGAATTCCGGTTCCGGCGTTCTTCGCATTCTTCGCGTTCTTCGCGTTCTTCGCGTTCTTCGCGGGGAGAGTGGAGGTTTAGAGGATCTCGCACAACAGGAGGATCCTCCAAAATAGACAAGTTTGTCTATTTTATTATTTTGCCAACAAACGCAAAACGTGTAAGTAACGACCCATTAAATTCGTTGAATTAATTCAACGAATGAAACAGCCCATTTAATTCACGAAATAAACCGCCCAATTAAATGGTCTGTTAAGAAATAAAGAAAACGCGTCGGTTGACTTTTCAGTTACTTTGACGGGTTTTCGCGGGTGCGTTACTTAGCGAAAGAAACGGCGGGGCTCGTGCGGGCCCTGCCTCACAAATATCCTACCAAGAGGGTAGGATATTTCCGGATAGCACCCTATCCGCTTTAACTCAGTTCAAGTGGCTTCCAAGTGACTTCCAAGCAGCTTAAGTGAAATAAAATAAAGTTGTCGCACAAATTTTATTTTATTTCTGTCTTAAAGCCCCAAAATTTAAAAACCACGTCTGAGCAAACACAACTCCGGAAGAGGCGTTTCTAAGCAAATACCGGCGCTGCGATTTCATCAGTGCCCTCAGAATTCGATTCCAGGCAACGGTTCAAAAGATATAAAAACCCGCTCGTCCGTTCACTGAACGTACCCGAGCCAAACTTCGGAAATTGATTCCGGGCACACCGGGCCTCGGAATCAGGTGCCGTCTGAAGCTGCGCTCTTGTAAAATTCCAAAGAAAATTAAGAAAAAAATTTCCTTGAAATTTGCGGGTCTTTACATTACTCCCACCTCAGGGCTTTACATCCCCGTAAAGATACATCAAAAACTAGGGGAACAAATGGGGGTACTGAGCATGCATCTGAGCCTCCCGCTCCCAAGTTCCCTCCTGGAGGTCCTCGTGCTGCCATCTGATGCGCATAAGAGGAATCGACCGCCCACTTAGGACCCGCTCCTGTAGATCCTCGATCTCCACTGGGACCTCCGCAAAAGTCGCCCCATCGTCCACGTCCAGCTCCCCAAAGTCGATGATGTGCGTCGGGTCGTGCATGTATCTCCTCAGCTGAGACACGTGGAAGACGTCGTGCACCCGGTGCAACTGAGGTGGTAGAGCCAGGCGATAAGACACCTCTCCTATCCTGCTGAGGACCTGGAAAGGCCCGATGAAGCGCGGAGACAACTTGCCGCCTCGGCCAAATCTCCGTAAACCACGTCGAGGTGAGACACGCAAAAAGACGTGGTCGCCTTCCTCGAACTCTAGTGGCCTCCGCCTCTAGTCGGCATACGACTTCTGCCGGCTCTGAGCTGTCCTCATCCTCTCCTGGATGATCTGGACCTTCTCTGTCATGGCTCGGACCATCTCTGGTCCCACGAGTGCTGACTCCCCAGGGTCTGTCCAGCACAACGGTGATCTGCAGGGTCTGTCGTACAACGCCTCGTATGGTGCCATCCCGATGGTGGAGTGGTAGCTATTGTTGTACGCGAACTCCACAAAGGGTAGGTGGTCCTCCCAGCTGCGACCAAAGTCGAGAACACATGCACGGAGCATGTCCTCGAGTGTCTGTATGGTCCTCTCCGTCTGACCATCCGTCTGAGGGTGGAAGGCTGTGCTTAGATGGAGCCGCGTCCCGAACGCCTCCTGCAACCCCTTCCAAAGCCGGGAAGTGAAACGAGCATCTCGATCGGAGACGATAGACGATGGCACACCATGAAGCCGTACGATCTCCTGGACGTAAAGACGTCCCAAGCTCTCCACTGAGCCCTGCTCTCTGATGGGTAAGAAGTGTGCCGACTTGGTGAGTCGGTCGACAATCACCCAAATGGAGTCGTGACCTCTGGAAGTGCGCGGAAGTCCAGTCACGAAGTCCATAGATATGCCGTCCCACTTCCACTCCGGGACCTCCAAGGTCTATACCAAGCCTGCTGGTACATGATGCTCTGCCTTCACCTGCTGGCAGGTGAGGCATCGTGAAACAAACTCTTCCACATCTTTCTTCATACCCGGCCACCAGTGCTGTCGTCTGAGATCCTGGTACATCTTCGCCACTCCGGGATGCACCGCCAAGGGAGAAGTGTGAAACTCTCTCAGCACCTCCTCTCGTAAAGCGACTGGTACGAATGTACGTCCTCTGAAAAGGATGTCGTGCTCTGCTCCAAGGGAGAAACCATCAGGCGCCTGACCTGAGGATATCAGTGCACGCCGGGTCTCACAGTCAGCGTCCCCACACTGAGCCTCTCTGACCCGCTGTAGAAGTGGAGGAGAGACTGTGAGAGACTGAAGAAGGGCTGCTCTGTCTCTATCCACAAAGGATATCTGTAAGGAGGCTAGCTGCTCCGTCGCCTCCTCAAGTAGCTGAATGCCCGTCCTCCTGCTGAGGGCATCGGCTACCACGTTCCCCTTCCCAGGAGTATAGACTATCTCAAAGTCATAGTCCTGGAGGAACTCAAGCCATCTCCGCTGTCTCAGGTTCAGGTCCTTTTGAGAGAAGATATACCTGAGACTCTGGTGGTCAGAAAAGACTGTGAAGCGCTTGCCCATCAGATAGTGCCGCCAAGTATTCAGAGCGAAGACCACTGCTGCTAACTCCAGGTCATGAGTGGCGTAGTTCTGCTCATGCGGCCTCAACTGACGTGATCCATAGGCGATCACGGCCCGCTCCTGCATCAGGACGCACCCGAGTCCAGTCCCTGATGCATCGCAGTAAACTACGTACCCAACTCCCTCCTCAGGCAACCTCAAGATAGGTGCGCTGGTCAATCTCTGTCTCAGCTCCTGGAAGCTCTGCTGACATCTGTCTGACCACACAAAGGGTTTCCCCTTCTTCGTCAAGGCTGAGAGTGGTGCCGCAACTCTGGAGAAGTCTGGCACAAATCTCCGATAGTATCCGGCTAGGCCCAAGAAGCTCCGCACCTCCGTCACGCTCCTGGGTGGCTCCCAAGCTAGCACTGCCTCGATCTTCGCGGGATCCACTGCAACTCCCGCCTCAGAGATGACGTGCCCCAAGAAGTGGACCTCACGTAACCAGAACTGGCACTTTGAGAGCTTTCCATAAAGCTGGTGCTCACGGAGCGTGTCTAGCACAACTCGCAGGTGGTAGGCATGCTCCTCCTCAGTCGTCGAGTATACCAAAATGTCGTCAATGAAGACCACGACAAATCGGTCGAGGTATGGCTGGAAGATCCTGTTCATGAGGCTCATGAACACTGCTGGAGCATTGGTTACGCCGAACGACATAACCAAGAACTCATAATGGCCATACTGACACCTGAAGGCCGTCTTCTGCACGTCCTCGTCTCGAACTCTGAGCTGATGATAGCCTGACCGGAGATCTATCTTCGAGAACCACTGCGCTCCCTTGAGCTGATCGAAGAGGTCATCAATCCGTGGCAGCGGATACTTGTTCCTCACTGTCACCTGGTTCAGGCGACGATAGTCGACACACAGTCTCAAGCTCCCGTCCGCCTTCTTGGCGAACAAAATCGGGGAATCCCAGGGTGAAACACGGGTTCGGATAAACCCCTTGCTCTGCAAGTCCTCCAACTGTACCCACAGCTCCCGAAGCTCGGCGGGGGCCATCTGATATGCTGGAGTAGATATCGGGGCTGTCCCAGGGTACATGTCGATGTAATAGTCTACCACTCTACGAGGAGGTAGCCCTGTAATGTCGTCGGGAAAGACGTCCACGTACTGGTCCACCACTGCAGGAAAAGCTGGACTCCGCACGTCCACTGCTCCTAGGATGAGGCTAGCCAACTGATGAGAGATGGGCTGCACTCTCCTCCGCGGAAGTCCATCCTGTGCTGCAAAGGTTCCCTTCTCGCTGATGAAGGTAAACCTGCTCCCGTCGGTGCGAACACATCGCACCTTGCGCCTAAAACAGTCGATCTGGGCATGAACCGTGGATAGCCAATCCATGCCCAAGATGACGTCGTAAGGCCTCGATGCCGCTACAAGGAGATCCCAGCCGAAGCTCTCGCCTCCTAGAGTAAGCTCACACTGCCGGCACCAGTGCGTAATCGTCGAGTCTGCTCCCGTAGGAGTCTCTATCCGTAATGATCGAGCCAACGGCTTAGTCGGAATCTCCGAGCTCCGAACAAGGGCAGAGGCTAAGAAAGAGTGACTCGCTCCTGTGTCTATAAGTACTGCATCAAGGGTGGAATAGACACAGATCGTACCTCGAATCATCTCTGGCATGTCGGGGTCGTAGGCCTCCACTGCCTGGAGCTGGGCCTGTCCCTGCCCGCCAGCTCCCTGTGGTCGAGGTGGCCGTCCTGGTGGTGGTGGGGGTAGAGCCTGGAAGCGTCGCCCACCACCCGCTGCTCGGCCAGCTCCTCTGCCTCGTCCGCCTCCTCCCTGCGGACCGCCACGGTCGACCCTCTGCCTCTGCCTGGGTGACCCCTCCACCGTCTGCTGCTCCTCTGATCGGCGAGTCGGGCAGTCACGAGCCATGTGACCCTGCCCACTGCAGGAGTAGCACAGCCTGCCTCTCGGAAGGCTGGCACTCCGCTGTGTGCCCCGCACTGCTGAGCCGGTGTCCTGAGGCTGTCTGCGTGGGGGTCTGGTCTGCCTGGACCCGAGAGTCATCCGTCGGCTACCTACTGCCGAAGACTCAGCTACCTGCCGCCCTGCGCTAGGTCTCGCCGCTGAAGAAGGCTCTGCCAGGAAGGTCTCGATCAGGAGGGCTCGCTCCAGCACTCCCGCCTGGGTCGGAATGCTGAGGGAGATCAGCGACGCCCGAATCTCCTGTCGCAAGCCCTGCTCGAAGGTCCGGGCCCGGAAGAAGGGGTCCCGTACCATGTCGGTCGAGTAGCGAGATAGGTCAGTGAACCTCGCCGCGTACTGAGCGACCGTCATGCTGCCCTGGCGCAGCTGGAGAAGCTCCTGGATGCGCACTGCTCGGAGGGTGGCAGGGACGAACTCAGAGCGGAAGAGGCTCTCGAAGTCCGTCCAGAGCAAGGATGCCTCATCGTGAACCTGGAGCATCAAGCTCCACCATCGTCCTGCCGCCGCCTGCAGGAGGCTCGCTGCGAGAATCACCATGAGATCCGCTGGTGTCCTCACTAGCCTAAAGATCCGTACCACCGCCTCTAGCCAGTCCTCGGTGGCCTGGGGGTCCGCCTCACCGCGAAACCTGGGCGGTCGCTGGCTCTGAAACTCATGCAGTGCCCTGAGGCGACGTGCATCGTCGGCGTCTGGTACTAGCAGCATCGGTGGCTCGGCGGGTAAGGCTATCGCCGGTGCCACTGCTGAAAAAGGGCCCTGCACCGAGGCCTCGTCGCTCGGTGGGCTGCCGTCGCGCCCTACACTCGGAACCCTAGCTGGATGTCGTCGCGGGGCCATCCTGAAAAGGAGAACAAGAGCACCACAGTCAGAACAGTATACCTGGTGAGCTGGCACAAGTAATCACAAGGAAAACCTGAGACTTTCATAAAGCAGATCAGTATACCCGGTGAGCTGACACAAGTAATCCCGAAGAAGACTTGAAACACACACACAATCAATGTTTTCATGCATTAAGTCGGAAATCAGGAGTCAGGGTCCTGGTGTACGGATACGTCGGCCGCCGCACCAACACTGGGCTCCCTGAACTGATAACCACACTCAATACACTAAACACTATTGCTTCATATAGAAAGAAAAGAGGATCAGAGTTTGCGGTAGAACCGACCACCTCTGATACCAATTTGTCACGACCCGACCTCGGGGCCCGTGCCGTGACTACCCCAAGCCCGCCTTCCATAGGCCAGGGGCTGGCGACTAGCACCAAGGCGTAAAATCCCGATAAACAGGGAAGGCATTGCCTTTATAAGTAACAACCACCACAGAGTCAGCAAGCGGAAAGTAACTACAAAGTGCAGAAAAGTAAAGGGGGCCGGAATACAAGCCCAACAAAAAGTACAACTGAAAAGGAAAAGAACAGCAACTGAAGAAAAGACGGCGGCCGCGTGTCGTCCACTGGCAATCCCACCTGAAGGGTGGGTACAGATAGCCTCCAGGCTCCTCGGGTCCCACGTCCGCTCCGAGCACGTCCCGCCCAGTGGTCCACCTCCAGGTACCGTCCTGCTCCACGCCCCAACCGTGATCAGCGCTGTCCGTCGTCTGCATCCAACACAACAAGGTGCGGGCATAGCCCGTGCAGGGGTGAGTATAAGCTACTCAGTAAGGACCCCGAGACCCCCGAAGGTCTCCCGAAATCCACAAAGGATATAGCACAAAAAGGAAGGTGCAATCACGAAGTAACATCTGACTCGACTTAGGTATATGCCCATACATATACCTAAGTCCCCACTTCTAGCTCTGCTCACGATCTCAAGAACAACTCAATCCACATAGGAAAGCAAGACTCAAATCCACAAAGGAGAGTAAACAGTAAATCCACGTAGGATAGTTCAACACAATCCACAAAGGAGAGTAACATAAGATTCAGCTCAACCAGGTATACTTTTTCAGATGACGTCAAAGATGATCACTGATCCATCTAAGTCGTCGGACCCACGAAGGATCGATAGGTACTAACCCCCGCAAAAGACCCACATAGGATCGGGCTCACACAGAACCTGTAGCACTGATCCACGTAGGATCGCCGAGTGCAGTAGTCGACGCAGTCCACTGAGGATCTCTGCACAATCGTCGCCGCAGTCCACGAAGGATCTCTGCTCTGCCGTCGTCGCAGTCCACTGAGGATCTCTGCTCTACCGTCGTCGCAGTCCACGGATGATCTCTGCTCTGTCGTCGAAGTCACAGCCAGCGCTAGGGTTCTCGCACACAGCGAGCTCGTTTAGGAGGGTCCGCTCCACGAGCCGAGAGGCTGATACATCAACTGCCACGTAGTCCGAAGTTGATGTATCCAAAAGTTCCGTATCGACAACAGGATCTCAACGCAACAGACGGCGCGTCAATCGGACGCCCGGTCTGAGAGTTATTGGCATTTTCGTCCCAGGGGCCCGGTTGGTTTTTAGGGCAAAACCAACCCGACCGTACTCCGCCTGTATCCGATCCTCGGGTGGAGTATGCCAAAAGTTCCGTCTCACTTAGTGGAAACTACCACAGCTGACGGTACGTCGATCGGACATCCGTAGCTCAAGTTATGAGCGTTTCCGCTCCGAGGGCCCGGTTGGTTTCGTGTACGAACCAACCCGGCCGAACACAAAGTCTTCCGAAACCTTGAGTATAATATACCGAAACGACCGTATCAATCCAAGGATCGCGTAGCCGCTGACGGTTCATCAATCGGAGGTCTCAGTCCCAAGATATGGGAAAAAGACCGAAGAAGGCCCGAAAACGGGGGTTCTGGGCCCGGGGCGACCCGGCCCGAACCACCCCTGGGTCGGCCGAACCGGGTCGACCCAAACCGGGTTGGCCCGACCCGGCCCGACCCGGCTAGGCCGGGTCCGGTCTGGCCTGGGCGCGGCCCGGCCGACCGGACCGGCCGGCTCGGCTTCGGCCGAGCGGCCGATGGGGCGCCGCGGGTTTGACCCGCCGCTTAGGTGGAACGCGGCCCCGCGGGGGGCCGCCTGTCACGCGGACGCGGCCGAGCCGCCGTGTCCCTCCCCGGTTCCGCGCGGCCGCGGAACCGGCCGCCACCGCCGCGACTTCAGCCGCGGCGGATCTCCTCCACGGCAGCGCGCCGGGCGCCGCTGCCTTCGGCCGCCGGCGCCGCCTTCCGCGGGCCGCCGGAGTTGCTCCGGTGGCCCGTTTTGCCTCCCGTCTGCGCCGTTGCTCCTCCCGGGGGCCGATCTTCACTGCGGGATCTACGGATCTCCCTTGTCGCACGGTTCGTCGTCGTCCGCCAAATCCGCACAACAAAATATCGGCGGAGGGTTGCCGGGTCTTGTTCGTTAGATCCTCACCCTCAGCGTTAGTCATAAACAACGGGAGGAAAAGAAAATAATCAACAACAATTTTAATTAAATTAAAATTGTTCGGAGATCAGGTTCTTTATTTTAAAAGAATAAGCACAGGGAAAATAAAATATTCCAACATCCCTTACCTTGTCGTCGTCGGACGTGAGGTCGCCGCGGAATCGCTCGTCGCGGAAGGAGGGGATCGTCGCGTCGTTGCGGAGGAGATGTTCGTCGCACCGCGGGAAAAACGTCGCACCGACAATCTCCGGATCTAGAACAAACGGATTTAATTAATTAAATCCGTTGTCATTGAAATTAAAAAGGGAGAATTAAACGATCCGTTTCTCACCTTAGTTGCCGGACGAGGATCGGTCGCGGAAGAAGAGGCGTCGCCGAAGAACGTCGCGGGTAGAGCTCGTCGACGTCGCAGATCACGGTGTGCGTCGTCGAATTCCGGTTCCGGCGTTCTTCGCGTTCTTCGCGTTCTTCGCGTTCTTCGCGGGGAGAGTGGAGGTTTAGAGGATCTCGCACAACAGGAGGATCCTCCAAAATAGACAAGTTTGTCTATTTTATTATTTTGCCAACAAACGCAAAACGCGTAAGAAACGACCCATTAAATTCGTTGAATTAATTCAACGAATGAAACAGCCCATTTAATTCACGAAATAAACCGCCCAATTAAATGGTCTGTTAAGAAATAAATAAAACGCGTCGGTTGACTTTTCAGTTACTTTGACGGGTTTTCGCGGGTGCGTTACTTAGCGAAAGAAACGGCGGGGCTCGTGCGGGCCCTGCCTCACAAATATCCTACCAAGAGGGTAGGATATTTCCGGATAGAACCCTATCCGCTTTAACTCAGTTCAAGTGGCTTCCAAGTGACTTCCAAGCAGCTTAAGTGAAATAAAATAAAGTTGTCGCACAAATTTTATTTTATTTCTGTCTTAAAGCCCCAAAATTTAAAAACCACGTCTGAGCAAACGCAACTCCAGAAGAGGCGTTTCTAAGCAAATACCGGCGCTGTGATTTCATCGGTGCCCTCAGAATTCGATTCCGGGCACCGGTTCAAAAGATAGAAAAACCCGCTCGTCCGTTCACTGAACGTACCCGAGCCAAACTTCGGAAATTGATTCCGGGCACACCGGGCCTCGGAATCAGGTGTCGTCTGAAGCTGCGCTCTTGTAAAATTCCAAAGAAAATTAAGAAAAAAATTTCCTTGAAATTTGCGGGTCTTTACAGGCACCTTTGGAAAAGATAGAAATATTAATTTATAATAAATTAATATTCAGTTTCTAATGGCTCCAAAGTTTACTATTCAAAGTTTAAGGTGGGTATAGGTCCAAAACCACTCAACCAATATAATTTAGACCGGTTTGGGTACTTATATTAACCTTATCTTTAAGTATTAACTCTATGTTAATTATTTTCACTTTTATAATGTCTCTTTGTATTTTTATATAATATGGTTAATTAACTTACTATATACATCCAAGAGACCCCCAAGTGGTCCATTAATGATGAACCTATCATGATATAAGTCTCTTGGACGAACCTTAGATTTTTAGGAATTTAATATCAATTAATAATATAATATTTGTTTTAAGAACTCTTTTATGTCAATTTTGACACTATTCAATAGTTGATTTTTGTGAAACTCATAACAGATTTATTAATTCAAAAAAAGTCAATTAAATCAATACTAATATATCATATTATCCTAGAAAATTAGTTTAATTAATTAAAAGTTTCATATTATATTTATTTGGGTATTTATAATATCAATTATTTTAATTTTTCACTATTATAGTAATTACCGCATCATCATTGTGTCATAAATAAAATAAATTATTTAATGTCTAAAAATTATAAATAAACTATAATTATGTATTAAATCTTTGTATCTTTCTAATGAATATTTATAATCGAAAATCCAACATATATAACCCTATGTAAAAATTGTTTTCCTAAAAGATATATGCTTGTGTCATTTTTGTATTCATTTTAACTTAATTAAAATAAAGTGTCATTATAACTTACAAGTGGATCCATGGGGTCACAAAATCGACCCAAAGATGCCCATGGTCGACCATGTATCAACCAATAGGGTTAAGACATGTTTTAGGGTAATTTAGTATTATTATAATATTATTTTTTAACCCTTATTTACCGGATTTACCCTTAACCATGGTAAATAAAATATTTACCGCAGTAATTATTCAAAATGTCTAAAAATAAAAGTTACCTATTTACACAATTTGAACATCCTAATTCCAAATATGGAATTCATTTTCCTAAATTCAAAACACAGAAGTGGCAGAAATTAATTTAAAATTAAATCCCGCTGTCAAAACAAAAAGCGTGTTTTTTAGAGATAATAACTATCAAAAGATTGACACATGTTTATGTTCGGTTTAATTGTAAAATTATGTCCAATGACCAACATTATATTAAATGGTAAAAATATATTCTAAATATACTTTAAAACTACTAAAATTCATAATTTATCAATATTAATTATTTTGATTAAAAAAGTTGTTTTTAATTAAAATTTAGTAATTTTCACTATTCATCAAAATATGAAAGTTATCCGAAAAGTACCAAAATTTCACCTTAGGCTAAATTAGATATTCCGAATCCAAAAATGAAGTCCATTTTGAAATATAAAATATATATAATTTTAAAAAGTAGGTATTACTATTCATAACGGCTAGTTTGATCATTTGTGGTGTGTGTTAAAACTCGAAGTTGCGTACATCACACGCTACTATTTTATTCAAAGGAAAGCATACCGTGGAAGCTTGGGATGTTTCATTTTCAATTTTTTTTGATGTCTCCATTTAGTCAAAAAGTTTAAAAAATTGTATTTAAAAAATTTTCACTATTAAAAGTTGATAAAATTGCAATACTGAAAATGAATCTGTTCTTGCATTATGACTAAGAAACTCATAATATGGATTCTAAAATTATAAGGATTATATAAAGTTTAAAATTTAGTTAATACTATTCATGACCTCTTTTAATGGATTTTTTTTGTAATTCAAGGTGTGATTGAACTCGGTGTTTCCTGTAGTGCAAGTTATTGAATTATTTTGAAGAAATAACACACTATGAAATCTTGGGGTGTTACATTTATTATATCGACTGTACTTTTTCTCCTGGGGTTATAGGATGAACTATAACCGTGGGAATATTTCTCATTGAAGTAATTGGTTTCTCTTATAGTAAATTTTGATTTTAATTTTCATTGGAAATTTGATCAGGATATTGTATTATTAAATGGTAATTATATATAAATCTTATCTCATATAACCATATAAGGATGGATATCTGGTATACATAGTTGAGAAAAAAGAAAATATCATAATTATCCTACAATGATAGAAAATTGGTGCCATTTAGCATTACCCAAGTGTGTGAAAATGATATTTAATTAATAATTATATCTTCACTGAGGTATATCTTATAGAAACCCTCATTTTTTTGATCAATGATAGATACTTAAAATTATGGTGGTTAAATTTATTTAAGAGAAGATAATATAACTTCCAAAATATAGGTATAAATTTTATTTCCCAATGTTACAAAACCTGTTCATTATAATTAATATATAGTTTACTGAAAAATAAAACATATAATATATGAGTCAAAATTATATCACCAATCAAAATAGTACATTATAAAATATCTAAAATCATTTATTATATACCACAAATGATTATAACACAAATAATTTAAAAAATAAAAATAAAAAGAGCCATTAAATAAATAATAATAAAATTTTTATAACTACGAAATTCCCTAGATGATATTAAAATTTTAAAATCAATATTATTATAATGATTACTATAATTATAAAAATTAAGGAATATAGAAATAAATTTTTAACTCCCCAAATGATAATTAATGAAATAATGAGTGTGATAGGTGATTTTAAATAGTAATGTTTTGATAAAATGTAATTTGGTTAATTTAGCAATTATTTGATAATTATAAAATAGTATATAATAATTGGGTATAATACTAACAAACATGTTACCAATTGTAAATTATTTATCTGTAATTAAAATACATAATGTTTAATTAGATGTAAAATATGTACATATAAATTATAACTAAATTATTAAAATAAAATGAATTATTTTGTAATTGCATTATAAGACAGTAATCCATTTTTGAAAATAGAATTTAGTCTAAGGGATCAATTTTTTAGTTATGTATTTTATTAAATTTATTATCATTACAAAATTATTTCAATAAAATGTATAGATTAATATGAAAGAATTATTAGAAAAATAGATTAATACTACCCCATAGTAATTACAACTATTATAAATACTAATATATTATTCATCGAAAAAAATATGTTTTATTGAATATAATTTTTTGTTATATATTATATGATTCTATTTAAAATAATAATTTCTCATATTTTTAATATTTAATTTAATGAAATTTATTGATTATATATATATGAATAATAATTCATGAACTGATTACTTTGTGGTTATTAATAAAGCAACTCTCATTTATTGTTAAAAGATTTAATTTATAATTAACTAATTTTCAATATGATTTGTATTTAATATCATACTAATATAAATTAATATTTATAAGATAATTATATAAATTTAATTAATCATGAATATATAATAAAATAAATTATCATTCATAATCTCTTTATAAAATTCAACGGAGTAAGAATACATTTGTCTTATATGATTAAAAAATATTATTTTTAAATAACTTTTTGTTGTGTTATTCATTCATATAATAAAATTAATTTTTATCTATTCCAATAATAGAATAGAATACATATATATATATTAAATATTTATAATAACTATTTATTAATTATCTATTAAGTCAAAAAAAACTTCTATAAAAATATTTACAATGTAAAATATAATTTACCACGATAAGGGTAAAATGCTTTAATAGTATTAAGTTATATTTCCCAAAAAATTATATTACTATGTTTATGAGGGATTTTTCAACCTTACCTTATACCATTTTCATTATATGTCCAATTTATTACCACACCCCATGATAAATGACTTTCCTTTCACATTAAATAATGAGTATTTAAAAAATGCTCCCTACTCACCTATAAAAATAAAAAAACATATACCCACATGAACCCACACAATTGAATTTTTTATCCCCTTAATATATTCCTAGATTCATTCCATAATAATGCACTCTCATGTTGGTTAGTTTCTGGTCAATATACTATAACCAGATTCCTTCTAAACAAAGAAATCATCTAAATATATATATATAAATTCATCATATTTTAAAAATTATTTCTTATCATTATTTTCAATTTATTATCATTCTATAACCCTTAAAAATACTATTTATAAAAATTAATAACATATAAATTTTATCATTATAGTTCCATAATATATTTATTTTATCAAAATCACTAAACAATCAAACTCATCCTTTTGTCATAACCTGTACTCGTTTGGAATAGTTTAACCATCTACATGGACGATGCATTAAATTATTAACATAAAATAATATGTTAAAATGACAACTGGTATGATATAATATTAATATAAAAATGATTTTTTAGGGTTTTTAACTATTGGAATTAATATTCAAATCATAATTAATATAACAACTCCCGACTGCTAAAAATTTCCAAAACATGATCATTATAGATTTCATTATTTAGAATCGTACCCAAAAATCTCATATAATTAACATAGAAATTAAATATTCATTAAGTGAATACTATTCAAATAAATTAAATATTATAAATATAATAAACTCATAAACATTAAATGGTTACCAAAAACTTTATACTGAAATGGATAATGAATGGACTAATATATTAACAATAGATTATAAATATAAACTGAAAATAATATGTAACTATTAGTTAAAATAATATTAAATATTAATATAAGGATTATTGAAATGAATAATATTTTTAGATTGATAATTAAGGAGACAATATTTGTTATAGATGATTTTAGAGTACATCTGAGAAAGAAGGAATCCAAGGTTTTATATTTTGTTGAATCAATATACTTTTTGGGAGTTGTATGCATTATCCTATGTCTATGTTCTTATAAGAGTTATTTATTCTCCCACTTGATTTTATTATCTATTATTTACTCTTAATATTAATTCTATTTTTCTTTCATTCTAATTATTAGTTTTATCATTAACTCGTTCATCATAAAATATTGCCTTATAAGGTTTCCCCATCTTAATTTTTTTGGTAATAAGATATTCTCCATATTTATCACCTATTTTATATTTTGGGGGGAATATATATCCCCAATTATTTACATTATTATAATTTTTTAATTTAATTTACTATTCATACAATTCTATATCATGTTATTTATTTTAGTCGGTTTTATTAAAAAATTCCAATTATGTATGATTTTATTTTACATACTCTATTATAAATCAATTAGGTTTATGTATATTTTGGTGGGAATATAATTTCATTTTCCTTTATGTATTTATTTCACCTATTCTTATTTTGTTGTTTTCTTCCTTAATTATATGATTTTATAATTTATTTTATAGATATTGTTTACTTTTATTACAATGGTTTAAAAGTAATTTTGTTAGTGTTTCCTACATGGTTTCATTCCACAGCCATTTCATCAGTCTTCTTTATGAATCTACCATTACATGTGTATCATAGTTAATAAAAGTAATTTTTAAATACATTTTAATTGATTTTAGAAGGGAAATTGTTTATAAGTTACTTTAAATTAAATTAATATTCATTAAAAATATATATTTCCTTTTATTATCCTGAATTTTTTCTATTATTTGTTCGACAATATTTTCACTTTTTTAAAATCCATTAATGTTTTTTTAATTTTCAAAGGATATTATCCAATGTTAATATGAATCATTATACACTTGATGGATTATAATCATGTCTTCTAGATATTTTCATAACATATTTTTCATTCCCATTGTTAATTTTGTTATGATGTAATAATGATTTTTTTCATGTTAACATTTAATATATATATATATATATGGTTATGAATTATATGATAATTTGATTTTGAATTATATATCCCAAAAATGAATTAAGTAAAAATATTATATCTCATGAGATAATATGTAAAGGACTAGTGAGTTATCTCAGTCCATTACATTTATGTAACTCAAAAGCTTGTAATTATTTAGCCCTCTAATTAATTGGGTAGTTTTTCATATGAAATGAGTTGATATTTATGTGACTGAAGATTGAATCCAATCCACTATTTTATGTGATATTTACCACTATGTGATGAATGTCTTCTATGTGGTTCTTTATATATTATTTTATATTAGTTTTTCAGAAAAAATAATCTTATTTCCCCATGTCTCATTATTACTTTTTTATTATTTCCCATTTTTATGCCACATTTATAAGTTATTCCACAATTATATGCCTATGTTTCAAGAGTTTATAAAAATTGACTTATTATTTTATATTCTTATGGATTATTTATATATATTTTTGTATTTATATTTCTATAATGACATGAATCTTTATTTTTGTATTATGATATTAGATTCTTATGATATTATATTAGTCCAAATTACAATTTTATATTTCATAGATCATGATTATTTTCTCATGTTTTAAAATTACATTCCTATGATATATATATACATTCAAAATAATCATTTTAAGGTTATATATCATTATCCTATGATAAATTATATTCTATCATTCTTTATAATTACCTATTATGATTCCATGATATTATAATATTATAATTATACAACATTCATGTATTGTCACAAATTAATAATCCTATCCTATATGACCCATTGATTTTCATTTTCCAATACTGAGTATTTAATTTAACTCTTTTAATTTCTTTCCCACATTCCAAAAAGTCATATATGATGTGATATGACTTAAAAATATTTAATTAGTGAATTTTATGTAATAATTACAATAATTATTTTCAAATAAGTTATTCATATAGATAATATAAAAATACATTAAAAACATGGTTCCTAGGTGTCATTTTTGATATTGGGATAACATATAACATGATTTAAATATTTTAAGATCATCTCTGTCTTTATCATATAACATGATTATTATTATTTTAATTATATATTGGAATGTGGGTCTGAGGTTTCTTTGGATGGGAACCTATTAAAATATAGTTTTATTAATGAATTCTTGTAATATAAATGAATGCATGGTAAGATAAACATTATGTCATATTTAGAGACCAAATTACTTACTATTTTTAAAAAATAAGTTCCAAACCAAATTATGATCATCATATATTCACTATTGTTAACATAAATCATTTAATTCCATTTTAATCAATAGTAAAAATGATTTTGATATAAAATAATTTGAATGCTTTAAGGACACATTTCCCTAAAAAGTGTTGTTCACTGTGTTTTTTTATTTTATTATAAAAGTAACTTCCAACACTTATATGAATTAAATAATATAAAATATAATCCATTATTTTATTCAAAAGAAATAATATTATTCAATTAGGTTTATTTAAATTTTCTTCATAATGAAGACTAACCGTGGTAAAATCTTTTCAATATGGTAAGGGTTAAAGAAGGTTAATGATTAGGATAAATTAATAAGATAGGGGTTAAAATAACCTAAAAAATTTATAAATTATAATAGATGAAGGAATATTGATCCAATATCATCCCATAATGTAATGTTTTCCCATTTTGAGAATCATTAAGATGATTTATATGCTATTTTTTTAATTTTTGTATTATATACAAGTATTCAACATACCTCACTTATAAAAGAGAACCTCTTCCGCTCTCTAATCGACTCCTTTTGATAAACATATATTGACCAATACCCCCCCTAAAATAACCTCACAGCACACCTTCCTACATTCTAGAGTTACTTGGGTAACCAAAATACAACTTCTTTAAGGCTTACAGTGTAAGCCAAAAGGGTTATCAAAAGATAATGTAATATATTCTTAATGAGATTTATTATGTTCATTCCTTCTCAAACCTCCTTCAATTTATCAATAAACATCTTAAAATAATTAAATTTTATTATTTAATATCCCTTTATTTTTAAATAGATGGTAAATTAGTTTTATATCGATTTACAAGCCTAAAAAATAATAATGTATCGCACGTTCATTGGTACAGACTACCATCTCCATATATCAGTGTAATTTTTTCATAGCCCCTCTACATGGATAGTATTATTGATGGAATGATTGAATATATATGATATTTATTATATAATAACGATTCTTCAAATTTATAATATCACAAAACATCTTACCCTTCTATCAAATGGAAAATGATAATTTCATATAATCATACGTGCCAACTGCCACCTCTATGAAGCCATGTGATTAATTTATCTACTTACCAACTTAAATGGATGATTCTAAAATAGTATATAATAATTAGGAAAATATATTCCTCTGATTATTATAATTCTATATTTTATAAAAAATGATTCAAACACCATTAACTATGATCAATATAGAGATGTAATGTTTTATACATTCACTAGATAACTTTAACTGATTGAAGTATTAAATAACTATATAGATAATGGAGGTCAAATTATATTAAATGGACTATTAAAGATTAAATATATATAAAAATTTGATGAATTGGTTTTTTGATAAAAATAATCTTATAATTCATGAAGATATAATGTGTACAATAATACATGAATAGAAGGAGTTTTCATCTCAATTCCACTACGTTGATACATGTTTCATATTATGAACACTATTTCTATTATATAGTGTTTATTTTAATTCCATGAGGTTTAGGAATATATATTTTATCTGTAATGTAATAATATGTTTGATAGATTTATCCACACACAACACAAAAATAAAAGGAGCTGTGAAACATTTATTATAAAGAAATAATAATAATAATTAAACTTATAGTCAATATAAAGATGCTTTAATAATTTAAAAACAATATATAAAATATTTTTTTTATCCCTAAATATTTTAAAAAATTAATTTTATATTAAATTAATTTTCAATATATATATTTAAATTTCATTTCAAAGATAACATTATAAATATTATATTTTGAATTTTAAAAAATAAAATTGTTTTTTAATTAAAAAACATCAAAATTACATTATAGTTAATTTTTTTTGGATTTTTCTAAAATATTTTATTTCAAGTGAATAGTAAAAAATTACCAAGTTAATTACTACAAAAAAGTATATTAAATTATTATTATAAAAAAATGAATTAAAATTTTTTAAACCATTTTTATATATATAAATACATACATATATATATACATATATATTAAAAAAAATTAAGACATTATTTTTAACTTATGAATCTTATGTTTAACTATTGGAAATATCGGTACTATTTGACTTTAAATTTTTTTCTCCATTCACGTATACAAAAAAATAGTTTTCATAATGTAAATGAACTATATCTAAATAAAGTGTATAATATTTTGGAAAAAAATTTCATATTACGTAAGATGTTCACATTCATTTTTGGTATAATATTATTAAATTGATGATTAATATTATTGTAATTGATAATGGTGAAAGGGTTGTTTTAAAAAATTTTTTTTCTAATTATCTTTATCTTTTATGTAATGAATTAAAATAACATATTTTATATAAGGTATGTAATATGATTTTCCCATATTTGTTTTAATATATGATCATTCATTTAATTGGTAATTAATGTTATTTAAGTCTAAGAAAACTTTATAGTGAAAAATACTCTTTTTACAAAATAGATTATCAATATATTAAATGTTTTATTTTGAGTATTTTTTTTAATATTTATAAAATGAATTAAATTATATAAGGATTAAATTTATGTTAAAAAACAATTTTACAAAGAAGTAATACCATATATTTTTTGTTAAATGTAAATTTCTTGGTTAAAAACATGTTTGCATGATAAAAAACAAAACGGTAAATCCTTGAGAAAAAATGGTAAAGGCAAGAAATATGTTCACTATAAAAATAGTTTATTTTTATAGTAAATCACATTCATTCCTAATTAATATTTATAATTAATTTTTTATTAACTTAAATTCAATATAAAAATATTATGTATACTTATAATAAGAATGGATATATATTGACTCATACTAAATTTTTTTACATAGACTATACAATTTTATTTAGGGAAATGATTAAATTTTTTTATAAAATTTTCACCATACAAAAATACATTTTTTTATTTAATTATTGAAATATTATATTACTATTATTTCTAGTAATTTTTTGAAAAGAATAATTATTTTTGTGTGAATTGAATAAACATCGAATATTTTTGACAAATGACATTTATTTTAACATTTTAATGACGTAAAATTAATTTTTTGGTTGGTTTTAATGTTTAATTTATAAAATTTTATTAATAATTATACAAAACAATTTTTTAAAAAAATTATACTTGATTTCTTTTTATCAAAAAATATTTTTTCATAAAAATAACTTCTTTAAATAATATCATTTTCATCACTTTTTACATGGTTATATGAAAAGATATTTTAAAATTTAATGAAATTTAATTTTATAAAATAAAAAAATATCATGGAATTATAATTTCCAAATTTTTTAATTATCCTTATTTTATTTTTCTCATTATGAAAAATATTATTATTAAAAATGTTAGTTAACATAATGAGATCTAAAATATGTTAAAAGGGTTTAAAAATTTAAAAAACGGTTAAAATGTCACAAACACTTTTATATATCTTATTTGATGTTCATATTTCAATACGATGTCATATAATATTCCCAAATTTCATATTTTCATTGATTTTTCATGATTAATAAATTGATATATTTTAATATTTTAAAAAATATATGTTTTAATTTCCCTACCTATAAATGGACACCCATTCATCACTTTTATCTACACAAATGAAGACTCTTATCTCATCTAATACCTATCTATTTCCCTTCATATAATTCATCCCAATAGAGGAATTTTTTTTATCAAAATAAACTCATGGGAGGAAAATGTATTAATCTAATGAGGCTATCTGAAGAAGATAAAGATAAAGAACATTTGATATAGGTTGGAATCCTAAAAAGGGACACATTATCATTAAACACCCTATTATATATTGTGATTATTTATTTTCTGAATATTTTTTATACCATTTCAATATTCTAAATATTAATTTATGAATGTATTTATATGTCCATAAATTAATTATTAAGGATACTTTATTTCCCTTTTGACCTTGTTAAAAATATTTTCGAAAATATTCTTCTTATAAATTTAATATATATTATTATAGAATTATTTAGAATTATTGGAAAAGGGATTGTTCTATTTTTACCATATAACATGTCAAATTCTTTTTCATTAACCTCAATGATAATTTGATGTTTGGTTTCATTTACATGATTTGATGTTGTCTTTAAAGAAATCCCATTCTTCAATTTTACTATGTATTTTGGATTATAAAGTTGGTAGAAAATAATAAGGGTTTTATAAAAATATGAAAATGAAAGACTATTGCTTTCAAATGAATATTCTTGTGATATTGATGATTGAAATGAATGATTTTATTACATTCAATCATTATATATCATTGGAAATTATTTATAATGAAGGATGACCTATATATTTTTCTTTAATGCATTTTGCGATAATTTTGATCCATAATAATAATAAAGTAATTATGAATTTAGGTTATTTCATTTAGAAGGGTTATTTATAAGGTTTATTATAATGGTTTTATGATATTGATTTTCTTGTAAAATAACATGATTTTTTCACATATTAATGTGTTATTATGGAAATAATTCTATTTAACAAGGTAGTTAAATGGAAATCTATTCTAACATTTTGATTATTCTATTTTATGGTGAAAAGTTATGTTTTAAGGAAAATGAATTCAAGGGTTCTCATGTTTTCTATGAAACCATATTAATTATAATTTTCCATTTCTGTTTTCTTATCCATTTTTTTAAATTTATTGTTGTAAATTTATTTTTCATTTATAATAAATTAATTAAATGAGTTGAATAATTATTATAATTTCAAAAATCCCATGAAACTGATTAAATTTATTTAATACTATTTCATGGTGAATTAAATTTTTTGAAATTGTATTGATGAAAATTTAAAATCATTTAAACTCTTGGGTATTAAAGTATTATCCGAAAACCATCAAGAATTGGTCATAAATCATATTAATGGGGTATTTTATTGTTAAAGATAACTTTCATAGAATTTAAATTTTATAGATAACCATTCAAATCATTTAATGTGTCCATGTATGTTTGTTTGAGTGTAAGGATAAACAAGCATGGTGGCACATGGTTATGAAAACTATAGATCTTAACCATGTTTTCGTTCCCAAAATGTAAAGGTAATATCTATAAAATTTATAGAGATGTATCAATCATGGTTATATGTATTATTTTTCCTTCTTTGACTACATTTTTTTGGGTTTTGTATTGTGTTTTTTCACGTGATAATTAGATGTTTTGGAGGGATTTTGTGCAGTACAGTGTTTTCACAAACCTTTTTCCCTACACTACTAAAATTTAAAACCATAGATAAAGATGAATTTCATGGATAGAGTGTGTTTTTTCAAAACATCGTCCCTATCATGAGTAACCATGAACCCCCCCCCCCCTAGAATAGGTGCACAGTTTAGGTGAATGTTTAGAAATGTTGTGCACCCCAACCTAGGAACCCTTGAATGTGATTTTAACTATTCTAAAAATTGTTTTTCTAAATCCTGACCCCACCCCATTGACATCACCTAATTTCAAACTAACATGGTGCTCACCAATTCCTCTCATTTTTTAGGTTATCTGATAGATTCTTGTCACGACCTGTCCTCGGGGCCCATGCTGTGATTACCCCAAGCCCGCCTTCCATAGGGAAGGGGCTAGCGACTAGCACCAAAGGCGTAAATCCTGATATCTAGGAAGGAATTGCCTTTATAAGAGTAAAAAAACACTACATAATACAAGTGGAAGAAGTAAATAGTAAGTAAAACTGAGTACAACAGTAAGAGCAGAAAGTAAAGGGGCCAGAAATAAAAGTCCAACTGTAAAGTACAACTAAAAGGAAAAACTGTAACTAAAAAGTAAAATTACAGCCTCGAGGAATCCACTGGAAGTCCCTCCTGAAGGGTGAGTTCAGATAGCCTCCGCAGCTCCTCGGGTTCCGCTGTCTACTCCGAGTACGTCCGCCCAGTGGTCCACCTTCGGGTACTGACCTGCTCCGTAAGCCTCAACTGCAATCAGTGCTGTCTGTCATCTGCAACCAACACAACGTAGTATGGGCATAACCCGTGCAGGGGTGAGTATAAGCTACTCAGTAGGGACCTCGAGACCCCTGAAGTTCTCCCAAAATCCTCAAAGGATAAACCACAATGGAAAGATACAATGACGAAGTAACATCCGACACTGCTTAGGTATATACGCATACATATATGTAAGTCATCAATTCTAGTACGCTCCAACCTCCGAGCCCAAGTACAACTCTGTCCACATAGGAATGAAAAACGTATTCCACATAGGAAAACAAAACGTAATCCACACAGGATAGCACAACACAATCCACAAAGGAAAGCAATCAGGTTTCATCTCACACTGGTATACTTCTTTGAATGACGATAGAGATGATCACTGATCCATCTAAGTTGTCGGACCCATAAAGGATCGATGGGTACTAACCCCCACAATGACCCACACAGGATCGGATCCACACAGGATCTGTAGCACTGATCCACGTTGGATCGTTGAGTGCTGTAGTCGTCGCCGTCGAATCCACTATGGATCTTTGTACAGTTTTCGTCGTCGTCGCAGTCGCAACCAACACTAGGGTTCCCGCACACAGGAAGCTCGTTCGGGAGGGTCCGCTTCACGAGCCGAGAGGCTGATACATCAACTGACACAATTTCTGGAGTTTATGTATCCAAAAGTTCCGTATCTTCAACAGGAATGCAACGCAACAGACAGCGCGTCAATCGGACGCCCGGTCTGAGAGTTATTGACATTTTCGTCCCAGGGGACCGGTTGGTTTTTAGGTCAAAACCAACCCGACCGTACACCACCTACGTCCAAACCTCGGGCAGAGTAAGACAAAAGATTCATCTCAATAAGAGGAATCCAACAAAATCGATGGCAGGTCAATCAGACGTCTGGAGCTCGAGATATGAGCGTTTCCGCTCCGAGGGCCCGGTTGGTTTCGTGTACGAACCAACCCGGCCAAACCCAAAGTATTCTGAAACCTTGAGTGCGATATACTGAAATGACCGTCTCGATCTAAGGATCGCATCGCCGCTAACGATGCATCTATCAGATGTATGTAGCCTTAGATATGGGAAAAAGAACCAAAACGGTACGAAAACGGGGGTTTTGGGCCCAGATCGACCCGGCCCGAGACCCCCAGGGTTGGCCCGAATCGGGTCGACCCGACCTGGGTCCGGATCGGCCCGGCCCAGCGTGGCTTAGCCCAGCCTGGGCACGGCCCGGCCAGGCCGGTCCTTCCTCCTTCGCCATCACTGGCGGCCCGGAACCGGCCGCTGGTCACCCTCCTCCGCCGCGGCCTGGTTCGTTCGGCGCGGTGCGGCGGCACCATGCACCTCCGCCGCGGCCCCGCTCCGGCTGCCATATTTTCGGGTCTCACTGACGTGGCGCGACGGCGTCGCATCCTTGTATGATTTCGTGGCGTGGCGCGACGGCACAACGCATTTCTTGCTGCATGATCCCGCGCGGTGCGACGGCACCGCGCCACTCCATTTCAAACCACAAAAGAAACCAACATGAAAAATAGGAGGTGGGTCGGCAATGTTTGTGCGGTCCAGCCCCCCTCTCATTAATCGATAGCAGTTGGTCAATTTCACGATGAAAAATCAAGGGTGTAATCACGAACAAAAATAATAATAAATTCCCTACCATGATAAAAGAGATGACAAGCGTCGGCGACGCGAAACGAGGATTCGATGATTTTGACAAAGATTTCATCGCGGAAAGCCATCACAAAAAGAAATGTTATGGAAGAAAAACGTCGTGGAAGAAGAAATCGTGTCGCGGGTCGGTGTCGCGGAACACAGTCTCCAAGGGCTCGGTGCTCCACGTCGGTGATCGTTCGTTCTTCGTGTTCATCGTCAAGAGAATGAAGAACTCAAGACTTCCTTAGATTTTTCTCCAAAGGCTGTCAAACAACTAAACACAAACCCAATAAAATAAGTTCTTAACTTATTTTATTAACATATCAAGGCTTTTGAAATTCAAGAGTTTGAATTTCACATTAACTCACCTCATTAATTTCGTAAGTTAATAAACATATGTAAACCAAACATTAATGGTGAGTTGAGTGGGGTCAGAGTATATGAAGGGGTGGGGTTCGTGTGGTCCCCACCACCCTCATAACCTCCCAAGAGAGGTTGGGTAGTTACCCAACTTCCATCCAAAGGATTAAACACTTAGAGTAAAAATAAAAAATGTTGTTAAATTTTTATTTTTAACTTCCATAATTTTTATCAACATCTCTTGTTTAAACGCAACTCCGGATTAAGCGTTCCTAAGCAATTACCGGCGCTGCGGTTCCATCAGTTCCCTCGGAATTCGATTCTGAGCACCAGTTCAAAAGTTAGAAATCGCCGCTCGTTCATTCACTGAACGTACCCAAGCCAAACTTCCAAAAATGATTCTAGGCACACAAGGCCTCAGAATCAGGTGCAGTCAGAAACTAAGTTCTTGTAAAATTCCAAAGAAATTAAGAAAAAAAATTTCCGTGAATTTTACGGGTCTTTACATTACTCCAACCTCAAGGCTTTACGTCCCCGTAAAGAAACACCATAACTAGGGAAAAAAATGAGGGTACTGAGCATGCATATGAGCCTCCCGCTCCCAAGTGATCTCCTGGAGGTTCCCGTGCTGCCATCTGATGCGCACTAGAGGAATTGACCGTCCACATAGGACCTGCTCCTGTCGATCCTCGATCTCCACTGGAAGCTCCACAAAAGTGGCCCCATCGTCAAGGGACTAGCTCCCCATGGTCAATGATATGTGTCGGGTCGTGCACGTATCTCCTCAGCTGAGGACACGTGGATGACGTCGTGCACCCGGTGCAACTGAGGTGGTAGATCTAGACGATAAGCCACCTCGCCTATCCTGATGAGGACCTTTAATGGTCTGATAAAGCATGCAGACAACTTGCCGCCTCGGCCAAATCTCTGTATACCACGTCGAGGTGAGACCCGCATGAATACGTGGTCGCCATCCTCAAACTCCAGTGGCCTCCATCTCCTGTCATTATAAGACTTATGCCAGCTCTGAGTTGTCCTCATCCGCTCCTGGATAACCTGGACCTTCTCTGTCATGGCCTGGACCATCTCTGGTCCCACAAGTGCTGACTCCCCTGGGTCTATCCAGCACAGCGGTGATCTGCAAGGTCGGCTGTACAACGCCTCGTATGGTCCCCATCTCGATGGTGGAGTTGTAGCTGTTGTTGTACGTGAACTCCATAAGGGTAGGTGGTCCTACCAGCTATGACCAAAGTCAAGGACACATGCACGGAGCATGTCCTTGAGTGTCTAAATGGACTTCTCAGTGTGACCATCTGTCTAAGGGTGAAAGGCGGTGCTCAGACGTAGCTGCGTCCCAAACGCCTCCTGTAACCCCTTCCAAAGCCGGGAAGTAAAGCGAGCATCTCGGTCGGAGATGATAGAAGATGGCACACCGTGTAGCCGTACAATCTCCTGAACATAGAGACGTCCCAAGCTCTCTACTGTGCTCCGCTCTCTAATGGGTAGAAAGTGCGTCGACATGGTGATTCGGTCGACAATCACCAAGATGTAGTCGTGACCTCTGGAAGTACGTGGAAGTCCAGTCACGAAGTCCATAGATATCGCATCCCACTTCCACTCCGGGACCTCCAAGGGCTGTACCAAGCCTGCTGGTACCTGGTGCTCTGCCTTCACCTGCTGGCAGGTGAGGCATCGAGAAACGAACTATGCCACAGCCTTCTTCATGCATGGCCACCAGTGTTGTCGTCTGAGATCCTAGTACATCTTCGCCACTCTGGGATGTACCGCCAAAGGTGAGGTGTGAAACTCTCTCAGTACCTCCTCCCGTAAAGCAACTGGTACCAAGGTACATCCTCTGAAAAGGACATCGTGCTCTGCTCCAAAAGAGAAACCATCAGGTGCCTGTCCTGAGGATATCTGCGCACGCCACATCTCTCAGTCAACATCCCAACGATGTTCCTCTCTGACCTGATGTAGTAGTGGAGGAGTGACTGTGAGAGACTAAAAGAAGGCTGCTCCATCTCTATCCATGAAGGATATATGCAAAGCAGCTAACTTCTCTGATGCCTCCTCTATTAGCTGAATGCCCGTCCTCCTACTGAGAGCATCGTCTACTACGTTCCCCTTCCCATGAGTATAGACTATCTCAAAGTCATAGTCCTGGAGGAACTCTAGCAATCCCCACTATCTTAGGTTTAGGTCCTTCTGATAGAAGATGTACCTAAAACTATGATGGTCAGAATAGACTGTAAAGCGCTCACCCATCAGATTGTGTCGCCATGTATTCAGAGAGAAGACCAATGCTGTTAACTCCAGGTCATGGGTAGCGTAGTTATTCTCTTGCGGCCTCAACTGACATGATCCATAGGCGATCACTGCCCGCTCCTGCATTAGGACACATCCAAGTCCTGTCCCTGATTCATCGCAGTAGACTACGTACCTACTCCCTCCTCCAGTAACCTCAAGATAGGTGCACTGGTCAATCTCTGTCTTAGCTCTTGGAAGCTCTACTGACATCAATTTGACCACAGAAAGGGTTTCCCCTTCTTCGTCAAAGCTGAGAGTGGCGCCGCAACTCTGGAGATGTCTGGCACAAATCTCCTATAGTATCCTGCTAGTCCCAAGAAACTCTGCACCTCCGTTACGCTCCTGGGTGGCTCCCAAGCTAGTACTACCTCGATCTTCACGGGATCCACCACAACTCCCACCTCAGAGATGACGTGTCCCCATAAGTGGACCTCACATAACCTAAACTGACACTTCAAGATCTTTCCATAAAGCTGGTGCTCTCGAAGTGTGTCTAGTACAACCCACAAGTGGTAGGCGTGCTCCTCCTCAGTCGTCGAGTAAATCAAAAGGTCGTCGATAAAGACCATGAAAAATCGATCAAGGTATGGCTGAAAGATCTTTTTCATGAGGTCCATGAACACTGCTGCAGCATTGGTTATGCCGAATGGCATAACCAAGAACTCATAGTGGCCATACCGACATCTGAAGGCCATCATCTGCACGTCCTCATCCCGAACTCTGAGCTGATGGTAGCCTGACCTGATGTCATCTTCGAGAACCACCAGGCTCCCTTGAGCTGATCAAAGAGGTCATAAATCCTCGGTAGATGATACTTGTTCCTCACTGTCACCTGGTTCAGGCGTCGATAGTCGACACAAATTTTCAAGATCTCGTCCACCTTCTTGGCGAACAAAATCGGGGAAGCCCAGGGTGAAACACTGGGTCGGATGAATCCTTTGCCCTGCAAGTCTTCCAACTGTACCCGTAGCTCTCGAAGCACGGCGGGGGACATTAGATATGCTGGAGTCGATATCGGGGCTGTCCTAGGTTACAGGTCAATATAAAAGTCTACATCTCTACGAGGAGGTAGTCTTGGAACATCATCGGGGAAAACGTATGCATACTGATCCACCACTGCAAGAAAACCAGGACTCCGCACGTAAACTGCTCCTAGGATGAGGCTATCCAACTGATGAGTGATGGGTTTTCCTCTCCTCTGCGAGATTTCATCCTATGATACTGAGGCTACCTTCTCTCCAGTGAAGGTGAACATGCTCCCGTTGGTGCGTACACATCGCACCTTGCGCCTAATACAGTCAATTTGAGCATGAACCGTAGATAACCAATCCATTCCCATGATGACGTCGTAAGGACTCGACGCCGCTACAAGATGATCCCAGCCTAAGCTCTCACCTCCTAGAGTAAGCTCACACTGCCGGCACTAGTGTGTAATCATCGAGTCTCCTCTAGTAGAGGTCTCTAGCCGTAAGGATCGAGCCAACGACTCTGTTGGAATCTCCGAGATCCGAACAAGGGCAGCATCTATGAAAGAGTGACTCACTCCTGTGTCTATAAGAACTGCAGAAAGGGTGTAATAGACACAGATAGTACATCAAATCATCTCTGGCGTGCCATGTTCGTAGGCCTCCGCTGCCTAGAGCTGTGTCTATCTCTTCCCGCCAGCTCCCTGTGGTCGGGGTGGACCTCCTGGTGGTGGTGGTGGTAGGGCCTCAAAGCGTCACACACCACCTGCTACTCTACCAGCTCCTCTACCTCGTCCACCTGTTCCCTGCGGACCACCATGGTCGACCCTCTTCCTCTTCCTGGAAGGTCCCTCAATCATCTGCTGCTCCTCTACACGGTAGGTCGGGCAGTCACGAGCCATGTGGCCCTGCCCGCCGCATGCGTAGCACTGTCCACCTCTCGAAAGACTGGCTCCGCGCTGAGTGCCCCGCACTGCTGAGCTAGTGTCATGAGGTCGTATGCCCGAGGGTCTGGTCTTCTTAGACCCAAGAGTCATCCGTCGACTGCCTTCTGTAGATGATTCTTCTACATTCCGCCCTGCGGTAAGTCTCGCTGCTGATGTAGGATCAACAAGAAAGCACTCGATCAGAAGGGCTCGCTCCAGTTCTCCTGCGTGAGTTGGAATTCTAAGGGAGATCAGTGATGCCCTGATCTCATGCCTCAATCCCTGATCAAAGGTACGGGCCTGGAAGAAGGGTTCCCGTACCATATTTGTCGAGTAGCGCGAGAGATTGGTAAATCTCGCTGAGTACTGGGCGACCGTCAAGTTGCCCTGTCGCAGCTGTAGAAGCTCCTGGAAGTGCACCACACGGAGGGTGGCTGAGACGAACTCTGAGAAGTAGATGCTCTCAAAGTCCATCCAGAGGAGAGATGCCTCGTCGTGCACCTGGAGCATAATGCTCCACCATCGGCCTGCTTCTACATACAGTAGGCTCACTGCGCGGATCGGCATGAGATCTGCTGGTGACCTCACTAACCGAAAAACTCGTACCACTGCCTCCAGCCAGTCCTCAGATGCCTGGGGGTCCGTCTCCTCGTGGAACCGGGGTGGTCGCTGGCGATGGAACTCATGCAGTGCACTAAGGCGACGTGCATCGTCAGCAGCTGGGGCTGGTAGCATCAGTGGCTCTGTAGGTAGAGGTACCGTCGGTGCCTCTTCTTTCAAAAGGCCCTGTACTGAGGCCTCGTCGCTCGTTGGGTTGTCGTCTCATACAACACTCGGAACCAGAGATGGCTGTCGTCGTGGGGCCATCCTGAAAAAAAACAGGTGTTCCACGGTCAAACAATATACCTAGTGAGCTGATATTAAGTAATCACAATAAAACTTGAAACACACATGCAATCAATGTTTTGGTGCATTATGTCGGAAATCAGAAGTCAGGGTCCTGGTGTATGGATACGTCGGCCGCCGCACCAACACTGGAATCCCTGGACTGATAACCACACCCAATACGCTAAACACTATTGCTCCACATAGAAAAAGATTAGAGTCCTGAGTTCTGTAGTAGAACCGAACTCCTCTGATACCAATTTGTCACGAACCGTCCTCGGGGCCCGTGCTGTGACTACCCCAAGCCCACCTTCCATAGTTCAGGGGCTAGAGACTAGTACCAAAGGCATAAATCCCGATATTTGTGAATGAATTTCCATTATAAGAGTAAACAAACACAACAGAGCACAAGTGGAAGAAGTAAACACTAAGTAAAACTGAGTACAACAGTAAGTGCGGAAAGTATAGGGGCTGGAAATACAATCCAAACTGTAAAGTATAACTGAAAGGAAAAACTGTAACTGAAAATTAAAACTGCAGCCTCGAGGCATCCACTAGAAGTCCCTCCTGAAGGGTGAGTACAGATAGCCTCCGCAGCTCCTCGGGTTCCGCCGTCTACTCTGAGTACGTCCGCCCAGTGGTCTACCTCCGAGTACCAACCTGCTCCGTAAGCCTCAACCGCGATCAGCATTGTCTGTCGTCTGAAACCAACACAACGTAGTGCGTGCATAGCCCATGCAAGGGTGAGTATAATCTACTCAGTAGGGATCCCAAGACCCCCGAAGGTCTCCCCAAATCCACAAAGTATAAACCACAAAGGAAAGATACAATCACGAAGTAACATCCGACACTGCTTAGGTATATGCTCATACATATACCTAAGTCATCAATTCTAGTACGCTCAAACCTCCGAGCCCATGTACAACCCAGTCCACACAGGAAAGAAAAACGTATTCCACATAGGAAAACAAAATGTAATCCACAGAGGATAGCAAAACACAATCCACAAAGGAAATCAATCAGGTTTCAGCTCACACAGGTATACATCTTCGAATGACGATAGAGATGATCACTAATCCATCAAAGTCGTCGGACCCACAAAGGATCGATAGGTACTAACCCCCGCAATGACCCACACAGAATCAGACCCACACAAGATCTGTAGGCGCTGGCTCACACAGAACTGCTGAGCGCTGACCCACACAGGATCAGATCCACACAGGATTTGTAGCACTGATCCATGTAGGATCGCTGAGTGCTGTAGTCGTCTTCGTCGAATCCACTTAGGATCTCTGTACAGTCGTCGTCGTCGTCGTCGTAGTCGCAGCCAGCACTAGGGTTCCCGCACACAGCAAGCTCGTTCTGGACGGTCCGCTCCACGAGCCGAGAGGCTGATACATCAACTGACACAAGGTCTAGATTTGATATATCCAAATGTTCCGTATCGTCAACAGGAACTCAACGCAACAGACGGCACATCATTCGGACGCCCGGTCTGAGAGTTATTGGCTTTTTCGTTCAAAGGGCCCAATTGGTTTTTAGGTCAAAACCAACCCGACCATACTCCACCTGCGTCCAAAACTTTGGAAGAGTAATCTAGAAGATTTTTCTCATTAAGAGGAATCCATCAAATTCGACGGCACGTCAATCGGACGTCCGGAACTCATGATATGAGCGTTTCCGCTCCGAGGGCCCGGTTGGTTTCGTGTACGAACCAACCCGGCTGAACACAAATTATTTTGAAACCTTGAGTGTGATATACCGAAACGAGCTTCTCGATCTAAGGATCGAATCACCGCTGACGGCACGTCGATCGGAGGTCTGTAGCTCGAGATATGGGAAAATGAACCCAAACGGTCCGAAAACGGGGGTGTTGGGCCCGGACCGACCCAGCCCGAGACCCCCTGGGTCGGCCTGGCCTGGCCCGGCTCGGTGCCCGGCCTGACGGCCCGGCGCACTGGTGCCCGGCGCTACCTGTCTCGGCCAAACGTCCGAGCCGTTCCGGCTCGTGGGGGGGGGGGAGGGGGGGCATTGCCCCCCGGTTTCCCTGTAACTACGACCCCATTAATGGGGCACCTTGCTTGGCCTGCCGGGGAATTTAATTCCCTCGGTTTTCCCCTTGTCCGGCCGGCCCGAAATGGCCAGCCGGTTCTACCAACAAGGACGGGCGACGAAAGGTCCTTCCTCCTTCGCCATCACCGGTGGCCCGGAACCGGCCGCCGGTCACCCTACTCCCCCGCGGCCTGGTTCGTCCGGCGCGGTGCGACGACACCACGCCCCTCCACCGCCGCCTCGCTCTGGCCACTGTATTTTCATAATTCACTGATGTGGCAGGAGGACGTCGCGTCCTTGTATGATTTCGTGGCATGGCACGACGGCACCACGCCAGTCCCATTTCAAACCACAAAAGAAACCAACACAAAAAATAGGAGGTGGGTCGGTCGTGTTTGTGCGGTCCGACCAACCTCTCGTTAATCGATAGCAGTTGGTCAATTTCACCAAGAAAAATCAAGGGTGTAATCACGAACAAAAACAATAATAAATTCCCTACCATGATAAAAGAGATGAAAAGCATCGGCATCGCGAAGCGAGGATTCGAAGACGTTGACGGAGATTTCGTCGCGGAAATCCGTCGCGAAAAGAGACGTCATGGAAGAAAAACGTCGTGGAAGAAGAAGTCGCGTCGCGGGTCAGTGTCACGGAAGACTGTCTCTGAGGGATCGGCGCTCCACATCGGAGATCGTTTGTTCTTCACGTTCTGAATCAAGAGAATTAAGAACTCAAGAATTCCTTAGATTTTTCTCCAAAGGCTCTCCAACAACTAGACACCAACCCAATAAAATAAGTTCTTAACTTATTTTATTAACACATCAAGGCTTTTGAAATTCAAGTTCGTGAATTTCACATTAACTCACCACTTTAATTTCATAAGTTAATAAACATAAGTAAACTAAACATTAATGGTGAGTTGAGTGGGGTTAGAGGATATGAAGGGGTGGGGTTCGTGTGGGCCCCACCACCCTCATAACCTCCCAAGGGAGGTTGGGTAGTTACCCAACTTCCATCCAAAGGATTAAACACTTAGATTAAAAATAAATTTTTTTGTTAAATGTTTATTTTTAACTTCCACAATTTCTATCAACTTCTCTCATGTAAACTCAAATCCAGATTAAGCGTTCCTAAGCAATTACCGGTGATGTGGTTCCATCGGTGCCCCCAGAATTCGATATCGGGCACCGGTTCAAAAGTTAGAAATCCCCACTCGTTCATTCACTAAACGTACCCGAGCCAAACTTCCAAAAATGATTCCGGGCACACCGGGCCTCGGAATCAGGTGTCGTCAGAAACTGCGTTCTTGTAAAATTCCAAAGAAAATTAAGAAAAAAATTTCCTTGCATTTTACGGGTATTTATAATTCTTTTGGATCTTGACCTCCATTATTGACAATTGAAGATCAAATTGATGATTTGTGCCTCTCTAGGAATGAGAATATAATCTGAATTGGTTTCCATATATCCCTCATGTTTCACTCATATATTGAAGAATTTTTTTCCTATATTATGTGGATATATAATATAGTTTTGGAAAATCTATTTTTTTATCTTGGATCATGTTTTTTAACTATGTTTCATTCTTCATCCATATCCCAATTGTTCTACATCAAATAGAGTTTTTTTGGAGAGAATTTGTCTTTAATTTTGAGTAAGAGGTTTAAATTCATTTCCAAAATCTTGATTCCAATTTTTCTATTGTGTGGTTATATTGCAATTAAAAAATTTAAAAATTGAATCTTCATTTTAATAAATTAATTAATTAATTAAATTTGGGAAACATGGAACTGGATTAATTAATATGTAAATTAATTAATGGGATTTTTGATTGTGTAATTGAATAAGATATTGGGATTGTGAAATTTGGTTAGTTAATTAGATATTTAATTAATGGAATGTTGTGAATGCGTAATTGAATGGGATAATGGGATTTTGGAAATGGATTTAATTAATTTATCTATTAATTAAGAGAATAATGTGATTGTGGAATTGATTGACAAATGGATTATTGATTTTGAAAATTAATTTGGTTGTGAAATTATTCAATTAAAGTGTGTATAAATTAATTTAATATATATATTATGTGGTTATTTGATTGAAAGTAATGGGATATTGTGATATATTATTACAATGTGAAGAATGGAATAATGTTGGTTTTCATATTATTTCTATGTGATTAAATAATTGACTGTGATATACTTTGATAATTGAAATATCATATTATGATGTGAAATATCATGTAGTGTCCTAAAGTGGATCATTCAATGACTACCCTAGCCCGCCTCTAGTAGACTGGGGGATGGGGACTAGAACCAAGTATAAATATATAAAAATGGGAGGCATTATCCTAAGTAAATGTACGCGCACACACAATCCAAGAAACAAATGATTAAATGTAAAAACACTAAGTAAATAATGAAGTCCAATTAATATGTCCCATAACTAGGGTACAATATTAAATGTACTAAAAAGTAAATAGGGCCAAAACAATCCCACCAAAAAAAGAGTCTATATCAATATGTCTGACCTGTAAATTAAAATATACTGGGACTATTGTCAAAAAAGATGTCGGTACACACCACGGAATTTCTAGTCTCACAAGGTACTACCAGGTCCTAGACAATCTAGAACTATGTCAAAGGGTTTATCATATATAGAAGAGAAGACACGTGCAGGAAAAGCCCATGCAAGGGTGAGTAAAAAAATACACAATTAGAAAACCCCAAAACGAAAAAGGAATACAGAAAAGGATATAACATAAAGTAATACCACAAATAAATACCAAAAAAGGAAATACTATTATGTAATACCATAAGGGAATACCACAATGTAAATACCATGAAGGAATATGTAGTCTTCTCCACACATATTTAAGTTACATCTAATATATTATGAACATCCAGATACAATCAATCCAAAATGAAACAAAATATCAACAAGACAAACAATCATCATAATACACACACACTCTATAACACACATAGTTTCTATAAGACACACAGTCTACAACAGACATTCTCTATTAATGGAACTGTATCAAGGTCACACCCATCCATAGAAATGATTGCATGAAGTGTGACCTTTTCAGGAGTTATCACTCCTCAAACAATTAAGTCATATAGGTACTTCGAACAAACCAACTTACTATATCTTAAAATTACGATCTCATAATAAAGGTCCCAATTCTACTGATAGATCATCAAACATATGTCTAGTTTGAAAGTTATGATTGTTTGAAATTTTTTGAAGGGGGTTCACTGGGTCGTGGATTGACAGTGTGGTCCACCGCTCAGTCCAACCATCCCTAGGGTCGACCGTCCTATGAAAGACAAATATATTATGGTGGTTGACCACGCCTCAGCTACCACAGCCTCATGGATTCCTGTTGGACCTTGGCTTGGTTTGACAGCCCATGTCCAACGTGATTTTCCAAGAAAACACATCCCACTAGGCATAGCCCGCTCTATCGGGGCTCAACCCACCTTGCTAGCCAATCCTGCCATACTAGCTTGGCTCTCTCACTTGACCTATTCAGTTTTCTTGGTTTTTCTAACACACACATTCACCATCAGCGACCACCGCCGGTCCACAAGGTCACTGCCGCCTGCGCCGACCACCGTCACCCTTCTTTCGTGGTCCTCTATTATTTCTTTGATGCTCAAATATAAAAAAATAAAACACATCTTTCAACCTTGGGTCTCGAGATACAATTATTTGACATATGTTTTGTATTTATTCCAATCAGTGGGCCTGATCACATTCAGAGCCTCTCGGAAAGTCGAGCCACGATCATGAGGATCCAACATCGTAGATTGTCATGAATGGGTTATAGAAAGCACAAGAACACCTGAAGAATGTTCCATAGCCTTTTTTTCATTTTATCCACTATTCATTCTCTTTATAAGGATAAACGAAGTGGATAAAATAATATCCCGATAATATAACAACTTTAACACATCTTATAACAACGATCAAACCATAGATCAATATATTCATGGATTGACCCACAATCATCATGGAAGTAAATAAAGTGGAATGAAATATGAAATAAAATTCCATACATAAGATATTGATCATTTTCTATTGACGATTGATTTTCATTGGTGATCCTTCAAGAATGATATCTGATCTTGGTGTTTTTCATTATTTTCAAGAGAATTCTATAAGGATTATCTCAATAACATCTATTCGTTTTATAGCATAATTTTCCTAACCCTAGGTACCAAAATAGATCATAATTTAAAATAATAATATTCACTATTTCAATGTAATGTTAAAATAAAATAAACTCATAGTATATTTTATTCATTAAAATGCCCAAAAACTATTTTTCAGACTCGACCTTCATTGTCTAATGTTTGGCCCCACCTAGGGAAAACAACACGTTATGAAATCAACGGTGGTCTTAGATATCCAATCAGAGTCACCATAAAAGAGTGATTAGTATTTTAAAATAAAACCATTTAATATAATTATTCTATTTTTGGTTATGTCCATGGTGATTTTTTCTCTAGATAACCCTTTCTTTTTAATGTTATGTCATTCCTAGGGTAAATATGCCATTCTAGGCTAAAAGGTGCCCTAATATTTTTAAAATGATAATGTGTTTAAATTTTCTTCCACTTTTTTTCAGAAAATTCATGCTCCTGTTCTATTAAAAACATAACATTTTCCAATTAATTATTCTATTTTCACCATTCCTAAGAAATGCATGTCATCTCAGTGCATGGTCTCATAATTTTTCCAAATAATTTTTAAAAATATAATCAATAAAATTACAAGTCATTAAATTATCCCAACCTTAGGGATTTATTTACAGAAAAATAAAAAACAAGGGATTCTCAAACAATTGAGTGTACAAAGAACAAATCTTAGTCTCTCACTTCCATGTTCTCTCTTGGAAATTATCATGTTACCACCAAATGAGAACCATATGAATCCACTACCCATGGAAGATCCTCTCATGTTGATCTTTAATCTACACCAGACGGTTAGAAAAAATATACCCATCGTCAATTTCCATCTCACCATAGTCAATAACATGTAATGGGTCAGGAGCGTATCCCATTAACTATGACATGTGGAAGACGTCATGTACCCGATCATGCTATGGTGGTTGAACCATGTGGTACTCCACCTCACAAACACTATGTAGTATCAGGAAAGGTCTGATGAAACTCATAGATATCTTACAACCTATCCCAATCCTTGTAATCCATGTCAAGGTGAGTCCTGAAAATACTATTGGTATCCATACTTGAATTCCAAAGGCCTCCACAGCTTATTATCAAAAGACTTATATCTTCTCTATGCAGTATTCATCCCATTCTAGATAATCTTCATCTTATATGTGGTATATTGCACCAACTCTGGGCCCATGAGTGCTGACTCTCTTGTGTCAGTCTAGAAAATGGAATCCTACATGGGTTACCATACAAGGAATCCAACGGTTCCATACCAAGTATGTAGAGATATTTATTTTTGTATGAAAACTCCTCTAGTGGAAGGTGATCTTTCCAACTATGGACAAAACCCTTCATTCACTGCCACATAATGTCCTCTAGCACTTGAATGGTCTGCTCAGTCTGGCTGTCTGTTTGGGGGTGAAATACTATGCTCAAGAGTAACAAAATCCAAAACACATCTTGTAATCCATTCCATAACAACGATGTAAAGTGAGAATCAACATATGATATAATTGTTGATGGAACTCTGTTGAGTCAGAAAATCTCTTCCATGTAGAGGTGTCACAAGCTCTATACTAAAATATACTCCCAACTATCTAGGAAGTGGGACGAATTGGTGAATCGGTCAGTGATAAAACATATGGTATCATGTTCCCTTGGATTAAATGGTAAACGAACCACGAAGTCCATTGATTTCCCATACCACTTCCATTCCATCAATTTAAGTGGTTAAGTCAAATCCAGTGGAATCTGGTGCCCAATGTTCACTTTCCGACAAGTGAGGCATCGAGAAACAAACTATACAACTTCATTCATCATGTTAGGCCATCAAAACTAATGTTAGAGGTCCTGGTACATCTTCTACACTCCAATATGTACTTCCAAAATTGATGTATGCAAATCCATCAAAACCTCTTCCCCTAAATCCATTACTACTACATTGCATCCTCTGAATGTAATGATGTTCTACCCACCATTTGAATATCAATTTGGGGAATCCCCTTTGGACATATGTACACAAAATGTCTTACATTTTTTATCCCTATGTTGTGTATCACTAACATAAATTAATAGAGGAGGGGTAAAAACCATTTACTAGTGGTAAGGTACTTCATTCCCATCTAAAAATGATATATGAAACAAGGCCAACTACTATGATTCCTCATTCAAAAACTATGAATGGGATCTCCATCTGGGATCATATACCACCACATTCCACTTCACATGAGTATAGAAAATTTCAATGTCATATTACTGGAGGAACTCTAGAAATTTCTTCTATCCCAAGTTTAGATCATTATTAGAGAATATAGACTTGAAACTCTTGTGGTCAGAGTAGATGATAAACTGCTCACCCATCAGGTAGTGTCACCATATTTTCAAAGAGAAGAATAATAATGGTAACTCAATATCATGGGTCGTGTAATTATACTCACGTGGTCTCAATTGGCATGAAACATATGAAATCAAAACATTACCCTACATTAGGACATAGCCAAGAATAGTTCTTCATGCATCTCAGAACACTACGTACTCAGTACCCTCTACTAGAAATATAAATATGGGAGCACTTATCAATCACTACCTCACATGATGAAAACTCTCTATTCACTTCTTCGTCCATGCGAAAGGATGTCCCTTTGATTTCAATTGTATCACTGATTATACCACACTAGAATAATAGTGTAAAAACATCTGATAGTACCAAGTAAAACCAATGTAACTACGTACCTTAGTAACAATCATGGGTGGCTCCCAATAAAGATCCATATCAATATTTAGTAGATCCATTGCAAGTATAGCCTCTGAAATTTTGTGTCCTAGAAAATGGACCTCCAAATTCCATAACTTACACTTTGAGATATTCTAGTAAATTAGGTGCTCTCGAAGTGTGGCGAGGACCATCTTCAAGTGTCTCACATGATCTTCTTCAAACATCAAGTACTATAGGATGCCATCAAAGAAGACCACCATAAACCGGACTATGTAAGGAAAAATTATTTGGTACATGAGTCCCATGAACACTACAAGGGAATACATTATGCCAAATGAAATCACCATGTACTCGTTTTGGCCATAACAACACTTTAAGTCTATCTTCATTATATCCTCATCACATGCTCATAGCTGATGATAGCCAAGTCTGAGGTTAATCTTCAAGGACCATTGCACCCCACTCAACTAATTAAAGATGTCATCGATACTTGGTAGTGGATATTTGTTCTTCACAACTACTAGTTTCAAGTTCTGTAATTACTTATATAACGAGAAGCTCCATTCTAAATTTATAGAAAACAATACTTGGGCTGCGCAGGGTGAAACACTGGGGCTCACGAATCCCTTCTTCTAGAATTCCTCCAACTACACCCTCAACTCAAGAAGATCTTTTGGAGCTATCTAATATGTAGGTTTAGATATAGGCCATGTCTCAAGGTATATATTAATTCATATGTATACCTCCCTATAGAAAGGTAATCCTGAACATCCTCAGTAAATATTCCATCTTACTCTACCACCACTGTCGAAAATTGTGGACTCAAATCATCCTCTTCATTATGGGTAAGGCTATCCATATAATTAGTGGTCAGATGCACCCTCCTATGAGTGAGTCCATCATATTATGCCTCTCTTTCCTTTTTAACAAAAAGGATAAACTAGCCTCATAACTATGTAAACACCACACTCTGGTCTAAAATAGTCAATCTGATCATGAACTGTGGATAACCAGTCTATAATGAGAATGAATTTGTAAGTCCTCGATGCCACAGCCAAGACATCCACACTGAAACTATCACCTACAATAATAAAATAACACTATTAGCACTAGTATGTGATCATCAAATTTCCTTTGTTGTATCAATGTGTAAGGGTTGAATCAATTGTTCAACTAGAATATCTGAGTCAGGAAAAAGGTTTTAGTAATGAAAAGAATTAATGACACATGTGTCGATAAAAACTGCAGGTAAAGTGAAAAAGACATAGATTGTACAACAACCCATCCTTGAAACATCAGGGTCATAATCCACCATCACCGGTAGCTATCATCTTCCCTATCCACCAACACCTTAAGACTATCATGGACCACATAAAACTGGTGGTGGTAATATCTTGAATCTATATCCCCCTATTTCTACCCAACCTCATCCCCTTACACATCCACCACCCTAAATACCAACCTAATCCAAGCATTAGCACTCCCTTGGTGGCCCCTCAACAGTCTCATATTCGTCTGTATGACAGATCAGGAAATCTCATGATAGGTATCCCTAACCGCTGCATGAGTAACATATATTTATCCTCAGTTGACACAACCTACTTTGGAATCCACAAAACAATAATCATGTGTCATGGGATCATCTCACAAAGTGGCTAACCTGATTGGGTCCCTTCAACTATCACCATCTACTTTATGTTGAGGTCTCAGCTACCCGGTGCCTTTTGGCAGCTACCTCTTTTAGTTCCTACTCCACTTGAAATATCTCCACTAGAAGGCCTACTCAAGTACCCCGACAATAGTAGGAATGCTAAGGGATATCATGGATTCCCTAACTTCTAGACGTAGGACCTGCTCCAAGGTCCAATCATTGAAAAAAATGTTCTCGTACTATATCTATGGCGGAGTGTTAAATGTGGGTAATTACATCCAAATACTCTTACATAGTCTGTTTTGCATATTTCAGATGCATAAGATCTTGTATGCACACCGACCACAACATGGCCAAAATAAAATCACCCTGAAGGGACTCTCGAATCTGCCAAATAGAGAGTAATATCATCATGTTTTTTGGTCACTAAAATCCACCATCACCATAGAGAGCTGTGAAAAAGACTCAATTAAATGAATTATATCTAGTCATAAGGTTTTCTCAAATTTCATAAGAGATAAGTAACTACCTCCATCCAGTCCTCAGCTGTCTAAGGGTCTGGCTCACCTAGAATCCTATGAGGTTTCTTCCAAAGAAACACATGCAACACACTCAGTCAACATTCATTCTCATCTAGTAGTGCTGGTAGTAGTAATAAGTGGATGGGTGGTGTAATAGCTGGTAAACCACCAAGAGGTGATATCTTTGGTACATTCCCAGGTACAAATGCCTCATCACACGGTGGATCATCCTCATGATCATGAAATGGAATCCAATATGGCTGTATTTATGGAGGAATCCTGTAATAAAACATGATGTACCATAGTAAATTAAGTATATCCAGAGAGATGATACAATAAGGAAATAGAATCAACAACACATTTCTATATGATAGATGTATATTTATTTTTCATACAACTATTTTTTTCATATACCGAGTCAAAAAGCTTTTTCACAACGTCCAGGTGTATGTTTAATTCGTCTTCCACATGAACACTAGATTTATTGTCCTGAAATCTATATCAAAGTAAATAAAACTATTTTTCCAAACAAGCATCACATGCTTCCAGTCCAAAAGTTGAACCCGCCACCTCTAATACTACTCTTTCATAACCCATCTCATAGGGGATCTGGTTTTGACTACTCCAATCCCACCTCCGATAGGCCATGGGTTGGTGACTAGAATCGAGTATGATTATCATAGAAATTGGAGTCATTAAACTATGTACATGTACTCATGTACACAACCCCAATCCAAAAATGATGAAATGTAATAAAACTATGAAACAAATGCACGAAAACAAGTTTTTCTTATAAACATAGTATAATATTGAATGTTATGGAAAGTAAACAGGTCCAAAACAAGCCCAACAATAGAAAAGATCATATAGCCACAAGTCCCACCTTCAAAGTAAGAGGTACTAGAACTATCTTCTAAAAATCCATTAGAACACACCTCAGCAAATCTGGTCTCACAAGGTATTGAATGGTCCTAGTATACCAGGAACTCTGTCAAAGGGCCGATCATCTTCATGAGATACAACACATGCGAGAAAATCCCATGTGGCAGTGAGTAAAATAATAATAAGTAGGACACCCTTAAATAATAAAGGAATAACACAAATGATATACCACAAAGGAAATTCCATGAAGGAATAAAAAAGGTATATCACAAAAAAAATTCCACGAAGTAATAACAGAAGGAAATTCTACCAAGGAAATTCCATTAAGGAATATACATCAAACTCCAAAAAGATAGATGTCTATAATAAATATATATATATATATATATATATTTGAGATACACTCAATAGCGTAAGACACAAAGTCTTATTAAGATATCTAGTCTCCATAAGACACAAAATCATCATAAGACACACAATTTCCATAAGACACATAGTCTCTGTAAGACACACAGTCTTTATGAGACACACTATCTCTATAATACAAACAATCTCTTCGTCACAACCATCCACATAAATGTTTTCTCGAAGCATGCCCATTCTAGGAGAATGAACTCCTCAATCCATTAGGTCAAATTCAAAATCCAAAAAAAACCTATTAGGTTATCTATAATTGAACTACTTGTTGTTATGGTCACAACTCTATAGATAGATCATAAAAAAGATGTCTGGTTCGAATGATAAGGTTGTTTGAAAATTTCAAAAGGGGGTTCCATGTGCCATTTGGGGACTGTGGGGGTCGACCGCTAAGTCCAACCACCACCATGGTTTACCACCCTGTGATAGTTCAAGCTTCCAATGTATTCTACCTTTCCCTAACTACCATGGTTATGTAGAAAATTTTTCAACCAATGCATGGTACGACCACCTGGGTTTGACCCGACCCGACACACTCTATCCGACCCACCTCTCTGTCTCGCACCATCACACCAGCCCAACCCTCTCTCTTGACCTGGTCTTCATGAAAAGTTAGTCCTTCTCACGCAGTCACCCGTATTGACCTCCACCGGAGCCCTTCATTATTTGGTACACTACTCCTATTCTAGTACTCCAATCATTTCAATTAAAACACCCATGTGATACTTGGGTCACAAGTTACACTGATCCCACCTATCGTTTTTCTTTCCCCCAATTCAGTGGTATGATCATGTTCTAAGCCACCCGTTAACTCGATTCAAGATCACGAGGATACAATAGTTATTAATGCTAATAACGGGAGAGGTAAATAACAAGAAATCTAGAAGAACAAACCTTGACCATTTTCCATGTCTTCCATGATACATTCTCAATAGAAGGATAAATGTAGAGGATAAGCAAATCTCCAGATAATCCCGTAAAAATAATCTATCCCAAAAAATGATTGAACAATGAATAAATATATTGGTGAATTATCCAATGTTTTTCATTAAAATAAGGAATGGGGAATAGAAATCAAAAATAAAACTCCAGGAATGTTATATGGATTGTTCACTATTAAGTATTTATTTATTTTGGCCCATCAAGAATGATCTCTGATCCATATGTTTGTTGTCACTACCAAGTGATTTTTTTTGAGGATTCACTCCAAATCCTCTAGTAAATATCTTGAGTTATGAGCTTATGTCTAGGTCCCTTCCTAGATCTAAATTTAAAATAATAATAATCTATGCATTTATGTATCTTTAAAATAAAATAAAGTAATAGTTTATTTTATTCATTAAATCCATCAAAAAATATTTTTCATAGTTGAACCAAGAAACTCAATGTTAGGCCTCACTTGAGGATAACACCACATTATAAAACCAACAGTGGTATTATATTTCCAATCCATGTCATCATTAATGAGATATTTAGGTTTAAAAATAATCTAAATTTATTTAAATATTATATTTATGATTACATTGTTGGTGACTATGTCTTCATTGGACCCTTTTAACAAAAAATTTGTTGCCCCAAGTGCATAGCTGCCATTATGAGATCAACAATACCCTTTTAATTCTGATATAGGGACCCTTTTAAAACATATACCACTCTTTTATGAATTTCATGTGTCTGTTAAATTAGAAACATCTTATTTTCAATGAATTTTTTTGGGAACACATGGCTTTAAAATCACATGTTGTCTTAGTGGCTGGTCTCATGATATTCTGAGATAATTTTTGAAAATAAAATTGGGAAAAATTCTATTCATTACAGAAATATTATGGTGTGGTTAATGTTGTCTATCTTTGATTGATGTGTTTTATGTGATATTGTGATATATGTGATATACATGAATGACACATGTTCTATTACATCAAATTAAAATATTTATATATTTTTAAAAATATGTGGGACATGGTCTACTTCATCAATATCCCATAGTGATTAATAAATTTTGGGACATGGCATTATTCTTCAAAAACCATCATATTTGATTTTTTGATAAATTAGTTATGTTTTATAGGCTTCTACATCAAATACCCATGGGGTCCTAGGCATGGTGATCTATGCCCCAAATGCTAGTATTGGACTACAGTTCCAATTGACTATAATATTATTTGAAATGAAATGATAGTTGATAACCATGGATTGGTGATATTTGATATACCTTGGGGATAGATCAGACATTAGCATGGGAAGAAGCAGGTATGTATTGTTTGGGTATCCTTGGGAACCTAGTAGTTTATGTGTTCAAATAAAGAGTAATTCAATAAATGTAACCTTTTAACATTATCTCATGAAATTTAATATTTTTACAAATACCTAAACTATTATTGAATTCATATTGATTAAGATTCCACTAGTGGTGGATTGTTGAGTTGTAATCACACCCGACTTGGGTTGCCTGATCGGTACCCAAATATATTTTTTTGTTGAAAAATAGTTTAAGGCAAGAGGTATATGTTAAATGGAGAAGTTAGAATGGAACATGGATGAGGGAACCAAACATGGTTTCAGGAACCGCTTGATGTTGTCAGTTTCTTTATTTTTTATTTTTCAATATTGAAACAAGAAATGTATTTTCTATGACAAGTTTCTTGCTTATGTATTGGAGATATTATTTCCTATTTTGGTCATTATATGATACTAATTTGGTTTTTTTGGTTTTAATATTGAATATTTTTTATTTATTTCTACCATTGTTATTCTTTCATAAATGGGGTATAGCCTCCTTATGAGTGGTATTAGACCCTTGATTATAGTCAGCTGAATCTGGATTATGGAGAGGTTCACAAAGGTTCACATAGATGACCGAATCATAAAACCACTATATGTTACCAAGGATGGGATATTATAAAGTGGTATTAAATGTGTTTTCTTTTCTTATCGTTTTTTCTTACAATTTTGGAATGGTAGATATGATAATTAGATGATTTATGAATTGGTTCAGAGATCATTAATAAGAGTATTTGACCCATAAAAAAGGATAAATTTTAATTACATAGGGTGGGATTTAGGAAATTGATGTTTTCAGTTAGAATTGATGCTATTTAACCTCAGATGATGTACTTATTATATGGTTTGATTATAGTTTTAGAGTTTTCTTATATTTTAATCATAGCCCAAAATGGAACAAGAGTTTAATATACATGCATCATTTTAGTCACTCTAGATTAATTTATAAAATGCACCATTGTAGACATGCATGGGAAATGATGGTTTGGGGTAATTTGTTGAATGAAAATTCTTTTCTGTGATTGTGTGAGTTAAATGAAAAGATTCCTAATGGAACATGAATGTTTTAAAAGGATACAACATCTGAATAAATGGATGTTTAATAAGAATTGAATAATGATAATGAGGTTAAAATATTTTAACTATAACCTAGATTTTTGTTGATTGTGGGTAGTGATAGTGTCATAGATTTGACCTTATGGATGGAAAAGTTGGAATGACTTGTTATAGATTATTTTGAATCCCTCTTATTAAATGTATTAAGGTTGTGTTATCTATCTTGTGAATTCTGCATAGAATTGTAGAGATATATGTCAATGAAGACATTTGTTGATAGTGTGGTAGGAGGTTATGGATGTAAATGGTCCACTAGGAGTGCATTCAGAGGTACTGATAGTTCTTGGTGTGGAATTTGGATAGAAATTCCATGAGAACATTCTTGATTTCATGTAGTTTATGGAAAGATACCGTAGGAAGGTTTCAAAAATCAAGTATGATATGACATGATAGTTTAAATTAAATCACAATCTAATTTTCATTGGATTGGGTCTACCTAAGTTAGGTATGTTCTGTATTGAGTCTATCTTGATGATACTTAATGATCTAGATAATCCTTCCCATAAAAGAGTCAAATTGGATGCTTATATGTCACATGGTTAGGTGAATCATTGATGGGACATATAGACATATGATGGATAACTAAAAACATATAGTGGATATAATTTCAAGATATGTTAATGAACCAATTTTATCTAGAGACACAGATATAGGAGGGGGAATATGATTTCATGAGATTGACTATGGTAGAATTATTATGATCGACTATGTTGGACACTTTATATATTTTCAGGGCTTTTCTCTAGCATTGGAATAAGATGAGGAAAACCTATCAAAATAGTTTTAGGTTGGGTTTAAAAGTAAAATTGTGACTCATGTTAATATCTTTAGAATGAAGATATTTTTAGAAGTGATGAATATTCCACTCATATATTGAGGTGAACACGAATGAGGCATGCAGTGGAGGACTAGTGGTTCTTTCTCGATAGACAGAGTAAAAGTGTTTCTATGATATTGTCAGCCAGGGGGATTGAAAAAATAATATATAGGGGAGGTACATATACATAAGACCATGCATGTCCGATCTATCATTAGTTTGGTTGGTCTGGACACTTCCATAAATACTTACCCCAACAACTAGCAGAGTTATTATGTTTTTTATGAATGGGATATTGATAGAGGTTTTGAAAACAATGACATAAGGTTAGTGATATGGTAGAAATGCATAACCATTGTGTGGGAAAGATAAATTCTACACCATGCTAGTCGGGAAGTTATATTTTTGCTTGACATGGAGGTAATGGAAGTGGACATGGTGCCTCTAAGAAAGAGCTCCCATGTCAATAGTATGGTACATATTAAGAAAATCATACTGCATCATTGGGAAGAGGGGCATGATAGTTTCATGTAATTTAGCATACACTGGTGAATATCAAGGCTAAACCATTTATAAAATGAGTTACTATTCTTGTGTCTTATATGCTTGATAGTTTCCCATTTTACTCTGGTGAATCTAATTCTGTTATACCCTCAGAACATGTTATTTATTTGATCCTTGAGGTTGTTTTCTTGAGTGAGGTGATGATGATAGAGACAACATAAGAATTATGGTCAAGATACATTTTATTCATTAGGTATTCTCTAGAGTATGGGGAGTAGTATATCATTTAGTATCGTTCAATTCATGATATTTATGGATTTGACCAAATTATGGGTATGGTCTGGTTAGTACCAAACCAACCCCATATTGATTGTTAATGTAAGAGTTACTTCTATGCTGCCCAAGGGTGAAAAATACCTACACTATGGTGTGTGGGACATCAAGGTAGGCCATGCATGGCCATTTCATTAGAATCTATAAGATCTCACCCTCCAAGATTCTAGTATATTTCTAGTTGATGGAGGCATAAATATTGATTTATTCCCACCCATATAAAATAGGTTCTCAGATGTGCTTTTTGTGGAATTTTTAGGTATTCCACCTAAGAAGTCATGGAATTTACAATTTAGTTTATGTAGGGAGTTGTGGATGTTTCTATTCAACTATGAAGAAATGAATTGACAGAGATTTAATATATCAAGAATCACCTAAAGAGTATATGGATAATGAGATTATCCATATGCGTAAGTCGCCTTGGGGTTCTCCAAAATTGTTTTTTGGGATGGATTATGGGACTTTATGCTTGTTTGTTGATTACTGAAATATGAATCCGATGATAGTGGACAATTGGTGTCCTCTTCAATGTATTGATGAACTATTTTACTAGCTTATAAGATCCTATGTTTTCTCCAAAAAATAACTATAAATCAAGGTATCATTGGTTGAGAGTTTAACCTTTTGATGTACTAATGATAGATATCAGAAGTTAGTATGGCTTTTATGAGTTCATTATAATTCCATTTGGGATAATAAAATGCACCAGTAGTTTTTGGCCTTGAAGAAAAGGATCATCAATCAATTCTTGGATGAGTTTGTGGTAGTGTTTGTGGTCGAAATATTGGTGTACTTCAAGACTCTTGATTATCATGCCCAACATTTTAAAATCAACTTGAGTACACTGATATATCATCTTCTATATGCCAATCTATCAATGTGTTAACTTCAGATAGATTAGGTACACTTATTGGGTCACATAATCTCAGAGGAAGTTATTCGATTAGAGCAAGAGAAGGTTTTGTATTTTCTTCTTGGGGATATCCCAAAAACGTTTTCAGTATTCATAGCCTTATGAGGTTAACTCGATATTATTGGAGGATCTTTCAAGACTTTTCATGGTTGATAGAACCACTTTCAAGCCACATAATGAAGGGAATAATGTTTGAATGGTCTTTTTCATGAGATAGTTACTTCCAGAAGATGAATAGACACATGAATATGGATAAAATCATCATCTTACATGAGACAAGAGGGGATTTTAAAGGGTTTTGTGATGTATTTGGGATCAAACATGGAGCAATGTTAATTTAGCTAGATCAATATGTTGTTTATGGGTCATGGAAGTTGAGACCACGTGAATGCAACTACCCTATACATGACCTTGAATTAGCTACCAATGGTTTATGTTTTGAATTGTTGGTGGAATTACTTTTTGGTATAAAATTATATAGAATATACTTATTATAAGAGCATAAATTAAATCTTTTCATAGTGAAATTTATATCTCTACCAGCATATGTGGGTTGTGTATAAGAATTCATTCGATGATGAACTGGATTATGTGCCTAGAATGGGAAATAGTTCTGCTAATTCCTTTAGAATAAAAACACAAACTCAAGAAATTTATGATCAAATTTCTGATAGAAAGATACTATCCTTATTGTATGAGGTGCATGTTGTGGTTAATGAGATACTTGAGTAGATGACTCTTATATGAGTCTGAGTAGACTCTACCCTTTTGTGATGGATCTGAGATATGAGGTATTAGGATCATGAATTTATACCATTGAGGGAAATCCTTGAAGTGTGGAGACTCCATCAGACAGTAATATATATGATGATGGGATCATTTTCATAAATAAACTAGTTTTTGTTCCTAAAAGTTTATTAGAGGAGTTGATGCATGATTTTCATGCCTCAAATTATGTAGTGAAATTGGGTGTAACCAAAATCTACCATGAACTATGATGTTATTATGGATGTATGGGCATATAAACATATATAGAAGGGTTTGTGACATGATGATACAGTTTTCAGTTCATGTAGGCAGTGAATCAATTGTGGGGTGGTTTACTATAATGATTTCCCATTACATAAGGGACGTGAGATGACATTACAATGGATATTTTGGTTGTCCTCCCAAGGATTCCTTAGAAGTATGATTCTATTTAATTTATAGTTGATCATCTGAAAAAGGTATCACATTTCTAACATATATGAGATACATTCACCATAGAATAGTTGGGAGAAATATGGGAAGTTGGAGAATACTATAATGGTGATTGAATATATACTTCAAGAATATGTCATTGACTTTGGTTGGTATTGGGGGAGAATCCTAGAATTGGTAATGTTCTCCTATAACTATAGTTATCAAGAAACTATACATATGGAACCATATGAGGCATTTCATGGTCATCCATGCATATCACCTATATGTCAAATTGAGGAAGGTTTTTCAGAGTTGTTGGGACTGAGCCTTATATAGTAGATTTTGGAATATTTTTAGCTGATTTGGAAGAATATTCTTATGACATAGAGTAAATAAAAGTAGTTTTCCTGTAGACATTGAAGACTCCTAGAATTTTATAGGGTGATTGTGTCTTCTTTTGGAGTCTTCTAGATTGGGTCACTATAGGATACAATGATAGGGAATGTTTTTCCCAAGTTTGTAGGACTATTTGAGGTTGTGAAGTTAATATGGAATGTTGTATAGAGATTGGATATTTAAAATAGGTATACATCCATACATGATGTCTTTTATGTGTCACATATTTTGAGGTATCACCCTAAACTCTATCATGTGATTGATTTAGATTATGTTGAGATTAAGATAATTTTGTTCTTTGAGGAGATTATGATATGTGTGTTGGTTGTATGTGAGAGAGTGTTTAAGATAAATACTTCACTGATGGTTCATATATTATAGAAAAATGGTCATGTTCAGGAAGAAAAATATAAGAGAGAAGAATATATGAGTTCCCAAAGGCATGATCTTTTTGTTGGGCATGTATTATCTTAACAATAATATATAAATTTTAATGACTTTAAAGAACATATACACCCTTGTTTGTTTTACTGATGATATTAATTTATGTGTATTTGAGAAAAAATAATTTTCTTTATAATTCTTATTTTGGAATTATTTTTATGATTTTTATTTTCATGGAATATTCATCAATGTGTTCAAAACTCTCTTAAGTGTATTCTGGAAACATTGTCCATACCCTACAATAAAGAACATAATATAAGGAAAAATCTCTATGTTTGTATTAACCTTTATGGAGAAGGATCCTTATGTTTGGCTAATCAACCACACGTTGATAGAAACATATGGATAAAGAACAATACATTTGGATAGAACCATACGTTTGAAAAAGAGAAAATGTATGGTCAAAGAAACCTACATAAGTATGGAACCCTATATTTGAGAAGAAAACATATGGATCATCAACCATACTTTTTTTTATCATATTTACATTGTCAACCATATTTTTGAAGAATGAATGCTATGTGTTTGAACTCTACATTTGACTTCTCAACATTGTATATTTTAATTTATGATTTTATCATAGTTTCGTGAAACGGTCTTTGCCAATCCGATTTAAATATCATTTTTGACTGATCAAAACTCATTATGATTGATTTATATAATAACATTCATTGGGGAAATTATATTCTATTCATAAGGTAATTTATGAATACTCTATGTTGTTCTAATAATTTTAATACTCATGATCTATCACATGATTGTCTTGGATCTAGAATTGAAATGTAGGATCTCTACTTTATTAATTCTATCAGTGTATTTGATCAACATATATATGCATTTTCAATTCAAAAAAAAGAGAAACATATTTCCATTAAACATCATTCTTATGATGATATTTTATATATCTACTACAACAATAAATCGAAATCATATATATATAGAAGAAGATACACTTTGGAGACATACATACTTTGATTCATGTATTTGACGTAATTATATTACTAATATTTGTTGCTAGTTTTATTTAAATATCTATTCCAACTGGATCGCATTAAAACAACTCTTTCATGAAGATATTATTTTAGGAAGATTAATATCAATTTTTTGTCTAGTTATGTTACAACTGTAAATTTCAATCAGAATCTCTTTAAATCAATATATTTTCATTGAGAGTTTCAACTGATCTAACACATTTGTGTTGGAGTATAATATTCTCAATATAAGATGTGGATATTTGGTTATCAGTTAAAGAACCATAAGGCTCTATTTTTTTATCCATGTTTGAATGCTTGTCCACTACCTGTACTCAGTTATGACTTGATCTTATGATATGAAGAACTAACTAGTGAAATTAACCAAGACCACAGAGAGAGTAATTGGTGGAGTGGACTAGGAGATATATGTTCCCTGAACCACTATAAAAATTCATCGACTATATTTATGTTTTATCTGCTGTTTAATTTTTATAAAAATTTAAACACCATTTATCTGCATAATCTACATTTGATTTCAAAATAAAAAAATGATGACGATTTGTAAAAGACACAATTCAAACCCTCTTCTATATATTTTTATATTGTTAAATGATAATTGGTATCAATGTAGAGATTTTGAACAAATCTATAACATGATTAATGTATAAGGTCTATACAAATATGGTGATGACTAATCATAGAGAAGTAATGTTAATAGTTCATGATCCAAATTTTAATGGTGAAAATTATGGATGTTGGAAATCACATATGATTATCTATTTTAAGAATATTGGATTTAAATTCTACTTAATTATCATTACTCTAAATATGATTTCTGATAAAATAAAAAACATGGGATGCTACAACTGATGCTAAATATGATATAAACTCAAAAGCTCTGAATAAAATTATCTACTATCTTGAACTAGATGAATTCAATCATGTCTCACAATGACCTATTACTATTTAAATGTAGTAAACCATTTCAGTTGCCTATGAAAGAATAGGTAATGTGATTCAAATGAGGTATGAAATAAAAAAAGAAGAATTTTGACACATTTGGAATGTTTTATTGAGAGAGTATCACTCATATGAATGAAAGGACTTTAAATATTATCAATAATATTATAATATTAGGTGATATTATCAAACTAGCAAATGAAGCTTTGAAATTACTTAGAGTAATACCTACTAAATAGAATGGTATATCAACTAAAATTCCCCAATCATCCCCTGTCAATGATATGAAAATGAGAGATTTAATTGGGAAATTAATGATGTATGAAGATGATATGTAAGATAACGATAAAGATCATAAATTCATAGTGAAAATTAAAATAATGATCAAATGGTATCATCTTAGAAGAAACGTAGAAGAATAAATAAAAAAGTTACAGAAGAAAAGAATTCAGATTCATAAGATTCAGAAATAGAACTTGATCAAGTAGATAGAAAGTTTAGAAAGTATTATAAGAAGAAAAAGGTTATGTATATCCCTACAAAAGGATGATAATTACTCATGAAAACTAATTTTATATGAATGCATGAAATTGGGTCATATAAGATTTAATTTTCCTCAGGTGAAAGGTGCAAAGGGAAAGGCAAAAAATATATATCATAAAATGTTGATTATCAACATAAAGGAAGATGAGTAATGAAAGAAACATGTATAGTTTCTATGGACTCCAACATCTCATCAAAATCTGATTCAGAAAAGGAATAATTTAATTTAAAGGAATATATGTTCTTCTTATCCAAGTAAGATAAGGTATAAACTGATTTTTCCTCTAGTTATCATTCTGAATCATGTTGTTCAAATAATAAATTATCTTTTTAATGCACAATTCTAAAATAATTATATGAATGATTATTAAAGAAGAATAAATATTTAAAAAATATTCCCAATAATGTTTTAGGAGAATGGGATACCTTATTTAACCAAAATCTGGAGTTAATTTAAAACATTAACTCATCTACCAAAAACTCTGTTGATCATGAAAATAAGATCAACGTATTTCAAGATGAATTAAAAACTTATAAAAGTTCTTACCTATACATTACAAAACGATAAAATATTCATAATGAAATTCATGTTAAGATTTTTATTAAAAAAAAATTATTTTGTATAATATGTAATGGTGAAAAATAAAAACTATATAAGAAAAATATTGTTACTAACTCAAAAAGTGTTACTTTTTATTTTTTTGGAACAAAATGACATGTAACAAAAAACTGTTATTTGAGAAATCCTCAAATAAGTGGAATTAAAATAAATTTTATTTGAAAAAGTCTTTCTAAATAAAATTATCCTATTTATGAAAAAAATTAGATCTGGATTTTAAAATCACTACAAGCTAACACTGCTGGACTCAACAGGATATGAGTACCAAAACAAACATTTCTCTAAATTACCTTTTTTGGAAATATGTCATAGAAAAATGAAATTATATATGATATATAAATAGTGGCTGCTCCATTAAAATTAGAGGAAACTCAAAAAACATCAATACAATAACTCAAATAGATCGAGGCCTAGTCACATTTGCAGATAATTAAAAAGAAACATAACTTGACTTGGAACTTTTTGAGATCAAAATATTGTCCCAATAAACAATTTAATATATCTACAAGGGTTGAAGCACAACCTAATACATATGTAACATCACCTTGATGAAAGATATTATATGTGTTTTCTATCAATTCATGCTCTGTGTTTAATTATAAATTGTTTATGTTTCCAGAAACTGGAACTGATAATGTTTATAATTTGGATTTAAAAACCTTCTGAAAATAGAAATTGAATCATTTAAATGTTATGATAAATGAGTCATGTATCTGTTATATGAGACTTGGTCATTATAATATTTATGCAATACATAAATTGTATAAGAAAAATTTAGTTTCTATTTTTTGTAGTGTTAGATTTGATGGTGACTGATTCTGTGATTAATGTAAAATTGGCAAGCAAGAGAAATATTCCATTAAATATATTAACAATATTAATACATCAGACCCACTTAAAAACTTCCAAATATATCTTTTTATACAATCATGATTAGAAACTTTTTCTCGTAAATTATATGTACATTTTTTAGTCGATGACTACTCTATATTTACTTGGGTCTATTTACTAAAACACAAAATTGAATCTTGTACTATTTTTGAATATTTTTGCTAAATTATTCAAATTAAGAAGTTTTAATGTCAATTACCTTATTAAGCGCTAATGGTGGAGAATATGAGAACCATGAATTCAATTCCCTATGTTTAAATCTAGTTATTAAAGACACCATATCTACACCAAGAACACCGCAACAACATGGAGTTGTTAAAAGATGAAATATAACTATTCAATAAATGGCTTGGTCTATGCTGAATGTGTACAGTTTTCTTACATACTTATCAGAAGAATCTGTAAGCACAACTTTCAATACCATTAATAAAGTTTTAATTCAACCTATTTTAAAAAGGAAACCTCATGAACTTTAGAATCAAAAAAATACAAAAGTAAATTACTTTATTGTTTTGGATGAAAAGTGTATATCCTAAACACCAAGGATATTATTCGTAAGTTCATTACAAAAGCTAATGAAGGAATGTTCTTCTGATATTCTGCTACCTCTAACCAATAGAGAGTATTTAATAAGAAGACAAGGATTGTTGAAGAATCATTCCACGTGATGTTTGATGATATTGACCCCTTTTACAAAGAGAAATAACAAAATGGTGAAATTACAAATACTTTTGATAACATGAGACTTGAATACCATAAAAATGATTTTTAGAAGAATACAAATGACATTTCATCCAGATGAAAATTACATGATACTGATGAACATAAAAGTGTTCTTCCTAGATAGTATTGAACCCTAAAGAATCATCCCTTAGAAACTGTAATATGATTCATAAACATAAAAATAATAACTAAAGAATGTAGGAAAAAATGTTGAATTCTATCCCTTTCTATCTCAACCATTGCCAAAATCTTTTGATTAATCTATAGAAGATGATAGTTGGATGTTAGCAAAGAAATAACAGATAAACCAATTCAAATGGAATGATGTTTGATAATTAGTTGAAATACCATAAAATTATCCAATTATAGGAACTAAATGAGTCTTTAGAAATAGAAAAGTTGGTCAGAGGATTATATCTAGAAACAAAGATAGATTTGTAAATAAATGATATAATTAGGAAGATGGTATAGATTATGATGAAACCTTTTCCCATGTAGCTATATTAGAAGAAATTAAAATCTATTTCTCTTATTAAACTCATATGAACATTAAATTATATCAGATACTTTTTAATTATACCTTTTTAAATGGTTATTTAATGGAGGAGGTATAAGTTGAACAACCTCTTGGTTTTGAAAATTCTAGAAAACCAATTTTTTTTAAACATATTAAACCTCTCTATCTCTTAAAACAACCACCTATAGCTAGGTATGAAATAATATGTTATTTTATTTTAAAAAATGGCATTACTTTATATTTAGAATATCCAACAATTTTCTAAGAAAACTTTTAGTTATAATACATTATTAGTTAAAATCTATGTTGATGGTGTTATTTTTTGTTCAACAAAAAGATTTTTTTAATGTTTTTTCAGAACTCATTAAATATGTATTTAAAATGAGTATTATGGGAGAATTAAGTTTGTTTTAGGACATCAAATTTTTAAAAAAGAATATGGAATTTTTTTAATCCAAATAAAATATATTATTGATTTAATGAAAAAGATTCGTCTTGAGAATAACAAGACATATTCAACACCCATCAGTACTAATATAAAAATTTATTTCGATGAAGCTGGAAAACTAGAGGACCACAAGTTATATAGTTGTATGATTGGTTGTTTATTATATCTTACTACTAGAGAATCAAACATTATGTTTTTATAATGTTTATGTGCTATATTTCAATCAAATCCTAATAAATCCCACCATATTACTATTTAAAATGATTTTTAGATATTTCAAAGGAACTAATTTTTAATCTCTCCATTATCTGAAAACATCTGATTTTAATTTAATATCTTATTCAGATGCTGATTTTGGAAGATGTATATAAGATATAGAAAGTACCTCTGAAATTCATTTTTTTGGAAAATATTTAGTATCATGGCCATGTATGAAACAACACCCAGTTCCCCTTCCAACAGTCAAGGTAGAATATGTATCTACAGGAAATTGTTTTCCACAAGTATTGTGGTTAAAAAACAAAATAATAGACTTTGTATTATATTTTAATTTTACACCTATTTTATGATATAATACTAGTTTTATAAAAATTCCAAAAAATATTATAAGTCATTAATGAATTAAGATAATTGTTATTTGGCATCATTTTTTAAGTGATCGTGTAATTAAATAAGATGAATATTTAAAATCTGTCAACAATGAATATCAACTAGCTGATATTTTCACTAAACCACTTATCACTCTAATATTTTATATTATTAAGGGGTATATAGGTTTATTTTTTTAAAATTAATGTTAGTAAATGTTAATATATTTTCTCATTTTCAATTTATTTATGTTATATTTATTTTCAAATTACATTTAAGATAATTTTTAAAGAAAATGTTTTTATTATATCTATTTTAGTAATTTATTTTTGTAAAATTTATTCATGTTGTTTGTTTTGAAAAAAAATACCATAATTACCCTCTATAACAGGCACATGAAACAATGATATGACATCACCAGTCAAAAACCATTCTAATACCTTTCCATTTATTTTTCGAACCTTTTTGCCTATCCTAATCCTTCATATTCCTTCTAAACCCTAAAATCCAAAAAATGGTGATTTTTTGATATTCATTAATGTGTAAAACAATATAACTGATGTGGGTGAAGCTACTGATCTGAAGGGGCAATGAATTTCCAAATGAAATATTCTTCAAGGAAAACCTGTAGCTTTTGAATTCACCTACCATATGAATCTACTCCTAAAATAGGCATTAGTTTTTTAGAGCCTGGATTCATTGTTCAATGATTTGAACTCAAAGTTTTTATATATGGTAGAACTGATCTATTTATAAAAAATATTAAAGTTTACTTTCATTGATTCTGAAGAATCTTTTTTTAGAAGAATAGAAGATAAGGAATCTTCAATTTCACCCTTTAAAATTTCCGAAATTTTGAATTTTCCCAATGAAAGAAACTTTCACTTTGATTTATGGTCTATTGAAGATAATGATCATAAGTTTGAATACACTATGTCTTTTATTTTTTTCAACAAACATAAGGATGTTGTTTTTCAATGATATCAAGGCAGATTAGAAAATATTGGTTACATTAATTCAAACTGGAATTTCACCATTGATGGATGAAATAGACAAAATTATATATCCATACATGTACATCATGTTTCTATTTTTATGTTAAATATAGAAGAATTTTACAAGTTATATGTCAAGATATCTTCAATACTGTTATCAACTAGATGTGTGGATGACCGTTTATCCTTAGAGAATGTTACTTTCATAGATTATATTTAAGAATGATATGATTTGATTAATTTATTCTCAAATAAAATTTCATCACATAACTATACTCAATGTGGTTACTCAATAGATGTTATGGTTTTTTGGTGTATTGTGATAGGAAAATTGTTACCTTTTGGTACTGATGATAAACAATGTTCTGGAGCTTCTTCCTAGGGGCAAGGGATATTTAGAAAAAAAGGAGTTGGTAAATCTAGAACAAATGGTATTACCAAGACAAATAATTGGAGTATTAGATATAAAATATCATATGAATAAAAATAATAATAAAAATTTGATTAAGGACTTGTCTGCAATCCCATAAATAGAGATAGTCAACAATCTTAAGAACTAGTGTTGTGTTCTAGAGAAGCTACATGGTCAATTCATTTTAATGAACCAATTTATGAATAATATCGTAGATTAGACAGTCATTCTAGAGATCTTAAGGATATACATATGATACTTGATAGGGCATAATATATTATTGAAGAAAAAAATATTCAATAAGAAAATTTTAAAGAAGAAGGTGGTCATGAAGAACAACAAGTAAAAAAATTGAGAACTGAATTTATAGATATTTTTGAGAATCAGTCAGAAGAGATATTAGGACCTATCTCTAGAGAGAAAATAGAGGTTCTTAATAATAAATCATTCTCTAGTGAAAATTATATCAAAACGTCAGTTTCAAATCCCTTATCAATTATGGTTATTGATTAGACACAGAATCCATATGAAGGAACATCTGATTATTTTTATATCATGTTGAAGAGATTTTTATTATATACAATAAATCTCCAAAAGAAAATGTAAATATTCTGAAAGAGATCATTGTTTGAAAGAAAATGTTTCATGTTATTAAATAATTTTTTTTCTAAAAATGATTTTGATTCCATCAAGATATAAATGTTGGATGAGGTTGGAATGATTAAATATGAAGTTGTTTCAAAATTAGTCATTACAGATATAAAGTGGTATTTGGGAAGAAAATATGAGTCAATCAAATGTAGTGTCAGTAGGACCCAGACATCTTCAACTACCCATTATACCACTCTAGATCTGATTTGTATATTTCAAGAAATCACAAATGTTTTGGCTCACATGAATGATCATTAGCAAAACCATCAGTGAAATAGTGCTCCTTTTTTAGTTATATTAGACATTGGAAAATTTCAAATTGGCCAACTGACTCAGTGTGAACCTGGTATCATATTTCATCTAAAAAAATTCAGTAATAAGTTATCTAAATTTATGCAGTTAGAAGAATTTTTTAATGAATTTTTAAAAGTCCATTTAGTTGTAAGTCTATAGGTTACTCAAAATGAATTATTTTTATCATGAAGATGGGTGACGATCATACAGAAAGATTATAGGATCAAATGGACAAACATAATGAATTTTTTCAATCTTCTCAGGCTCATATAGAACTAGTGCATTCAGCCAACCTAGACCAAACCCAATAAAACTTCCCTTTACCAGGTTCTTAATCATTAATCCCATTTATAAAAACTATCTTTTATACTTGTACAATTGTTCTTAACAATTTTTTTTATCTCAACCTACCCGAATCATTGAAATGTTTGTTTATACAGTATAATCAAACATTCATTTACTATTCTGTTCCACATGGAAACTGTTTTATATTTTTTTGCATAAACATTATTTTTTATCTCAAAAAAATGGGGGAGAAAATGTGGAAAACAGAACACTTCATTTTACATTTTTAGCACCATGAAATTAAATTAGTTGTATTCATATTACATTGAAATTGATAATCTTAAATGAAATTTGTCTATGAAACTCTATATTTTATGTTACATATTATTATGAGTATGTGGGTTTTTTTTATCATAAAAAGGGGCATATTTTTTGGCGTGTATTGTCTCAACAATACTCAATTAAAATTATTGATTTTGATGCCCACAAATACCCTTGTTTTCTTTACTAATGATATTAAATTGGGTATAATTCGAGAAAGTAATATATTTTTTAATTTTTATATATAAATTATATTTATTGTTTTTATTTGCGTATAATATTCATCAATGTTTTCGGAATGATCTTAAGAATATTCTAGAAACACTATTCATATCCTACATTGAAGAATAGAACATATAAAACAAAACCTATGTATGTATTAATCCTTATATTGAAGTATAATCTTGTATGGTTGATCATCCAAACATTGATAGACACATATGGATAATGAACATTATGTTTGGATGGAACCATACATTTAACAAAGAGAAAACATTTGGTGAAAGAACCATACATATGTACGGAAACATGTGTTTGAGAAGCACATCAACCGTATTTTTGTGATCAAACTTATATTGTCAAACCAACGTTTAGAGAATGAATTTGAAATAGTTGAACCCTACAGTTTGATTTTTATCATAGGATATTTGAACTTGCGAATGTATTGGATTTTTGTGCAACTATCTTTGTGGATTACATGGACGATTTAATACTAATTTTTTTACCGATTAAAATCTCATTGTGATTGATTTAAAGAATTGTATTCGGGGGTGAAATTCTCCCCTATTGTTAGGGGAAGTTAAAACTACTCTAAGTTATTTTATGAATTTGAATTATCATGATCTATCAAGAGATTTTCTTTGATCATGAATTGTGAATAAGGATCTCTGCATTATTTAATCTATCAGTGTATTTGTTATAAATGTGTGTGTGTGTGCGATTAAAAGAAAAAGTGACACATGTTAATTCAAATAAATTCTTGTTATGATATTTTACACATCTTCTACAATAATCTATCAAACTCTATTATCTATAGAAAATGTTACACATTAGAGACATACGTATTTTGAATTTTGTATTTACTGCATGTCTGTTGCTGCTATTTTATGCTACTTTTATTTAATGATTTGTTGCAACTGAATCATTCCATAAATTGTCCTTTGTGAAGATATTACTTAATAAAGAATAATATCCATCTTCTCTCTATTTTCGTTACAACTGTGATATTCAATAACAACCTATTTAAATAAATATCTTTTTATTGAGAGTTTCAACTACTCGTACTCAGTTGTGCTAGAGTATCAACTTCTCTATCTGATCTATGGATATTCGGTTCTCCAATAAAGAACCAGAGGGATATGTGGATATTAAGTTCTGTTTTTTTTTTCATTTTTTGTAAATGTTTCAACTACCTACACTTAGTTGTGAATTTATCTTATGATATAAGGACTTGGCTAGTTATATCCACCAATCTCATAGAGAGAGATATTTCTAGAGTGGACTGTGGGGTCTTTGTTCCCCAAACTACTATAAAAAGATGTATTATATATATTTGTTTTATCCATAGCATAATTTTTTGACAAATGTAAACACTACATATCCACATAATCTATAGTTGATATAAAAATCCAAAATAAAAGATTATTTGGAAAATAAAAAAATCACCCCCTCTTGAGTGTATTTTTATATTATGAACTAACACATTTCACCGTGGAATCTTTGAAATTATTAAGAGTACATCTTGAGGATGAGCAGTGATAAGGTGGGGAGATCATATGATCTTGAGCTATTCAAGATATGTCACAAGATAGTTTATATATCACTTATTCATTTTTAATTAAGTTTTTTTTGTTTTATATTGGTTGAGTTTGGGTGAAAATTGGATATTTTAGCACAGATTTTGGCTAGTGTATGATTGGTGCTTGTTTTTTCCAAACTGTACTCCATGCCCTGTAAAATCATGAAACCCTATATATAGATCAATTTCATAGTTGTTTCGTGTTTTTTCAAACTTTTATTCCTCTTATGTGTAACCGTGCCCCCCCATTAAAAATATGCACATAGTTTTAGCACACACATTGAAAAATAAGGCACCCCTACCTTGGAAACCATTAAAACACTTTTTCTTAATCTGAAAATTAGTTTTTAACAACCTAACCCCCATACATAAACCCAATTTAATAAATCTAAACCCCAACCTATTCATTTAATTTTATGAGGTTTCTGGATTAATTCTAAGGGATCACATCCACCATTCATCACTATTCAAAACATGAATTGAAGATCTCCACCTCTCCTAGAAGGAGAATATCATCCTAATTTTTTCTAATATTTATATCCCATCCTATAATCCATTAATGGGATTTATTTCACTGTTTTTTGGAATCTAGATATAGTTTTTGGTATATCTATTCTTTTTTATAATCAATATATGGTTTGATCTAAATTTCATTCTTCATTTTTAGCATGGGGTTTCTACATCAGTTGGGGTTTTCTGTTTGTGATTGTTTATTGTAAATTTTGTGGTTGGTGGTATAAATACAATTCTCATAGCCAATATTCATATTTCATTTATTCATTATTAGATTTAATATTTTCTATTTCAAAATTTAGTCTTGATTTGAATATGTTAATTGATTAATTCATTTATAGGATCTTGGAATTTTAATAATTAATTGGTGATTTAATTAATTGGATGTGTTATTTTTTAATTGAATGGGATATTATGAGTCTGAAATTAGGTTATTTAAATAGCGAATTATTGAATATAATATTTTGACTGTGTAATTGAAAGATAAATTACGAATTTGGATTTGAATATAATAAATTAGCTTGTTAATCTAATGAATGTTTTGATTGTATAATTCATATTTTTATTGAATATTTATTTGTTTAATTAATGGGGTTGTGTAATGAGTCAATTAATGTGTTTATAAATGAATTGACTATATAAATTATTTAGTGATTTTCATATACAAAATGGGTTTAATGGATATGTGATTAATTATTTATAAATTTAATAATTCTGATCTATTATATTATTTTTATGTGACTAATGTATTGATCATGATTGGGTTTGATAATTGAAATGACAGATCATGATGTCAAATGAGATGACATGGATAATTTTTATTAACCTTTATTGGAGTTATTAATGTGATATTGTTATATATGTGATATAAGAATGTGGGTCATGGTCTCCTACATCAAAATATAATAGTGACAAATTGATAAATGTTTGTCAGAACTTGTATGTTTTATTAAAACCCCATAGTTATAAATGAGTGTGGGAAAATGAGTACTACTTCAATATAAAACATGTGTGATTGTTTTATTAATGTGTTGTGGGAAAAAATTGCAACCTAAACTATGAATGGGGTCCTTAGGATTACAATCTATCCCTAAAATGATGGAATTGGAATATAGTTTCAATTAAATATAATTTTATTTGAAATGATATGATAGTTGATAACCATGATTTTATTATATTTGTAATCACCTAAGGATAGTACAGGTATCAGTACAAGAAGAAGTTGTTATTGATGGTTTGGGTGTGTTTGAGAACCCGGTAGTTTGTGTGGTTAAATGAAGTGTAATTGAATAAATATAAACCGTTTAATTTTTTTCATTTAATTTGTTCATTATAAAAGTAATACACTATTGTTTAAAGGTCATTTTATTAGATGTCATACGTTGGGGACTAATATGTTCTACACAATCACACTACATGGTATGCCTAATCACTTCCTTAATCTATTTCAAAGTAAAATGATATGATAAGGGAATGATCGATATGTTAAATGGATGAGTTAGGATGAAGCATGGGAACCAAACATGGTGTCAAAACATTTTTGTATTAGTTAGTTTCTTTATTTTTGGGCATTTCATATTAAATCTTGAAAATATATATCTTGACATAGTTTCACTTTAGTTTTGTATATTTATTTCCTATATTGGTCATATTGGATTCTAGTTCAGTTTGGTTGTTCGATTTATTATTGGCTATTAATTAATTATTTTTGTTGTCGTGATATATCAATAAAGAGGGTATAGTCTACCAATTATCAATATTAGACCCTAATTGTTAGTCATAAGCCTTTTTTATATGGGGAGGTTCTCCTATGGTCTTCTGACCATCCATCTAAAGGCACTGATGTATGGAACCCTATTTAGGATGTTATATTAATATTTTTTATTAGACACACACACACACAAATATATATATATATATTTGTTTTATTTTTATTAAAATTCATTAAAACAAAATCGCTACCTAAACCTCACTTCTTCTCCCTCACATGAAACCCCAAGGACATCCCTCTTCCTTGCATGATTCCATAACCACCCATCATCTGTCATTCATCATCTGATTTGAGATGTTTTACCCTGTGAATTAAAGTAGTAATCCATCCATTTCCTAATGCACTTTCTTATCCCTCCATAATTCAACCAATTTTCTCAAATTTTCTTTCTCCTATAGACCCAAATCACTACCATGGTTCATATTTTGGTTTTTATTATAAAAAATTATTATTATTGGAGTCTTGGGTTCATAAGGACTCTCTCTTTATTTTTTTAGCCTTTATCATTCAAGGCGGAATTTTTCACCACATTGTAAATGGATTTTGGCTCTATATTTATTATTTTAGGTAGATATTTTTATTTAATTAAAGTAATTTTCATTACATTAGATTATTTTCAATTTGAAATACAATTATTTTAAATTTATTCAAGTAAATTTTATTATAAGAGATAGATAATGATTTCCATGTGGTTCCAATCACATATAATGCAAAGGGTTCTAGGCAAACTGATTTTGTACATTCAAAATTTAACCATTTGGTGATCCAATAGATTTTAAACAAAGATATTTAATTTTTTTGGTGGTTGAAAAAAAATTAAAATTTTAAATGGGTACTCCCACCATAAAATATTATTATGAATATGTTTTCAAGATTCTTGTGGGTCATTGAATTGAGATTTGGAGTCCTAGAACATGTGACCATTGTTTTGGAAATTAATGGAGATATTTATTAATTTAAAATTTTTTTTAGAATAATAGGTTTATTCCCAAATATATTTTAGGTTATTTTTTAATTTTTTCTAAGGTTCACCACATAGATTTATTGTCTTCATGCAATTTTTAAAAATGTTGGTTGTTTATTGTTATTTATATATTTTGGTATTTTATGGGTGTTTCATAGTTGATGTTTCTTACTAGTTGATTTGGGGAATATATATCTTTAAAATGGATTTATAATGGGACTTTTAAAAATAATTTATAATTAATTTTATATTGATACCCTATTTGGATCCTCATGAAAATGGTAATTCATTGGTTATTGGTCCTGACCTATTTTAGAGTGTGTATTTTTGTTAAATTTTATTCTTATTGTATGAGGATTTAATAATCATATGTGATGTGATTAGGATAGAGTATCATTTTATGTTAGTGTTGGAGGTGGGATGGAATTTATATTTGATTATAGACTCCATGGGAAATGGTGTTGTCTTTTTGTTTAAAAGTCCCTCTAAAGAAGCCCACCACATTTAGTTATTCCATGAGGGATTTTAAGATACTATTTGGGAAGTAATGGGATATTGAAAAACATATTTGACATTACAAACATTATAAGTTACCCTAGTTGAATTTAATATTCAGCTAATGGGAATCACAAATTAGAGTATATTAGAGAGATTCATTTTAAAGGATATGGGAATGTTAACACATAGATAATTTGGATTTAATTGTGTTTCTAGTACATGTATTTTTATCAATAATGTTCTATCATCATTTTATATATGGTTTTTTATTCATTAATTTATGTATATTTATAAAGTGAGTTTCTTACCTATTATATTATGCATATGTTAACATGTAGGTTATTTTTTGACTGGGATTTTCCATTTTATTGTTTTTATTATAATTGTATTGAAGTTCTTTATGACATTGGGACATTGCCTCTATTATATAATACCATATACTTGTTTTTAACTAATTTAGAATTAATAATTTTTAATGAAAATTGGGTTGATATTTCCAAATGGTTCTCCAAATATTATTAAAAGTGATTAGAAACATTTAAAGTAAGTTGATTTTTAGTTAGTCTTTTTGAAAAAGAGGATTTTGGAAAATCACCTCATGTAAGGTATTTGAGAAATTATAAAATGGATTGGAAATTAATCTTTGGAGTTTCAATTGTGGATTTATCCAATTGGGATTAATTTGATTTGATTATTTTCCATTATTTAAAATAATAATTTAATGTTTGACTCTGATTTCATGAGTTTTTGATTACCTAATGATAAGGGACTAATAAAAAAAGATTTTTACAATTTTGTTCAAACTAGTGCTATTGAAATGTAAATTTTATGTGTCTTCGTAGACTCCATAGTGGAATCCTATAGGGTAATATTATCTCAAAAACTGCATATTCCATTGGGAATATATATTCTACATGTTACATTCATGTTCCCTATATTTGTTCTCTCCATGATGGGATTGGAGAAATGTGATTTCGTTTTTTCCATTATTTCCTTCTAAACTCGCATTTACTAAATTAATTTTTAACAGTAATTTTTCATTTGTCCATAGTTATGGATATTTTTAATTTATTATCTTATTAAATAGTTTTCACCATTTATTTAGTTACTTTATACTACATCGCATTTATTTTTGTATTATTATATGTGGGTATAGCTCCGAAGGAATTTTTCAATAACCATGAACTATTTATTAGCATATGGGGATTGGTAATTACCCTTATACCTTTTAGAGTGTTGGTTCAGGTGTTGTGTTAGATGGAAATAAGTGCCGATTCACTAAAAATGGTATGAGGTATATAGGTTGGTTTTTGAAATTCTTACATACTATAACCAATCTTATTATTTATGGTGTGGCATTTCGGAGACTACAAATAGAGACATGGGAGGTGGGTTCAGGGAGAGAATCATTAACTCCTTATTATAATTGACCTTCAATTTCTAGGGGTTATTTGGGAATATTTGATTTGATGTTTGTGAGGGTGTTTTCATCATTCGCAGAGGAATGATGAGAGTTATCATTAGTTTCCTTAATGTTTTGAAATCGAAATTTCAAGGGATATAAAGTAGGGGAGTTTGGTGTGGGAGGCTAGAAAATCCATGTCATGAAAAATAACTTAACTCTAAAGTGTTGTAATATCCATAACTCAATATAAACATGGTTTATCAACTCTTTTTGTGAATTTTAGTTTGGTTCCCTATACAATTGTTTTCAATTCAGACACATTTATGTTAGGATTTTAAAGAGTATATTTGCATAAGAGAAAATTTCAATCTTGGACTGGTGGTGTTTTTTATGGTCGCATCGAGTTTTGTTTTAGGCCTGTGATGTGTTATAGGTTTTGATATTTTTTTGTGATGTGTTTTTATTTATAGTGGTATTTTATTTTTAGGTATTTGCGGAAAAATAATTTTATGAAAGGGGAAATAAGTTTTTATGCAATATTGTTTTTATTATAAAATTTCATAAGAATTGTTGGTAAAAAGGGATTATAATTTTAGAGAATTTTTTAGATGTATTTAATTTTATTAGATTATTTTGAGAACATTATGGTTTTTAAATTGGTTTGGCAGTGTTTTAAAATGGAAGTTGGTTTTTGGAAGGAAATTTTCAATATGTTTGTATTCATAACATAATGTGGGGGGGGGGGTTTAAAAGTGAGTTTTCTCATTGGTAGGAAATACTGGTTATAAAAATGAGTTTTGATTCTTGTAAAATGTTTGTCCATGATGGGTGTTTATAAATGTGGGATATTCGAGATTATTTGAATTCACAATGTTTTGAATTAAAAAAGGGGATTTTTAAAAAAATAATTGGGCCACTCATTTTATAAAATTGATATATTGTGAATATGATCTTGGAACCAATATTGTATGGTGTCTTGTTTTGGATTTTTTTTTCATAGATTTTTCAATTTTAGTGTTGGGATTTTATTTTATTATTTCCAAGATATAATGTAGATAGTTATAAGACCTAGTAATTTATTGTATGATTTCTAGAAAGGTTTTGATTTATTTAGGATCTAGTCATTAAATGTTTAACTAATTCTAGATTGATTAACTAACCATACTCTAAATGCAGTAGAAGGTGTCCTCTTATGTTGAGGTGGTTTTCCCTAGAATATATAGGAATTGGATATAATTAATGGGTTTTTTCTATTTTATATATTGAGTGGTCCAGAAAAGTGAGTTTGGAGTGGTTTTCTGATCAATAAGGATTAGTTTTCATGGGATCCTATATGTGTATTCAGATTTCCATTATTAATTTATTTTTTGGATTCATGCATCAGGGAGCTTTAGATATATTGATATTATAGAGGTGACCATCCATGATGGTATCATTTTGGTGATTTTATTGAGTTCATTGGTTTATATTGGACAAGTAGTTTCCATTTATAGTTTTCATACATCAACTCTAAATAATGATTATTTTTTTATGTATTATAAAACATGGGTTAAGGTCAATAATGTTGTATTGAATACTGGGAAAGCATGTGATGCATTCATAGGTAACTAACTATGTTGATCATTCTGGACCTTCCTTCGGATCCACTAGTCTATGTTCTCCTTTTCAAATCACCATGGGATGGTTTTTCATTATACATAACCTAACATACCCTTATAAATATGTTTTTTATTTTAGGTAAATTTTCTTACATATTGATGAAAATTTCAGAATCCTACGATCATTGATTTTTGGATGTCATCGATGTAATTATATATTCAATGCCCATTGGTTTCTCTATGTTTTTTTTGCTTCCTTGTTTATTTTTCAAGGTTCTCATTATGTAGTTAACTTATTATGATAGTTTTACATTCATTTCAATAACATATATTTATTCTAAATACTGTGATGAACTATGTTAAGTCTCCACCTTATTTTGATTAATATTATATTTTGATTGTATGGTCCTTCTTGAGGATTTTTAGCATCATTTATTACATTTTCATTGGCTTTGAAGAAACTTTTGTAGCATTTTTTATCAATTTCAAGGAAATTATTATAGAATATGATTCCATTTACATTTACCTGATTCATTTAATGGTATAAAGTTTCATTTTGGTGATAAATATGTAATCCTCATGTCCCGGATAAAATTTGTTTAATATTATTTTTAGCTAATTGAATTTTGTTGTTGTTTGGGTCGTGAAATTTTTAAAAAAATTAAATCTTTTGTTTGTCATGTGGTTAAACCACACTATTAGAAAACCCTAGAAAAACTATTTTAATGGGTTTTTTGATTAGTAGTTCTTATTTACACAACCTATGGAATAATTTTCTACACTTATAATTATCGCAATTGTCCGTGTAGGTCAATTTTTTTGAATAGATACTCTAGCACGATGTTCAAATTGATAGGAAAAACATGAATACTAACCCTATTATCTTTCTTATAATTTAATATTTTAGATTTTTGGTATATATTATATAAATATAAAAACCAAAAAACACAATTTCATTCACTATCACTCACTTATTTCTCATGATGCATCCTCAGAGCCACCATCCTCATTATGAAATGACACCACCTCTTGCCATATCTCTTTCCTCATCTAAATCTAAATATCCCCCCACTCGAAATTCATGTCATAGAGCTCTACATCCCTCCAATATTTTATTCTCCCTCTACATCTCTCTCGATTTTCACTTATTTTCATTCTTTAATAGACCCTAATCACCTCTATTGTACATATTATGGTCTACGATGGGCCTAAAATTTTAATTTGGTATGTTTGGGGTTCAAAGGCTCTTTCTCTTGAATTTGGAGACCATCACATTTAAAGTCATTATTTTTTATTTTTATGAATGTTTTATTTCTCGATTTTCATTATTTTGTGGTAGGAATTTAAATAATTTCACTTAACATTACATTACATTGGATTCTATAAAATTTCAAATATGTTTGTATTATATTTATAGAATTAAATGCTTTTATAAAAGGGATTATAAAAAAATAGTTAACGTGTTGCCATCAATTGAAATGGAACTAGTTACCTTCTATGTTATTGTTTAAATACCCAGTTGATGGTTTGGGTTTATGTGTGTTGGTTTTAAAAGGGAATTTAATATTTTATGAAAATGTTGTGCATAATTTTTTGAATTAAAATGGGTTTTGAAAAACAAAAGTATTTTTAGAAAAGCAATTCAATTTTAATGTGGATTATTGAATTAAAATTGGTTGTTATAGAAAATGTTACAATTGTTTTGAAATTTAAATTAAATAATTATAAATATTAATAGTTTTTTAAATTATTGTTATATTACCCTATATATTTCATGTAATGTCTATCTTTTTTTTTCAATGGTTATCTACATGCATGTATCTTTTTCCTACTTTTATGAAGAGAGTGTGTTGTTTATTATTTTTCACTGATAAATATTTACCTTGAGGGTTTTTGCCCCATGATGTGTTTTATGTGTTCCTTTGAAAATTACATCTCTTTGAAATGGTTTGGGGAAGAGTGTTTGAAATGAAATTTTAATTATTATTAAGGGGAATACTTGTTTGGAACCTTATAAAAATTTATTTTATTAGTTATTACTAATACCTTATTTGAGATAGTTGATGTGTTTTATTGATGAACACAGTTTGTGGTTGATTGAATTATGTTTCATGATGAGATATGGATAGGTAATTAATTATATTGAATGTTTTAAGTGGGAAATAATTAATATTGGATTATAATTATGTTTGGGTATGTTATTGTTATGTGGATCTATAGTTTCACCAAAGTTTCCCTCCCCCATTATTCATTCCATGAATTAACTGATTCAAAAATGTTAAAATTTAATAGAAATAGGTTATTGTATATGGTATTACACTTTTTATAGTGTCACCTAGTTTAATGTAGTACTTTTTTTGGGGTTTGACTGATGAGACTAGTTGAGATTGATTTGGTTTATGAGAGGTGATACAATTATCCAATATGTAGTTGGTCTATCATTATGAACCATATAATTTTCCATTATTACTCATGTTATTTCAAAATACTATGTATTAAATGTTATTTTAAATATATTTTTTATTTTTTATTTGAGTTTCTTACTTGTTATATTATATATATATTGACATGATAGTTTTTTTTCTGATTTATATTTTACAATATATGGTCTTCCATGTGATTTTATTGTCATCCCTTTAGAATTGTATGGAATTGCCTCTTTTATATATTTCTATGTTCTTTATGTTCAATTTTTTTCAAGAGTTCAAATGAAAATGGAAATGCTATTTATAATTGTTTTCCCAATAGTTTCTTAATGTGTTTTAATTTTTTTAAAGTGGATTCTATATGGGTGATTTGGAAAAAGAGGCTTCTGAAAACTATTTTAAAGTAATTACATTAATGTAATTAAAGTTACATTGATAATGATTATTTGGGGTTTCAAATGAGTATTTATCTTGGTTAAATGGCCACAAAATTATTTTTTTCACTTAATAATAATAAAGAAATATGTTTTGACTCATATTTGAGGTGTTTTGAAATTCAGTATAGAATGGGATGATGAAAAACCCATGTTTTTTATGTTAATTAAAATTATTGTTAATGGAATGAAAAATAATTGTTTATGTATAGACAATTTACTATTATCTTTCAAGGAATGGTTTTCTCACACCCTACATAAGTCTTCTGGTATATGAAATCTGCATGTTCCTTTTAGGTTCTCTAGCATTCTTCCATCCTAGTTTGGATTCAAGATACTTGAATAATGTATGGTATTATTTTTACTTCTAACATATCTTTTAATTCTTATTTTATGACTGTTTTCATTCTATATAGTTAATTCCATATTAGTATTGGCCCGGTTTTACTTATTATATTTTTGATGTTCATTGGATTTTGTATTTAGTATCTTTCCATTATTTTACTATTAGTTATGTATCGATATATAAAATTAAAAATATTCCAAATGATCAACATTCATTAACCTGGCACTACTTCTTGGCTGAAGCGGATTATGAATTCTTTTCATTCTTTTTAGTGGTCTAGTTTGGGGGTCCAGTCAAATAGTACCCCATGATAGTTCAATATAATGTTAAATGATAACACTCTTTATGATATCTTGGTTTTGAAATGAAATAATAACTATTATATACCTTTTTTATTTAACTTGGTAATATTTTTGTGCACATACAACATTTTAAAAAAATCAGATGGTTGAAGGTTGAATAGTAATAATGATGAGATCATGTTAAAAATCATGTTGATTTGTCAAAAAAGAAATTTTTTATATTAATAGTTTTTTATTTTCGTTAAAATGTATACTAAATGGAATTTTTATAAATTTAATCTATGGTCTTATCATTAAATATTTTTTAAATAGTTATCTAAAATTATCGATCTAAAATGTCCTTTGAGAATAAAAGGAAATGATTTTTTATAAATGAAATTAATGTCTGAATAATTATTGGGTCCTCATAGTTGATATTAGATCTGAGTTTACATTTTTTTTAATTTAGGATAATGTTAATATGTACTCCAAAGAAATTATAATTTATGGGTTTTAGGATATATAATTTCAATATTACAATGTTTTATCTTATAAAATATATCTACTCCATAATGGGTTCTTGACGATGAAATATGGAAGCTTGTGTAGGGTTAAACCATGTGCACAATATACATCTAAACATGAAACGGAGTATGGTATGAATTTGAATATATTAGTTTGTTCTAATAATTTATATGTTAAAATTTTCATTCAATTTTGGTGGTATCCCTATTATATGAAACCCATTCTATCAATATAAGAACATATTTCTAGTAGATCATTTCATGAAAGTGTATCCTCCAGATTTTACGGAATCATTTGGCTCTGACATAGCTAGTGTATGCATTAAATTCATTATTAATATATTTAATTTCTGTGTTTATTCAGAAAATAATTAGTTAAATTATTCTATTTACCATTTTAATGGGTAATCTAATCTGTAGTGATTAATAGTTATGAATATCATATAAATACATGATATTGATGCCATTTAATTAGAGGAATTTAAAATCAATTTGCTTGAAAAATATTTTCCTAATCATTTTATACATGGAATGAAAAATAAATTTGTAGAATTTAGGAATATTGAATAAGATGTAGTTTTCATTATGAAATATTCACCTATCTGGCAATGTGTGCACCATACTGTATCTGAAATCATAATTGAAAACCTAAATATTTTTGATAGATTAAATCCAATATATTGAAGAGAATTATCTTATCATAAACTTAAATTCTATTAAATTTTTTTCCAATATTTTGATATGGAATAAATGGATTTTTTTTATTTTTTGTCCTATGACAACAAGCATAAACCGAGCTCTATCTGTCTAAAAAATACGAAACGTCTAATGAGGAAAAATAGATGTATGAAAATCAAACATCCTTGTTGTGATATGTGTACTAAAAAGAAAAATGAATAATTCTTATAAAATATAGTAAGTATTTATAATGTGCTATGTTTTGACATTTGGATCATGACTAAAATTAAAAAGATTATAGTAATGATCACAAAAATAATGAATGGATGGGAGTAATATGTTTTAATTTTAATGATGTGGGTCATCTTTTGATTTATTATCTGAATATGGGAATAATGGACCTAATTCATTGATATCGTAATAATTTTTTTCTCTACATCCTTTTTAATACTTCAATGAGCATTGGAAAATCCATCGATGTTGTGTAAGTTACATTAGTTTTATATTTAGATTATGCCAATGTATTTTTCTATTTATGTTATACACATTCAATCATTTAAGATGAATTTTTTGGTAAATTGGAAATTCAAACATGGGTAATATAGATCGAAATTTTACTAATTCATATAAGAATTAATAAGAAAACAGTGATATTATAATATTTTTCCTATGTTGACTGCGAAAAGTATTTAACTAAAGACACTATTGTATTTCCCCTTGTTGAGTATAATATTTTTGGTTTCATATTCATTTCATCCTAATAATGTTATGATAAATTGTAGAGACAAATAATTTTTTTCAGGAGTGATTTTATGTTATTATAGAATAATGAATTCAAACATAAGATAATTTAATAATAAGGTCAAAAATTGATTAAATATGTGAATGAATGTTATCTTTTACATATTATTGAGAAGAATGAGAATGTTCAAAATGGAAATTTTCTGATTTTAAATGAATACCAATATATTTTTGTTGCGATGGTCCATGTATTATATCATATTTAGAGATTTAGTTTACTATTTACATAATTTCTTGTTTAAATCCAATATAAAAATATCCTTATAGAAGAGTTCAAGTCAAACATATTCCATTGAAAAACTGGTTACCTATGTTTCTTGAAAATAACATCATTCATCTAACCATTACCCATGTGGTGGTATTACTAATTTTTAAAATAGAATTACCATTCTACAATTATTTTCATTCTTTATAGTTCACTGAATATCAACAATATTATGAATAAAAATTAGTTTCCTCATTTAGTTGACTTGGTTGGTCATCTCTAGGGTGCTTAGTTTTTTTAATATTTGTAATCAGTGATGGATTCCTTATGATGAATATGAATAAATAACTTATTCTAAAAAATTAATTTTGGAATAGGTAGGAGAATTATGAGTATTTGTTTATTCTAGTTGTGAAAAAATTGCTTCGACTATATTTATGGGCCTTATGAATAGAGTTTTCCAGGAGTTCTTGTATTAGTTTATTTTTATTTTTATGGATGTAATGATACTATATTATATTTTTTATAATTATTATGAGAAACATTTGAGAGCTTTTATGAAAAACCTGAATGAGAAAATTTTATATGCAATTATAGTTTATGTGAATTCATATTGAGATAATTTATTTAATAAGATATATTATAAATAATGTATGAATAACAATTGATAATGTTTAAACCACTATTTTTTATATGTAGCCACAGAATATAAATATCATAAAGATTCAAATATATTTTATATATTAGTTTACTTATATTGAAAACATTAATATTTTATCGATCCCACTACTATATTAATAAATAATGGTGTTAAATTCTTCTTTAGGAATGAATGTGTTGAATATTTCAAGAAATTATTAACTATAGTGGTGACTGATCATGTTTTTTGACTTCAATCCAAAAATTTGGACATAAAGAAATATAGTTATACTTCATAGAATATAATTTTTATTTTTCATATATAACCTCTAGTGATGTTCTTATGAATCATAAAAATTGAAACCTCATGTAGTGTTTTCTTCAAAAATATGGAATTATTATTTATATGGATTAATGATTGAAATATATATTGATCATAAAATATTGAACTATATATTCACATAGAAATAGTGAATATGAGACATTGAATATAGAAAAAAATAGTCAAGGTAAATGAGTACATTATTTATTAACAAATACGAATATATAATAGAGTAGCTATATCTTTAAGTCAAAATGATAATGAATAATTAACTATAAAAAATTTTCAATATGATACTTTGGTAAATATTTTGTGAAATGTTGTTATAAATGTTTTTCATTTGTGGAAATTCTGTATTTTGGTTCAGATGTCACTGCATTCGTCTTTGATAAATATAATTTTAAAATAATATGAGGAATATCATTGTCTAGAATAATAGGAATAATAATTAAATAAGGGTTTTTTTATTATGTATATAATTTCTAATGAAGGTGTTATATATTTTAAAGGTTCCTTTGTTTCATGTGATTCATAGTTGATGAGATACTTTTTGAGTTATTCTCATATCTCTCTCGTCTCTATTCATCTGGGAAGAATTGGGATGTATAGAGATCTTCAAAAAAAAATTATGGAAAAATGTATTGAAAATATGTTTTTCTTAATATATAGTTAATTTTTTAAAATTGATATCAGTATAGGTAGAATTAGATTTACCAAGCGCATACATCAACTTTTGTTAGCGATGGAGTTGAAATAGGAATATATATATATGGATTTCATAGAAGGATTTCCAAAGAGATGTTGACATAATAATGTAATTTTTGTTATCATTAGTTGAATTTATAAATTATTACATGGTCATCCTATTTTAAATATTATGTATTTGACTTATCATTCCTAACTATATCTAAAGTATATTTTTTAAGAACATAGATTTCTTATGTGTATTATATCTAAATTTGATCCGATGTTTACATCTAATTATTGGAATGTATTTCATATGTCCAATCATATTGAATTATATTTTTTTATAGATTTTTATCCATAATCTAAAAGACATTTAGAGAGATAAATTTATACATTAAAAGAAATATTTCGAGCTTACTATATAGATTACTATGTAATTTTAGATCAATGTCTTTAATCAGTTGAATTTTCAAATATAATTTATTTTCATTCGAATATATAGAGGTCACCATTTGAATAATTATATTGAACATAGATTCAGACTATATCTAGTTGGGAAAACATTGATGAATGGTTATTTATAATACAACTATTAGTAGAATAAATAGTTGAGGTGGTAAATATAATTCAAAAACATATGTGTATAGCTGAAATAAGTTGTAAAATCAATTTATATTACGAGATTAAATTTATTTTATTAAAAAATATTAAATTATAGAGAATATTGGACTTGTTTTTTATCGATTGGACTTACCTTTATGTTTACCCTAGTTACACGAAGTGTTTCAAATTTCATATAAAATGATGTATTTATCTGATGCATATCAATACTAGAGAATTGAAGAAGAACATAATGATGTGAATCATTCTATAAAGAAAAACCACTTCAGATTCAAGACAATAGATATAAAATGTTTTCGAATAAGGTGCATCCCCATGTTAATGGTTGTTTTTGGATATCCCATATAATTGAACATGAAACAAGAGAATCAAAAAATTATATAAAGAAAAAATATATCTTCTTATTTAAGTACTGAATAAAAATATGATAAAAAATTTTAAAAAAGGGGAAAGAATCTAATGTGGTTGATAATGATAATAATAAATCTTTTTATTTCCTTATTCATATTCATTAATTATATTTTATAGATTCATATTCACTATAATAATATTATGTAATTTAAAAATTCCAAAATAAAATTTTTATTCCTAATAAATATATTTATGTATATATGATTGGTTTATTAAAAAGGTTGATTTAAATATTTTATAATATTATGATTATAAAATGAAATTGATTTCTTATATTAATATGTCAAGATTTATTAGGGTTATTTTTTTGAAATATTTTGAAATGTTTTATTTTATGGTTAATAGTGGAAAAATACATTTTTTTAGGAAAAAATCATTTTTATTTCATGTATATAAAACTTTATGTTATATTTTAGATTTGTTTAAAAAAAATTATTCAATTTAATTATATATAATAAAATAAATATCTTTCAAATTGATATTATTCTTGAAATTCATATAGAATCATTTTTATAATTAAAAAGGCATTAATGTGAAAAATATTTTTTATCATGTTTTATTAGATTATATGAAAAGTAATTCACAACACATATACAAGATGAATTTGATATTGGGGAATCTATATTTTTCATTAGGATATATGAATTTAGTTATTGGTCCACTATCAATTTTTAACATTTGAATATTAACTATGGTAAAAACACATTTATTTACATTGTTATGTGTTAAAAAATGATAACGGTGCTAAAAATATGGTTTAAAATGACCTAAAAATAGATTTTAATCTTATTGGAGGGCCATAATAAAAAACTATACCATATAATATTTGTAAATGGCCTATTTTGGAATCATTTTTATTGATTAATAAATTTATAAATATAAATGTTTTGAGAAATTCCAGGTCTATCCACTCACCCAATCATTAAATGACACATCCTATTCTCTTTTCTCCACATTTTAAATCCTCATATCCCACCAAATACCGACCCAAATTCCTTCCTAAAATCACTAACCAGTCTTTAGAGGCCCATTTTCAATCATTATACCAAACATAGTGGGGAAAGTTGAAATCCAAATGAGGTTTTCGAAAAAATTGGAAGATACATAAATTGTTTGATAATCCCAACTCAAGGATAGGAACATATTTTCATAAAAACACATTTTATATGTTTTGATGATTAATTTGGTAAATATTTTTATTTTATATCCATATTTTTTTTATTTTAGGTGTTTATTTATATAGACATAAATTAATTATATAGGTAATGTAATATCACTTTAGACCTTCTTTCATTATTTTTCAAAAGGAATAATTTTTCAAATTTTATATGTAATGTTTTTAATTTCATTGTAAAAAATATAGTGTAATGATATTATTTATCATATTTTACTTCAATGTATCTTTCATATCCTCCATTATTATTTCATGCTTTCATTCATTTACAATATTTTATAATTTCATCACAAAAAACTACTCTATTTTTTGTAATTTAGTTTTGAAAATGGGTATTACAAGAAAATGGAAATATCATATACCAAAATGTATTACTTATCTGTAAAAAGGTTATTTTTATTAGTTTTATTATATAAGTGTATGATTTTTTTTGATTTAATACATGTCATGGTCCCTGTACATTTTTTATTATAGAGAGTGGGCCTGATATATCTCCCCAAAGCACAAAGTAATGATTATGTTCTCTAGAGAATTATTTTTGAAATGACTATATTGTTATTACATTTATAAGGTTTATTATAAGGTAATTATGATGATGATGTCCCATGGAATACATGTCACGACCTGTCCTCGGGGCCCGTTCCATGACTACCCCAAGACCGCCTTCCATAAGCCAAGGGCTGGCGACTAGCACCAAGGCGTAAATCCCGATAAAAAGGGGAAGGCATTGCCTTGTAAATTAAACAAACACCCAGAGTAAGAAAGAATAAGTAAACACTAAGTAAAACTGGGTACAAAGTAAGTGCAGAAAAGTAAGTGGGCCAGTATACAAACACAAACTGAAAGTAAAGTACAACTAGAATGGGAAAACAACAACTAAAATTAATGTCCCAACGTCGAGCCGTCCACTGGAAGTCCCAACTGAAGGGTGGGTACAGATAGCCTCCACAACTCCTCGGGTCCTGCCGTCTGCTCCGAGTACGTTGTAACGACCCGAAATTTTTAAATAAATTTTGTTTCCTAATTTTATGTGTTATTGTTATACTCAACAAAAATGTTTCATTTGATAAACATGATTATAATTAAAATGATATCAGTGGGTTTTGAATATTATATAACCATCGGTCAACATGACCGCTGTGAACAAAATGTTTTGATTATTGTCTCTAAATATAAGTAATCTTGGTTAATTATTATAGAAAGAAGATTCGATGGCCTCACCTAGTAGTCTTGGACCGATCGAAGCCCATCTAACAGAGCTTGGGAAGGAGGTAGCACCACTGGGCTTTGCTCTGGATCAAATCCAAGCCGAACTTCATCATGTGAAGCTGGAACAAAATCGCCTTCGTGAGAAGTTCAAACTGATAGAAATTACTACTCGGGCAGTGTTGACTGAGCCGCCCCAAGCTTCTATCACCCTAGAACACCTTACTCTTAGGTCCTATGCTGGTATTATAAGGGGGTATGTAACGAGACCGTAACTACCTAGTGTAATCCTTGTTTTAAATAAAAATTGGGATTTCTTCTTATGATGAAGTTTATGAATTTTGAAATGACCGGATAAATATAGTTTGCATATTTTTGATGAATTTTAGAAAAAGGATATTTTAAATATGTTTATGTAAACCCTAAATAATTAAAAATGTGTAATGATTTTCAAAAAATGGTCTTCTGCAATTATGTTCAGTACTAAATTTAGAGTCTAATAAGATCAACTTGATTTTTGATGAATAGTAAATTATGAATAGTGATTTTATGATTAGGATTAGTAATATGACCAAATGGATTAGTAATCTCATTTAAAGAAAGTTTTAAAATAATCTAGGCACCTTGATTAAGTAATGTGATTAAATAAAATAGTTAAATAACGGTTTCATTAATTATTATTCAAGTATTAGTTTTTTCGGGTGAATAGTGTTTTTTAATTAAAAATTTAATTAAAAATAATTAGAAAATTATTTTTATAAATATAACTTTATTTTTGAACTCACAGCATCGATATTATGTTATGGTAATTTTTGGGGTTTTTTCTGAAAAAAATGAATTTTTGATGAATAGTGTTTTTATTTAAAAATTAAATTAAAAATATTTAGAAAATTATTTTTATAAAATGGATTTCATTTTTGAAATCAGAGCATTGATATTTGGTTAATGTGAAATTTTGGGATTTTTCTGAGCAAGTTGAATTTTCAGTGAATAGTAAATATACAGTTTTAGGGTTTCGGTATGTTTAATGACATCATAAGGGTGTCATGATGATGTCATGAGATATTTTGAGGGTTGGCCGGCCAAGGGTGATGCAGTATTGTTTTGGGGGCCCCATGTGGCTAAACTCCATGATAAATGACAAGGGAGAGCACATGGGTTTGAGAAAAGCACATGTGAGGTGTCCCTTGGCCATTAATGCCTTGTCCCCTCACTTTCCCTATAAATACCAAGCCCTCCTCTCATCCATTCGACTCCCCACTCATTCCCAACGAATTTCTGGTCTCATTACCTCCCAAGGAGTCCTCCCAAGGTGCCCCCAAGCCCTCAAGGTCCCAACCTTTGAGGTTTAAGAGTTACATTTTAAGGTAAGGGATCCGACCTCTCTCTTTCTTTTCAAGTAATCTCTTTTATTTCTTTTCTTTTATACTCCATGTTCTTATGTTGGAGGATGTTTTTTATATTCATCCTACTGCCTATTTCATGTTCATATGATGAGAGACCCCCCCTTGCTCTCATCAATTCGTTTTAAGAATGTTTAAGTGGCGCCGTTAGGCTGCCGAATTTTTAAGGGATTCTTTCACCTTCCTCGTTTTCAAGTTCTATTTTCATTCAAGTCTTTCATGTTCCTTTTTGTTACATTGGGGTATGATCCCTATATATATCATACTGGACTCTTATGTTAATATGATGAGAGACCCCATTTGATCTCTTCTATTCAGTATTTTGATGTTTTAAGTGGCGCCGTTAGGCTGCCGAATTTTTAAGTGGTTCTTCACCCTTCTCGTTTTGAAGTTCTACTTTCATGTCAATTATTTCAAGTTCCTTTTTGTTATATTGGGGTATGATCTATATATATATTATACTGTACTCTTATGTTCATATGATGAGAGACCCCATTTGATCTCTTCAATTCAGTATTTTGATGTTTTAAGTGGCGCCGTTAGGCTGCCGAATTTTTAAGTTGTTCTTCACCCTTCTCGTTTTGAAGTTCTACTTTCATGTCAATTATTTCAAGTTCCTTTTTGTTATATTGGGGTATGATCTCTATATATATCATACTGGACTCTTATGTTCATATGATGAGAGACCCCATTTGATCTCTTCAATCAGTATTTTGATGTTTTAAGTGGCGCGGTTAGGCTGCCGAATTTTTAAGTGGTTCTTCACCCTTCTCGTTTTGATGTTATACTTTCATGTCAATTCTTTCAATTTCCTTTTTGTTATGGTGGGGAATTATCTCTATATCTATCATACTTAACTCTTATGTTCACATGATGAGAGATCCTATTTGATCTTTTCAAATCATTTTTTGCTGAGGTTTAAGTAACGTCGTTAGGCTGCCGAACATTCATAAGAGAAATCTAATTTTTTTTCTTCCTTCCATGTTTTTCATTTCAAATGGTATGTCCTTGAAATCTCATTACCATGATCATGTATCCTTCCTATTCTGTCCATGTACTATTTTGTGGGTCATTTATGAATGTTTGACCCATTTTACCTCTCTTTTAATGTCTTCTAAAACCTCGGAACATTGCCGTTATGCTGCAGAATTTCTGTCTCAAAATGTCTATCTCTTTTTCTAAAGTCCTTTTATTTTATTAAGTGAATACTCAAAGCTCTTCCTTCTAAAGGGGTATTCACATATATACCAAAATGTTCTATTTTAAATTCTGGGATTTACATACAGGAGACCCGCTTTCCCTTTCTGTGGGTTTAAAGTGACATAAAGATCATGTCTTTAAAGCAGTTTTTAAAACGTTATGATTATGAAATGAAACCCATTTATTTTATGCTATGTGGGTTATTTATTAAATGTTTGATGATGATATATGTGGCTCAAATGATAATAAAGGCAAATTTAAGGGTCCGCCCTGATAGCGCTCCAATGCATTGGGTAATGATGTAACCACTAGAGATTACAATTTTCACGATACCTTGGTGAATAACCTTGGTAATTTTAAAATGACACCTTGGGGATGGACCTTGGTGATATGTTCATGATTGTCTATGTTAAATGATGTATCCACATATTCAAGTTATGAAAAAGTTTTATTTTTATTATGATATGCCTCATGATTTCATTTTCATGCATTAAAGTCTTTTCATGACTTTATTGATGTATCTAAAGTTCATATGTAAAATGTTTCACTTGTTTCCCATGCTGGGCCTTCTTCTCACCCTTCCTTTTGATGTATGTCCCCAGGTTATGAGATGCAGTAATGAGCCTAGGGTGAACATGAGGAGAAGCCTTTCAAGTGTTTAAGAAGAATGTTTTTTTTGTTTCATGTTTTATGTTCCTTGTTTCCAAGACACTAAACCTTAAAGATCCTCAGTTCCGTGTAATGGAATGAAAAGTTATGTTATAAAAAGACGGGATGATATAGTTGGTATCAAAGGATGGTTTAGTTATTTGTGGAAATTAGGATATAAAAACTCTAGGAGGAACCCTATAGAAAAGTTTAATATAGGAAATCTTCCTGGTATTTTGGTGAGTATTGAGTAAGGGGTTGCCAATCAAATACATCCCTGTCTGGATACGAGCAGGTAGAGGTGGCTCTGGCACAGATGTACATAGGGGTAAAACCCGAAAACACCGCTTTGAGCTAGACTCGAACGGGAACTGGTACACGACAACGGGCCTTGCTGCACTCTTGGTTACGACACTCCCGGGGGATATGCTTTGGTAAATTCATAAGCTTGGTATGAACCATTGTTAAAGGAACAAAGATAAAATAAAATAAAGAATCACATAAGAATATATGATCATTCATAACCTAGATGGGAACCTAGGAGATCACATGTTAGGGTATACCTTTCATATACAAGTTATCCTTATATGCTTTCAGTTCCTTTTCATGATTATTAGCTAAGTACTTAATCCCCTAATTATGCTTTCTCTTCTTAGTTAATGGTGGGAAATGGAAGAACATGTTCCGACAACCAATGTGATAGGAAATGCGACGATTTTCGTATTAATATGACAGGGATGATTAGGGGATTAAAATATGATTATTATTTTGGAAGATGTTCATTATTTTGGGAACCATATTTGATCGAGGTAAATAGATTACTACGGTATTTTCATTGAGGAGTAAGGTTGACTTATATTTTGAAGAATCGATGAATTTGAGGTGAACTTATAGTAATTTAGGTTACTTATGGGAATGACTAACCTATCTTGGGTAAAATATGTTTAGGTTAGCTACTTTTTTATAAGATGTTAGGAGTGGTTGATGTTGTCTGGAGATGAACAATGAAGTTGTTTTGGAAGACTGTGTTATCAAATCCTTATTGTATTTGGGTTTCAATCTTAGTTTGGTTTGTTTTGAGGAATTTTAAGGACCGTTATTTATGGAATGGTCTATGATGAACTTTGGGTAGTACCATGGAACTTTGATGATTTAAAAGTAGTTTCCATTCCTATGGGATTCTTTCTTTTTGAAGAGTTGTTTTACCTTAACCTTTCTGTTTTTGGGATAATGTTTAAAGATAGAAGAAATAGATAGTTAATCTTTTGTAGATTATGTTATTCTATAGAAGATGATTCTTGTGCTATTATGAGACCAAGTGTTTTTGAATTATCATAATTTGGAGAAAAGATTACTGTTGGTAGGGACTTGTTAAAGGATGAAACTCTACTTGAAGGTAGGTATATTTTCTTATGTTTTTGGTCTATGTAGTAAATGAAATCCTCAAAATTATGAAAAGAAACGTAAAACAAAAATGTTGTTGGATTACGTTTCCTACTAGGTAATCAAAGACCGTTTACACACATCATAAGTTTGGGATTTTCTCATGGTTAACTTTATCCTAATCATGTTCTCTATCACTCTCCCTCAGAACTTGACCCTTTGTTTTTTCCTCCATGTCCATGTTTTCCTACATGGAACCCTAGTGTGGGTTAACTCGGGTGACCATTGTACTTCCATTTCTTTATTTTAAAGTAATAGTTTTACTGACTCCTTTTCCGATGTGGGACATTCAATGAAATTTCAAAACCCAATTTTAAAATTCCGAGGACGCAATTTCTTAAGGGGGGAAGATTGTAACGACCCGAAATTTTTAAATAAATTTTGTTTCCTAATTTTATGTGTTATTGTTATACTCAACAAAAATGTTTTATTTGATAAACATGATTATAATTAAAATGAGATCAGTGGGTTTTGACTATTATATAACCATCGGTCAACATGACCACTGTGAACAAAATGTTTTGATTATTGTCTCTAAATATAAGTAATCTTTGTTAATTAATATAGAAAGAAGATTCGATGGCCTCACCTAGTAGTCTTGGACCGATCGAAGCCCATCTAACAGAGCTTGGGAAGGAGGTAGCACCACTGGGCTTTGCTCTGGATCAAATCCAATCCGAACTTCATCATGTGAAGCTAGAACGAAATCGCCTTCGTGAGAAGTTCAAACTGATAGAAATTACTACTCGGGCAATGTTGACTAAGCCGCCCCAAGCTTCTATCACCCTAGCACACCTTACTCTTAGGTCCTATGCTGGTATTATAAGGGGGTATGTAACGAGACCGTAACTACCTTGTGTAATCCTTGTTTTAAATAAAAATTGGGATTTCTTCTTATGATGAAGTTTATGAATTTTGAAATGACCGGATAAATATAGTATGCATATTTTTGATGAATTTTAGAAAAAGGATATTTTAAATATGTTTATGTAAACCCTAAATAATTAAAAATGTGTAATGATTTTCAAAAAATGGTCTTCTGCAATTATGTTCAGTATTAAATTTAGAGTCTAATAAGATCAACTTGATTTTTGATGAATAGTAAATTATGAATAGTGATTTTATGATTATTATTAGTAATATGACCAAATGGATTAGTAATCTCACTTAAAGAAAGTTTTAAAATAATCTTGGCACCTTGATTAAGTAATGTGATTCAATAAAATAGTTAAATAACGGTTTCATTAATTATTATTCAAGTATTAGTTTTTTCGGGTGAATACTGTTTTTTAATTAAAAATTTAATTAAAAATAATTAGAAAATTATTTATATAAAAATGTATTTATTTTTGAACTCAGAGCATCGATATTATGTTATGGTAATTTTTGGGGTTTTTTCTGAAAAAATTGAATTTCTGATGAATAGTGTTTTTATTTAAAAATTAAATTAAAAATATTTAGAAAATTATTTTTATAAAATGGATTTCATTTTTGAAATCAGAGCATTGATATTTGGTTAATGTTAAATTTTGGGATTTTTCTGAGAAAGTTGAATTTTCAGTGAATAGTAAAAATACAGTTTTAGGGTTTCGGTATGTTTAATGACATCATAAGGGTGTCATGATGATGTCATGAGATCTTTTGAGGGTTGTCCGGCCAAGGGTGATGCATTATTGTTTTGGGGGCCCCATGTGGCCTAACTCCATGATAAATGACAAGGGAGAGCACATGGATTTGAGAAGAGCACATGTGAGGTGTCCCTTGGCCATTAATGCCTTGTCCCCTCACTTTCCCTATAAATACCAAGCCCTCCTCTCATCCATTCGACTCCCCACTCATTCCCAACGAATTTCTGGTCTCATTACCTCCCAATGAGTCCTCCCAAGGTGCCCCCAAGCCCTCAAGGTCCCAACCTTTGAGGTTTAAGAGTTACATTTTAAGGTAAGGGATCCGACCTCTCTCTTTCTTTTCAAGTAATCTCTTTTATGTCTTTTATTTTATACTCCATGTTCTTATGTTGGAGGATGTTTTTTATATTCATCCTACTTCCTATTTCATGTTCATATGATGAGAGACCCCCCCCCCTTTCTCTCATCAATTCGTTTTAAGAATGTTTAAGTGGCGCCGTTAGGCTGCCGAATTTTTAAGGGATTCTTTCACCTTCCTCGTTTTCAAGTTCTATTTTCATTCAAGTCTTTCATGTTACTTTTTGTTACATTGGGGTATGATATCTATATATATAATACTGGACTCTTATTTTCATATGATGAGAGACCCCATTTGATCTCTTCAATTCAGTATTTTGATGTTTTAAGTGGCGCCGTTAGGCTGCCGAATTTTTAAGTGGTTCTTCACCCTTCTCGTTTTGAAGTTCTACTTTCATGTCAATTATTTCAAGTTCCTTTTTGTTATATTGGGGTATGATCTCTATATATATCATACTGGACTCTTATGTTCATATGATGAGAGACCCCATTTGATCTCTTCAATTCAGTATTTTGATGTTTTAAGTGGCGCTATTAGGCTGCCGAATTTTTAAGTGGTTCTTCACCCTTCTCGTTTTGAAGTTCTACTTTCATGTCAATTATTTCAAGTTCCTTTTTGTTATATTGGGTTATGATCTCTATATATATCATACTGGATTCTTATGTTCATATGATTAGAGACCCCATTTGATCTCTTCAATTCAGTATTTTGATGTTTTAAGTGGCGCCGTTAGGCTGCCGAATTTTTAAGTGGTTCTTCACCCTTCTCGTTTTGAAGTTCTACTTTCATGTCAATTCTTTCAAGTTACTTTTTGTTATGTTGGGGAATTATCTCTATATCTATCATACTGAACTATTATGTTCACATGATGAGAGATCCTATTTGATCTTTTCAAATCATTTTTTGTTGAGGTTTAAGTAACGTCGTTAGGCTGCCGAACTTTCATAATAGAAATCTAATTTTTTTTCTTCCTTCCATGTTTTTCATTTCAAATGGTATGTCCTTGAAATCTCATTACCATGATCATGTATCCTTCTTATTCTGTCCATGTACTATTTTATGGGTCATTTATGAATGTTTGACCCATTTTACCTCTCTTTTAATGTCTTCTAAAACCTCGGAACATTGCCGTTATGCTGCAGAATTTCTGTCTCAAAATGTCTATCTCTTTTTCTAAAGTCCTTTTATTTTATTAAGTGAATACTCAAACCTCTTTCTTCTAAAGGGGTATTCACATATATACCAAAATGTTCTATTTTAAATTCTGGGATTTACATACATTAGACCCACTTTCCCTTTCCGTGGGTTTAAAGTGACGTAAAGATCATGTCTTTAAAGTAGTTTTTAAAACGTTATGATTATGAAATGAAACCCATTTATTTTATGCTATGTGGGTTATTTATGAAATGTTTGATGATGATATATGTGGCTCACATGATAATAAAGGAAAATTTAAGGGTGCGCCCTGATAGCGCTCCAATGCATTGGGTAATGATGTAACCACTAGAGATTACAATTTTCACGATACCTTGGTGAATAACCTTTGTAATTTTAAAATGAAACCTTGGGGATGGACCTTGGTGATATGTTCATGATTTTCTATGTTAAATGATGTAGCCACATCTTCAAGTTATGAAAAAGTTTTATTTTTATTATGATATGCCTCATGATTTCATTTTCATGCATTAAAGTCTTTTCATTACTTTATTGATGTATCTCAAGTTCATATGTAAAATGTTTCACTTGTTTCCCATGCTGGGCCTTCTGCTCACCCTTCCTTTTGATGTATGTCCCCAGGTTATGAGATGCAGTAATGAGCCTAGGGTGAACATGAGGAGAATCCTTTCAAGTGTTTAAGAAGAATGTTTTTTTTGTTTCATGTTTTATGTTCCTTGTTTCCAAGACACTAAACCTTAAAGATCCTCAGTTCCGTGTAATGGAATGAAAAGTTATGTTATAAAAAGATGGGATGCTATATACGTCCTGTCCAGTGGTCCACCTCTAGGTACCGTCCTACTCCGCAAGACCCAACCATGATCAACAATGTCTGTTGTCTGCAACCAACACAACGTAGTGTGGGCATAACCTATGCAGGTGTGAGTATACTCTACTCAGTAGGGACCCCGAGACCCCCGAAGGTCTCCTAGAATCCACAATGTATAATCCACTAAGGAAAGATACAATCACGAATTAACATCCAAAACTACTTAGTTATATGCCCATACATATACCTATGTCATCAATTCCAGTTCAACTCCAGCATACCAGCCCAAGTACAACCCAGTCCACACAGGAAAACCCACCTCAAATCCACACAGGAAAGCATATAGTAATCCACATAGGATGCCAAGTCAATTTTATCGAAGATAAGATTGAATGTCAAGACTCAGCTCACACAGGTACAATTCATCGTAAGATGATACGGATGACCAGATATAGCCACTAATTCATCTATGCCGTCAGACCCACAATGGATTGATAGGTACTAACCCCCACAACGACCCACACAAGATCGATAGGTCACTAACCCCCGCAATGATCCATATAGGATTAATAGGTAACTAACCCCCGCAATGACACACATAGGATCGAACCCACACAAGATCTGTAGGCGCTGGCCCAGATAGGACCGCTGAGCGCAGACCCACACAGGATCGGTAGGCACTGATCCACATAGCACTGCTAAGAGCTGTAGTCATTACTGTCAAACACACATAGGATTCCCGTACCGTATTCATTGTTGTCGTAGTTGTACCCAACTCTAGGGTTCCCGCACACAACAAGCTCATTCGGGAGGGTCCGCTCTACGAGCCGAGGAGCAGATACATGAACTGACATGAAGTCTGGATTTGATATATCCAAAAGTTCTGTATCGCCATCAGGAACTCAACGTCATAGACGGAACGTCAATCGGACGCCCGGTCTGAGAGTTATGGGCTTCTTTCATCACAGAGGTCGGGTTGGTTTTTAAGATAAAACCAACCTTACCATACTACAACTACATCCAAACCTCGAGCGGAGTAAGCCAATGGGTACGTTTCAACAAGAGGAATCCAACAAAGTCGACGGTACATGAATCGGACGTCCGTAGCTCAAGATATAAGCATTTCTGCTCCGAGGGCCCGGTTTGTTTCGTGTGCGAACCAACCTGGCCAAAATCAATGTTCTACAAAATCATGAGTGTAATATTCGGAAATGACCATCTCGATTCAAGGATCGCATCGTAGCTGACGGTGCGTCGATCAGATGTATGTAGCCCATGTTATGGTCCAAAGACCGAAAGAGGTCTGGAAGTGGGGGTTTTGGGCCCGGACCGACCCGGCCGGAGACCCCTTGGGTCGGTCCGAACCCGGTCGACCCGAACTGAGTCCGGGTCCAGCCCGTTTTGGCAAGCCCCCCCCCCCGCCTATTTTTAACTGTGGCCCCCATGTGGGGGGCCGCTGCTGTCCGGCCAGCCAGGGGTCGTAACCCCCGGCCGGCCCGCTCCGGTCGGCCGGCTGCTGCCACCATGGGACCACCAAGGGCCGGTCCCCCTGCTCCAACATCGGTAGCCCAGAACCGGCAGCCGGTCCCTACTCCGTCGTGGCCTAAGCCACCACCATGGTCCGTCCGGTGCGGCGCGACGACGCCAAGCCCCACCGCCGCAACCCCACTCCGGCCGCGGTGTTTTCATGATTCTTCAGTGTGGCGCGACGGCGCCGTGCCTTTGTTCGACTTCAACGGTGTGGCGTGATGACACCACACACCCTTTCCATATTATCCCGCATAGTGCTGTTTCACTGTGCCACTTTTCCTTCGAACCCCAACAACACAAAGATAATGGAGGAGGGTCGTCCATGTTTGTGCGGTCCGACACCCTCTTGTTAATCGATAGCAAGTGGTCCAATTTGAAATGAAGAACGATGATGGAATATTTCACGAATAACATCAACAACACATCCCCGACCTCATCGAATTCGTTGAGTGAGGGTTCATCGTGGAATTAACCGTCGCGGAATGAGAGGATGTTTGGCGTTTGATCTCCAAGGAAGGTGTCCCTCGTTGTCGTCCATTGTCGGAGGTTGGCGTTCCTCGTCGGTGGTGGTGCGTTCTTCGCGTTCTTCAACGAAGAATGAAGAGCTTTAAGCCTTAGAGATTTTTCTTTCCAAATCCTCTCAACAAGCTAAGCCCCTAATAAAATAAGTTTCCCTCTTATTTTATTACACATTTCATAAGTTTGAAATTCAAATAAAGAATTAAAATAAGTAATTAAACCTTTGTTATTAAAAAGAGGGTTATGGGGGGTTAGGGAAAATGAAAGGGTGGGGTTCGTGTGGGCCCCACTGCCCCCATCACCTCACTTGGGTGGTTTCCACAACTTCCACCCAAAGGTTAAACACTTAGTAAAAATAAAATTTGTTGCTCAATTTTTTTTTAACTTACACAATTTTTTAACAACCCGTCCCGTGTAAACGCAACTCCGGAATAGGTGTTCCTAAGCAATTACCGAGGCTACGATTCCATCAGTGCCTTCAGATTTAGATTCTGAGCACCGGTTCAAAAGTAATGAAACCCCTCACATTCGTTCACTGAACATACCCAAGCCAAATTTCGGAAAATGATCCCAGGCATACCGGGCCCCAGAATAAGGTGCCGTCAAGAAACTGCATTCTTGTAAAATCAAAAATAAAATTAAGAAAAAAATTTCCTTGAATTTTACGGGTCTTTACATTACTCCCACCTCATGGCTTTAAATCCCCATAAAGATAGATCATAAACTACAGGAACAAATATGGGTACTGAGCACGCATCTGAGCCTCCCGCTCCAAAGTGATCTCCTGGAGGTTCCTGTGCTACCATCTGATGCGCACTAGAGGAATCGACCGTCCACGTAGGACCCGCTCCTTTAAATCCTCAATCTCCATTGGAACCTTCGCAAATGTCGCCCCATCATCTATGTCCAGCTCCCCATGGTCAATGATATACGTCAGGTCATGCACGTATCTCCTCAGCTGAGATATGTGGAAGACGACGTGCACCCGGTGCAACTGAGGTGGTAGAGACAGGTGATAATCCACCTCTCCAATCCTGCTGTGGACCTGGAAGGGTCGGATAAAGCGCGAAGATAACTTGCGGCCTCGGAAAAATCTCTGTAATCCACGTCAAGGTGAGACCTGCAAGAAGAAGTGGTCGCCATACTCAAACTCCAGTGGCCTCCAAATCTTGTCTGTATAAGACTTTTGCCGGCTCTGAGCTGTCCTCATCTGCTCTTCGATGACTTGGACCTTCTCTGTCATGGCCTGGACCATCTCTAGTCCCACAAGTGCTGACACCCCAGGGTCTGTCTAGCACAGAGGTGATCAACAAGGCCGGTCATACAACACCTCGTATGGTTCCATCCCGATGGTGGAGTGGTAGAGGTTGTTGTACACGAACTCCACCTAAGGTATGTGATCCTCCAAGCTATGACCATAGTTGAGGACACATGCACGGGTCATGTCGTCGAGGGTCTGAATGGTTCTCTCCGTCTGACCATCCGTTTGAGGGTTAAAGACAGTGCTCAGACGTAGCTGTGTCATGAATTCCTCCTGAAACCCCTTCCAAAACCGCAAAGTAAATCAAGCATCTCAATCGGAGATGATGGACGATGGTATACCATTTAATCATACAATCTTCTGAACGTAGAGACGTCCCAAGCTGTCTACTGAGCCCTGCTCTTTGATAGGTAAGAAGTGTTCCAACTTGGTGAGTCGTTCGACAATCACCCAAATAGAGTCGTGACCTCTGGAAGAGCGTGGATGTCCAGTCACGAAGTCCAAAGATATCTCATCCCACTTACACTCCGGGACCTCCAAGGTTTGTACCAAGCCTGCTGGTACCTGGTGCTTTTCCTTCACCTGCTGGCTGGTGAGGCAAGAAGAAATGTACTCTGCCACAACCTTCTTCATTTCTGGCCACAAGTGCTGTCGTCTGAGGTCCTGGTACACCTTTTCCCCACCTAGATGTACCGCTAGAAGGAAAGTGTGGAACTCCCTCATCACCTCCTCCTATAAAGAAACTCATACCATGGTATGTCCTGTGAATAGGATGACGTGCTCCCCTCCCACAGAGAATCCATAAGGTGCCTGTCCTGAGGATATCTGTGCATGCCGCATCTCTCAGTCATCGTTCCCACGCTGTGCTTCTCTGACCCGCTGTAGAAGTGGAGGAGTGACTATAGAAATGCTGCTCCATCACTATCCACGATGGATATCTGCAAAGCGGATAGCTACTCTGTCACCTCCCGAAGTAGCTGATTGCCCGTCCTCCTGCTGAGAGCATCGGCTACTACGTTCCCCTTCACAGGAGTATAGACATTCTCAAAGTCATAATCCTGGACGAACTTGAGCCATCACCACTGTCTCTGGTTCAGGTCCTTCTATGAGAAGATTTACCTGAGACTCTGGTTTTCAAAATAGACTATAAAGCGCTCACCCAACAGATAGTGTCGCCACATCTTCAAAACAAAGACCACTGCTGCTAACTCCAAGTTATGGGTAGCGTAGTTATGCTCATGCTACATCAACTATCGTGATCCATAGGTGATCATTGCCTACTCCTGCATCAGAATACATCTGAGTCTGGTCCCTGATGCATCGTAGTAGACTACGTACCCTACTCCCTCCTCCAATAGCCTCATGATAGGTGCACTGATCAATCTATGTCTCAGCTCTTGGAAGCTCTGCTCACATCTGTCTGACCACACGAAGGGTTTCCCCTTATTTTTCAAATCCGAGAGTGGTGCTGCAAATCTAGGAAATTCTGGGACAAATCTTCGGTACTATCCAGCTAGCCCCAAGAAACTCCGCACCTCCGTCATGCTCTTGGGTGGTTCCCAATCTAGTAACGCCTCGATCTTCGCAGGATCCACCGCAAATCCCACCTTATAGATGTCGTGTCCCAAGAAGTGGACCTCGAGTATCCAGAACTGACACTTCATGAGCATACCATAATGCTAGTTCCCTCGGAGTATGTCCATTACAACCATCAATTGGTAGGCGTTCTCCTCCTTAGTTGTCGAGTAAATCAAAATTTCGTCGATGAAGACCACGACAAATCGATCGAGGTATGTCTAAAAGATCATATTTATGAGACCCATGAACACTAATGGAGCATTGGTTACGCTGAATGGAATAACCAAGAACTCATAGTGGCCATACCGACATCTGAAGGCTGTCTTCAGCACGTCCTCATCCCGAAATCTGAGCTGATGATAGCCTGACCTAAGGTCTATCTCCGAGAACCACCGTGCTCTGTTGAGCTGATCGAAGAGGTCGTCAATCCTCGATAGTGGATAAATTTTCCTCACAGTCACCTGTTACAGGTGACAGTAATCGACACAAAGACGCAAGCTCCTATCCGCCTTCTTGGCGAACAATATCGGGGATGCCCAAGGTGAAACACTGGGCCAAATGAATCCCTTGCCCTGTAAGTCCTCCAACTGTACCCGTAGCTCTCGAAGCTCGGTGGGAGCCATCCGATATGTTGAGGTGGGTATCAGGGGTTTTCCCAGTGTATAAAATCAATATAAAAGTCTACCTCTCTGTGAGGAGGTAGTCCTGGAACGTCGTCGGGGAAAACGCCCGCATACTGATCCACCACTACAGGTAAGCTCAGACTCCGCACGTTAACTGCTCCAAGGATGAGGCTAGACAACTGATGAGTGATGGGCTCCCCTCTCCTCTGCGTGAGTCCATCCTGTGCTTCATAGGTTCCCTTCTCACCGGTGAAGGGGACCCTGCTTCCATTGGTGCGTACACACTGCACCTTGAGACTAATGCAGTCTATCTGAGCATGAATTGTAGATAACCAATCCTTGCCCAAGATGACTTCGTAAGGCCTCGATGCCTCTACAAGAAGATCCCAACCGAAATCTCTCACCTCCTAGAGTAAGATCACACTTCTGGCACCAGTGCGTAATCATCGAGTCTGCTCCCCTAGAAGTCTCTAGCCATAAGGATCGATCTAACTGCTCCTTCAGAATCTCCGAGCTCCGAACAAGGGCAGCGACTATGAAAGAATGACTCGCTCCTCTGTCTATAAGAACTGCAGCAAAGGTGGAATAGACACAGATAGTACCTCAAATCATCTATTGTGTTCCATGGTCGTAGGCCTCTGATGCCTGAGGCTGTGCATGTCTCTTTCCACAAGCTCCCTGTGGTCAGGGTGGACCTCCTGGTGGTGGTGGTGGTAGAGCCTCAAAGCGTCTCCCACCACCTACTGCTCGGCCAGCTCCTCTGCCTCGTCTACCTTCTCCCTGCGGACTGCCACGGTCAACCCTCTACATCTTCCTCGGTGGTCCCTCAACCGTATATTGCTCCTCTACACGACGGGTCAGACAGTCATGAGCCATGTGGCCGTGGCCGCCGCATGCGTAGCACAGTCTGCCTCTCGAAAGACTAGCTCTATGCGGAGTGCCTCACACCTCTGAGCTAGTGTCCTGAGGTCGTCTGCATGAGGGTCTGTTCTGCCTGGACCCCTGTGTCATCCGCCGACTACCTACTGCAGAAGACTCCGCTACGTGCCGCCCTGGGTAGGTCTCGCAGCTGGTGTAGGATGAGTAAGAAAGCTCTCGATGAGAAGGTCTCACTCCAGTACCCCTGCCTGCGTCCGAATGCTGAGGGAGATCAGCGATGCCCTGATCTCATGCCTTAGTCCATGCTCGAAGGTCCGGGCCCAGAAGAATGGGTCCCATACCATGTCTGTCGAGTAACGCGAGAGGTCTATAAATCTCACCGAATACTGGGCGACCATCAAGCAGCCCTGCCGCAGCTATAGTATCTCCTGGATGCGCACCGCATGGAGGGTGGCTGGGAAGAAATCCGAGTGGAAGAATCTCCCAAAGTCTTTATAGAGTAGTGATGCCTTATCGTGCACCTAGAGCATCATGCTCTACTATCTGCCAGCTTCTGCGTGCAGGAGACTCACTGCAAGGATCACCATGAGGTCTGTTGTTGTACCTACCAAATGGAAAACTCACACAACCGCCTCTAGCCAATCCTCGGTAGCCTGAAGGTCCATCTCCCCAAGGAACCTGGGCGGTCACTGACACTGGAACTCATGCAGTGCACTAAGTCAACGTGCACTCTCAGTGGCTGGGGATGGTGGCATCAGTGGCTCGACGGGTAGTGGTACCACTGGTTCCTCTGCAGTCAATGGGCCCTGCACCGAGGCCTCATCGCTTAGTGGGCTGTTGTCATGTACAAAACTCGGAACCCTAGCTGGCTGTCGTTGTAGGGCTATTCTGAAATGAGACAGGTGTGCCACAGTAAAATAGTATAACTGGTGAGCTGACACAAAGTAATGACAAAGAAAACTTGAAACACACATGCAATCAATGTTTTAGTGTACTAAGTCGGAAATCAGAAGTCAGGGTCCTGGTGTATGGATACATCGACCGCCACACCAACACCAGACTCCCTGGACTAATAACCACACTCAATACTCTTAACACTATTTCTTCACATAGAAAAATATTAGAGTCCTGAGTTCTACAGTAGAACCAAAATCCTCGAATACCAATTTGTCACGACATGTCCTCAGGGCCCGTACCGTGACTACCCCAAGCCCTCCTTCCAAGGCTAGGGGCTGGGAACTAGCACCAAGGCATAAATCCAGATAAAAAGGGGAAGGAATTGCCTTTTAAAGTAAAAAAACACTCAGAGTTACAAAGTAAGTGCGGAAAAGTAAGTGGGCCTGTATACAAACCCAAACTGAAAGTAATGTACAACTGGAAAGGGAAAACAGCAACTGAAAGTAAAGCCGCAACATCAAGCTGTCCACTGGAAGTCCCACCTAATGGGTGGGTACAGATAGCCTCCACATCTCTTCATGTCCATCTGTCCACTCCGAGTACGTCCCATCTAGTGGTGCACCTCCAGGTATCGTCCTGCTCCGCAAGCCCCAACCACGATCAGCGCAGTCTGTCATCTGCAACCAACACAACATAGTGAGGGCATAGCCCGTGCAGGGGTGAGTATACTCTACTCAGTAGGGACCCCGAGAACCCTGATGGTCTCCCAGAATCCACAAAGTATAATCCACAAAAGAAAGATACAATCACGAAGTAGCATACAACACTATATAGGTATATGCCCATTCATATACCTAAGTCATCAATTCCAGTTCAACTCCAACATCCGAGCCCAAGTACGACCTAGTCCAAACAAGAAAACACAACTCAACTCCGCACAGGAAATCATATAGTAATCCACATAGGATACCAAGTCAATCTTATCAAATATATGATTGAAAGTCAAGACTCATCTCACACAGGTAAAATTCTTTGTATGATGTTATAGATGATCAGATATAGCCACTGATTCATCTAAGCCATCGGACCCACAAAGGATCGATAGGTACTAACCCATACAATGACCCACATAGGATCGATAGGTAACTAACCCCCGCAATGACCCACATAGGATCGATAGGTAACTAACCCCCGCAATGACCCACACAGGATCAGACCCACACAGGATCTGTAGGCGCTGGCCCACACAGTACCATTGAGAACAAACCCACACATGATTGGTAGGCACTGATCCACACAGGATCGCTGAGTGCTGTAGTCGTCGTTGTCGAACCCACAGAGGATTCCCTTACTTTCTTCATTGTCATCGCAGTCGCAGCAAGCTCTAGGGTTCCCGCACCTAGCAAGCTCGTTCGGGGGGGTCTGCTCCACGAGCCGAGGGGCTGATACATCAACTAGCACGAAGCCCCTAGTTAATGTATCCAAAAGTTTGTATCGTCAATAGGAACTCAACTTCACAAACGGCGCGTCAATCGGACACCCGGTCTGAGAGTTATTGGCTTTTTAATCCCAAGGGCCCAGTTGGTTTTTAAGTCAAAATTAACCCGACCATACTCCAACTGCGTCCAAACCTCGAGCAGAGTAATCCAAAGGGTCTGTCTCACTAGGAGGAATCCAAAAAAGTCAATTGTCCATCAATCGGACATCTGGAGATCATGTTATAAGTGTTTCTGCTATGAGGCCCCGGTTGGTTTCAAGTACGAACCATCCCGGCTGAACTCAAAGTTCTCTAAAACCTTGAGTGTAATATACCGATACGACCGTCTCGATTCATGGATCACATCGCAGCTGAATATGTGTTGATCAGAGTTTTGTAGCTCATGTTATGGGAAAAAGACCAAAAGTGGTCCGGAATTGGGGATTTTGGGCCCGGAACGACCAGGCCCAGACCCCCTAGGTCGTCCCGAACCGGGTCCTGGTCCAGCCTGCTTGGGTGCGGCCCGACGCGCTGGCTAGGTGGCTCGGCCGAAACGGTAGAGAAGTTTGGCGTGCGGGGGGGGGGGGAGCGTTTCCCCCGGCCTATTTGTAAACGTGGCCACCATGTGGGGGGCCGCTGCAGTCCGGCCAGCCGGGGGTCGTAACCCCTGGCTCCTACTCTGACCGGCCGGCCCACTCCAGTCAGCCGGCTACTACCACCACGGGATCTTCAAGGGTTGGTCCCCCAGCTCCGACGCCGGTGGCCCGGAACCAGCCGCCAGTCCTTGATCCACCGCGGCCCCGCTCTGACCGTGTTGTTTTCGTGATTCTCCGGCATGGCGCGACGCCGCCACGCCTTTGTTCGACTTCAACGGCGTGGCGCTACGGTGCTGCACACCCTTTCCGTATGATCCCATGCGGTGTCGTTGCACCACACCACTTTTCCTTCAAATCGCAACAACACAAATATAAGGGAGGAGGGTCGGGCGTGTTTGTGTCGTCCCTCCCCCTCCCGTTAATCGATATCATGTGGTCCAATTTGAAACGTGGAACGATGACAGAAGATTTCACGAATAACATCAACAATAAATCCCCTACCTTTTCGAATTCATTGAGCGAGGGTTCGTCATGGAATTAACCATCGCAGAATAAGGCATCGCGGATGGAGAGGATCGTTGGCAGTTGATCTCCGAGGAAGGCGTCCCTTGCCGTCGTCCGTCATCGGAGGTCGGCGTTCCTCATCGGCAGTGGTGCGTTCTTCGCGTTCTTCGATGAAGAACGAAGAGCTTCAAGCCTTAGAGCTTTTTCATTCCAAATTCTCTCAACAAGCTAACCCCCAAATAAACTAAGTGTCTCTCTTATTTTGTTACTCATATCTTAAGTTTGAAATTCAAATAAACAATTAACTTATGTAATGAAACCTAATTCATTAAAATGAGGATTATGGGGGGTTAGGGAAAATGAAGGGGTGGGGTTCGTGTGGGCCCCACCACCCTTATTACCTCACTTGGGTGGTCTCCCCAACTTCCACCCAAATGTTAAACAGTTAGTAAAAATAAAATTTGTAGCTCAATTTTATTTTTAACTTCCATAATTTTTTAACAATCCCTCCCGTGTAAACACAACTCTGGAATAGGTGTTCCTAAGCAATTACTGGCGCTGCGATCCCATCGGTGGCCTCAGATTTCGATTCTGAGAAATGGTTCAAAAGTTAGGAAAACCCGCTCGTTTGTTCACTGAATGAACCCGAGCGAAGCTTCGGAAAATGATTCCGGGCACACCGGGCCTCAGAATCAGTTGCCGTCAGAAACTACATTCTTGTTAAATCCCAAAGAAAATTAAGAAAAAATTTCCCTTTAATTTTACGAGTCTTTACAATACATATAATGTTTTGTGAGTTTTAAATAAATTTATCAGAATATTTTGATATCATTAGGTATGTTAATGATCTTTTATATTAAATTAACTTGTATTCCCTTCTTATGTAAAATGTTTTGTTTTTTATTAAATTATTTTTAAATGGTTTTAATGTATTATAAGAAAACCTAATGATTATTATTATCTATTTTTATTTTATTATATTTTTTAATATTTTTCTAATAAAGATTATATCATGTGTATTTGAATGAAAATTTGAGTTTAATGTTTATTATTTTAATGGGAAAAACATTTTTTGATATCACAATTTTTGAATAGACTAAGAGATTTATTTAATATTTTTATATATCCATTAATGATATTTATTTCTCTTCCAAAATCTTCTAAAAAATTATAATTTTTATGCATTATTTGGATAAATTATGATGTTGATTTTATATTTCTAATGGGTTTTCATAAAATCAGAATTTTATTCATTTTAAAAAATATCTATATTTATAGAAATGCATATAAATTTTTTTTCCAACCTATAAAGTATTTGTTTATTAAGTAGGATCTAGGATCATATTCATTAAAAATATGAACAAAAAAATATCTTCTAAAACTATAAGAATGTTATTATTATTATAAATTGAAATTATAGTTTGAAAAATGTTCATCGCCTTTTTATTGGAACGTGTTTGAAAACGAGTGATAGTGGATTTATAGACATTATCTCACCCATAATTATTTTATTTATCAATTTGTGAACCATTAAACCTTGAGTGGTGTTATGAAATTTTAGGAAAAATTTTTATTTAAAAATTTTCAAATTTATTTATATATAAAAGGGTACCACTTCGACCATTTCAGTGCTTCACTTTTTATTGTAAATTTAATTAAACCCCTAACTAAGTTTCCTCTAATTTGATCACCCTATAGATCCTAAACCCCATGGTCACTCTAAGTTATTTTATATCTTCATTTCTAAGTAGGAATTAAAGAGAAACATCTCAGCCACAATTATTTATAATCATGTTAACATAAGTGGAAATACAATGCTTTGGTTGTTTTCTAAAATATAATTCCTTGAGACATATTTCTATATTAAAACATGATATTTTTTATATGTAGGGTTTAAAAAATGTTTAATTTATTTTTTCATATTAATGAAATTTTTTTTGGTTTAGGAGTTATGTCATTTATATTCGTTAACTATCTTTTGATTAAATAGAAACCAAGGTTGTAAGGGTTTTGGGTAACATAACTTTGTTTCATAATTTATAATGACTCCTCATGAAATAATGTCTTCAATGATTGATTTATTTAATAAAAAATATATTTCATTGTAATTGTTTTAACTCTAGAAAAAATTATGATTTTAGTTCCAATATTACTTTTTAATGAATATATTCACCAAAAAAATGATATCATTGTTGTGAATAAATTTCATTATCTTTAAAATGGTTTCCCATTATTGTCCATATTTTCCTTTACCATCATTTTCTCCATTATATATAAAAATACAATTATTATTTATCTAATTTGACCTTCACATTTCCATCCCCCAATTTTAAAAAGGTTTTTTTGGTACTCTTTTTATTATATTTATTTTCTAAAAAAGTTATTTTAAAATGTTAAAAATGTTTTCCATCCATTCAAAAAGGGATTAATATTCCACTATAATTTTTTAATAAATCTTATATCATTTCATTGATCTATTACTAATGATTCTTTTCTTATGATTGTTTGTTTTCCAATGTTTTCAATTTCCATTTATGAATCATTCAGGTTTTATAATTTTTATTATTAATTATTATATTTAAAATAATATTTTTTTAATGTAATTTAATGGTTTAATTTTAAAATATATGTTTTTTCAAGGAAGCATAATGTGGTTTTATTTTTTATGGTACATTATTTTCAAATTTTTCACATCATCATTTCAAAAATTTCTTTTTATATTGTGTGTAACACAATAAATTATTTTCCAAAAAAAAATTATAATTTTGATTCCATTTTTATCATTATATATTAAAGAATTATTTTTTTGATAGTTATTTTTCTATAATTACCATATAAATGATTCAAAAAAATGTTTGGTTTGATTGAATTTTGGGTATCAACTATTACATTATTGGGTTCTGTTTTGGTGATGCAATATCAAAATAAAATGAATCTTATTTTTATTTAAATTGGTTTTTTATGATGTTATGAATAATTTTATTCATGTCAAACACATATGTATCAATTATTTATAGGTTGGGTCCTATATCACTCCCAAATATATTGGCTAAGATTTAATAGAACATGATATAATTAACTATTTTATGAACATGATGTAAAAAACTTGGTTCATGTGTTTGTCTGTGTAAACATTATTTTGAAACTATTATTCCTATCTTTGTTTTATGAATACTATATGGGATTCTTTATTCATAGGTTTTTTCAACATTATTCCAGAATAATTGTTCACATGTTTTCACTATGAATTAGATGTTCAATGATTTTTAACATGTTTTTTCAGTAAAATTATTATGGAAAGAATTGTTCATATTTTTTTGAACATGAATATAGAATAATTCATCAAATGATTTTTTGGTGAACAAGATTATAGATGATTTTGTGGCATGATCATTTTATGAAATGTCTTATGGTAATATTTTTTCAGTGGTTTAAATTCCATAGAATATATTTGACATGACCATGATTATTCCCCACGGTTCATTTTTATTATATCATGAAATTTTACCAGGGAATATATTAGTTAATTTGATATTACATGTCCTTTTATCATGACATGGGAAAAAATTATTGTTCTTTATTATTTTTAATAATTTGATTCCCCCTACTAACATTTTCACATATGATTATGTTTTAATAATAGATGATGTGTTTATTATTTTTCCACCTATTGAGTGTATGATTTCACTAATTTTTTATGTTTCCATTTCCTAGGATATTAAGATGAGAATTACCAATGAAGAGTCAAGAAGAGGGTTAAGTTCTATTTAATTACAGAGAAACATTCACTAATATCATTAAATAAATTGCATATGAATATGATCATGGAAGATATTATGTCAAATTTTCTTAGGTTTGGGTGATAATTTTTGAAATTCAATGATTAAATTTTTGAAAATATTTTAAAAAATATTGTTATTTTGGGCTACTATAGTTGGTATTAGGGAATGTTTTAGTTAGTTTTTAGTATTATTTTAGAATATTATGATTATGTTTTAGTAATTAATGATTTTTTTTTTGTTTCGTAGAAATTACATCCCAAACTGGATACTAACATATTGATTAGGTTGTATAATTGATGAAACTATGGGTAATTATCCTAAATAAGGATGGTTAAGTATTAAATCAATCTTTACGTGGTGCGTGATGAGTGGGCCTAAGCCTATACCCCATGATAGAAACTCTTTGGTTTTATTTTTTAGATAATAACATTATATTTAAAATCCATTAGAAATAATTTATTATGCTATGAAGTTAGGATAAAGTATATAAGTGAATAAATCCTACAGAAATCAAGATTAATCTTATTGTTATTTATGATAAACTAAAAGCTAATATAACCATTCAATAAATTTACACCTTCTTTGGAGGAGTTTTCAATAATTTCATTATTATGATAATATTGACCACTCATGATTAACTATTTTTGTCATATAAATGGATAGATCTTGGAGGAACCATGTTAGTAATAGATTTTGGGGACTGTAAATAATTTTTATAAAGGAAAATGAAGTTAGATAAATATTGGTGATGAAAATATAATTGTTGTGTCAACCAAAATATCTTGAGATGTTATTTAAACATGAATCTATATTAATATCCAAACACACTAAAGAATAGATTTATATAATTTCATAGAAATATCATGTTATTATGATGCTGAAGTAAAGATGATTTAATTTCCACCATTTCAAGACATAAAAAGCATCACCCATGGGAATTTCAAAAAGAAACTAGATGATGTTTTTTCTATGGTGACTAATGGAATCGAGAAACAATATGTATAGGAAAAGGATAGAGATCAGTTAATATAATGGATAAAAATAATGTTATTGTTAAGGTACCACTATCAGTTTAATATTTTAGATGTTATATATTTTTCAACTATGCATACTATTTCACTGATAATGGATTAAGATGAAAATCAACACCAACAACCACTTAAAGCACGATATTAAGGAAAATTCAATACAAAGACAACTACTTAAATGGGTATTGATAAGTAAGTGATGTTTTATTATCTAAACTATAAATTTTTTTGTAATATATTTTTTTTATTAAAAATTATCTATTAAATTACTAATAAAAGTCACAAAATTTTATCATTGATATATGAATGTTTTATGAATCTCCGTTATGTATTATGGGTTTATGCTATATCAATGTCTTGAAAATTATTCATTAAATTAATTTTAGACATTCACATAGTCTCAATATTAATTAAAAAGATAGTGAATTTACATTTAAAACCATCCTGTTCTCATTTATCAGTTCCTGGACAACTATGATCCCTATTAAAAAAGTAATTATTTAATACGAGTTATGATACCGAATAATAATGGTTTTTATATAAAAATATCACTGAAAACATTGTATTAGGATTTTCCTAATCTTAGTAAAAAATATTCCTAATTTTTGTGGATATATCACTACTAATTATGTCATGCCTAAAATTAGTCTCTTAGATACAATTAGTTATTTTCTCAATTAAGTGAAAATAAAAATTGTGTAGATGTAATTTATTTAGGGGTAGAATGTAACGCCTCAATATTTTGAAATATTTTGTTCAAAAATAATATTAGGTTCCACAACATCCTCAATATATAATAATGAACTAAGAGGTTCTGCATGATTTTTTATTAATAAAATGTATGAATGTTATATCCTCATGTAAATAAAAAATATTGTTTTTATTTTAATAATACATACAATATATGATTATGAACCCTTAAATTTTTAAAAATAAATTTTAGATAAATTTTTTTCTTTATAAATTTTGATTTTTCTTTTAAAATATAAATTGATAGATTTTTTAATTTTAACTTTTAAGTATGAAAATAATTTCTGAATTCAAAATTTCATAATTATCCAAAGGTGAATTTCTGATAATTTTCCAAAATAGTTCTTTTTTAAATTATTGGTAAAGAAATGATGATTTTTTTTAATACCATCACCTTTTTTACATTATCATTATAAATGGATGATATAAAATTAATTTTATAAAAAAATCTAAAAAATATATTTTTATGGTAAAATGTGTCATTTAAATGTGAAATGATTAATTTATGAAAGCTTTGTTTAATGTTTTGAAAACATAACTAATATTTCACTATATAAATTATTGTAAATCACTTATATAAAAAAATTGTTTCCACACTTGTAGAATCTAAATATAATGAAATTTATTTAATATTTTTGATCAAAATGTTCATATTATTTCATAATTTCAATTTCATTTTAGGTATAAAATTATGATAACAGATATTAAATTTAATGATCATGATAATGGTATAAGGGATATTTTAGAATAATAATTTTTCACAAATATGTGTAATTATTATATAATAAATTAAAATTAAATATTTTATATAAATTAAATTATATTTTTTACATGTATATAAATATTTGGTCACTCAATTAATTTATTATTATTGTTATATAAGTTTAATAATTCTTAATGGTGAAGAAAACAATTTTTAATAAAAAAGTTTCTATATAGTATATATTATAATTTAAATGATAATTCGAAATTATTTATAAATTAAAAAAGATTAATTTTGGATTAATTTTAAATTTAAAATATCAGAAATTAGAAATAAGTTTTATCTTTTCTTTAAAAAAATATAGATTACTGAGGTAATAAATGTTATTGAGGTAAAAATTAAAATTGTAAAATATTAATAATATATTATTGTAACGAGTGTGAAATATGTATAAATATGTAATGTATTGGACCTATATGCTACTAATGGGTTTCCCCAATCAATGTTATCTACAAGGACTCAATCACATCTTCCCAAATGCCAGAGGCTTCTAACAAGTAGTGAGGGCCTTAGGTGTGTCTATGCGGAGACTATACCCTCATCACCAGAGTATAGAAAAGGGGATATAAAACAAAAGACTAATAGAGGAATTAGTAAATAAACAAAAAATAGATAACTTAATAGCATATAAATCTACAATACTAATAAATATAACTAATACATCTGTAATGTCATACACATATGATGATGATACATGTCATGTTATCCAAAAAATCCAAAACATATATAAAGGGATGGTTTATAATACATTAAAATCACAGAAAATATGAAAACTAAGTATTCTAAAATTTTGTTCCTCTAATCACCCCCATCTTTCCCTACTATTATGTAGCAATCAGAAACCTATAGTGGGGTGTTTTCCTTGATCCATACCTGTAATCATACAGTCTTTTCTGGTACCCATTGGTGGCATGTGCAGGGTTTGACATATAATTCTTGTTAGAAAGAAACCAGTGGTCTAGTTACATACTATTAGTGAATATATATTAATAATAGTGTGTATTAGGTAATAGAATATATAAATGAAGTACTGAAAGTAAACAACACTTTGGGACTAGGTTCCCAAGGTCACACTTCCTTTACTACATTATTCGGGCTTTCCAGAATGTCTTTGAATTAATAGTTAGTTTTGACACATTTTATGAAAAATTAATTTTATTAAATTAATTTCATTTAAATAAATATTAATTTATTCCTTTCTCGTATCCTAGAAACCCATATATATATATATATATATGTTATCAAGGCTTCCTAAAAGTCCATCTATAGTTTGTTAGATAATGACTATATCCATGATTGTGCATTGTCTAGGAATAAACTTCATATTGTTCATTTCATTTAATTATATAATTTAAAATCATAAACCCATCCTTGTAAATATTGATTAGAAATCCAGGTATCATTTTACGTTTACTACAAACTAAACACCCAATAATCCCATCCTAGTCATTTCTCATTGGAATCCAAGTATCGCTCAAGGTGTGATGTAACAATACTACCACTCATGTCCTTACTTTCTATTCCACTAAGATAGAAAATGTGTCACTCATGGAGTATATGATCAGCTTCTCGTTGATTCCATCCTTAAAATACCATAATGAGTTCAAGTATCACTAGGGAATATAATAGACTTCCCCAATGATACCTTCAACAAAATCCAAATAATGAATCCCATATTCACTCATGAATAAATGACGTATATGAAAAATGAGTCTATCCATGGAATTCATATAATATCACATGTGTCACCCAAGGATTATAAAAATTAAATATTTTTTAACAAAAGTCATTAAAAAATGTTATGGTCACCACCATAAACATCTCATTTAAACATTACCTCAACAGGTGACTCAAGAAATGGGTTAATATTATATGTAATATCATCCCTTTAACTCACATTATAATTGAATAATATGAGGTAACTCCTGATTTAATAATCAATCCCAAAGCCTATGACTACGTTCATGGTCATCCCATCCATTTTACATAATCAATTCATTTATAAAAAAAATCAAATTCACAATTCAATTTAGATTTTAATTCATCAATTCAAAATTAAATATTGGACATCCAACTGAAAGGGGAAAAAGGGACACCTCATAGGTATCCAAATTCAATCCCCACCCATGGTGGTCCAATTAATTAATAAACATACCCAATGAGTGGTTCCAATTCAAATTCCTTAACCATTATTCATTTATCAATGATTTTTGTTAATTACATTAGTTATACATATCAATTCACTTCATGTATTAAATTTATTTTCAAAGGAATCACTCTAAGAAATTTCACGCATCATAATAGAATATATATATATATATATATATATATATTTAAGATTTAACATTCATGGAAAATAACATGATCACCAACCATAGGTTCAAGTGTGATTTATTGTCCCATATTAGCTCTTAATTTGACTAGTATTTGGAGAAAATAAAATAACATTAAAGGAACATAACAATACAAAAAACATATCTTACACCTAAATAGCACAAATGATACCAAACCAAATTGAAAATGGTGTAAAAAAGGTATTGAACTTATCATTGTGAATCTGATTTTTCTGACAGATCATGATTCTATGCTTATTTGGTGATTCTATGGAGAACCATATAATATATTTCCTAGAGATATCTCTAGGGGTGGAGTTTTTATTTGGGAAGAGAAAAATTAATTGGGTTATAAATATGATTAAATTATTGGAAAATCACATTTTCCCAATAATTTCTTGATGGAATGGTTTGGAAACTTGTTTGGCCAAACTGTGTGCTAACCATGCACCCTTTGCGCTCAAAAGGGGCACATCACACAGTTTCCCCAGACATTTTTATTTACTATGTGTGAACCATTTCTCAACCACAATAAAAAACTACAGTCATGGTTCCCTGTTATTGCACCTTAAATCACTCAATATATCAATCCATGTAGAAAATATATTTCATTTTTCAAGCCTCATAGGGTTATGAGTTCTATGTTGCCTTCCCAACATTGTTAAAACTAACAATTTGATAGAATATGTTCTTCCCACAATTTGGGTTCTGAGCGTCTAACAATCCTTATACACCTATGATACCTTTATGATGTCAAATCGTATTCACCTTTGGCTAGATTTAGATATTAAAAGGTAAAATTGAATGGAAAGTTAAATATTTCATATGTAATGAAAGAACAATGTTCTTACAAACAACACCATTAAATCAATTTGTCCCTGAATTTCCCTCACAAGGGTTGTCCAGAGTTTATGAGAACAACATCGACCATTATTCATATACATCAGCCTCTCGCTTCTAGGCCTCATCCTATACACGGTTTTTTTCCATATCTCACATACTAGAGGAACGAATTTTCCTTTTGGAAACTTTTTTCTATGGTCCAAAATATGCATATGATTCTTCTCAAAGGATGAATTTACTCATAACCCAATCTCCTCATAATGAAAATATAGAGATGGGTCTAGATGATAACACTAATGTTGATATACATTGAAGACGCTATACATGGATTGGTACCTCTAAGGTAACTGCAACAAAAATGTTACATGTCCAACACTCTTCATAATATCATATGGCCTAACATATCATGGTGAAAGATTACTCTTTCTCCTGATCCTCCTATGTCCCACTATTAGTGAGATACATAAAAATACTTTATTATAGACCAAGAACTGTTGAGGTATACTACGGTGATTTGTGTTTGATACCTATTGAGACTATGTAGTATCAATAATATTTTGAATCAACTGAACATAATATGTGGTATCCTAACCAAGATGAGTTCCAAGAGTATTTGACTCTCCTTCCTCTTTCCATCATATGGGTGATCGACATGGAATACCATACAAATCCTTATAACAATCCTCTGAATAATTTTATGAATGTTATTTTCAAATTATAATTCATATAAGGGTATATGCCTCTCCCAAGATCATGTAAATTCTAAAATTCATACATGGAAACTTTCTTCATGAACCTATAATGTACACTTTGACATTTCATCAATATGATGGTGGTATGTTATTCTCAAAAGAATCTACGTACTTAACATCGTATGCATTAATTACCATAACCATAATGTAATCCAATAATAACTATTTGAAATGGTATAGTGTGGGACACTGTGATGTTTTGTTATCTCACATATATACATCATAACAAGTTCGTTAACTGAAATGGTATGTTTGATAGGTAGTTAATTAGATACCTTTCTGAGCATGTCAAAAATAATACATAAAGAATTATTATCTCTTGGTTTCCAAGGTAAACCAATGAGAAATTATATTGGGAAATCAATCCATTTCTTCTAATGAATTGTTATATGTTTTAAAAGTTTGAATTTTCATTGGTGTTCTAACATTACCCACTGATTGGTGGATCATCTCATAAACAACCATTTTAAATCTTTTTTAATACATGGTCTCTAGTATTAGCGATGTAAATCTTGAGACATTTTGGTTAGGATGGGGTGAACTACCCAATAAGAATAATGGATGCCTCACATCAAATTCTAGTCCATTTATTCTAAAAACCATAAAATACCATATAAATGCATAACTTCATACATGCATATAGTCTAACTAGGAGGAGGGTCATCACCTACCACACTCTCTCATATGACTCAGCCCTTAGAGTCTAATAGCTACCTAAACCACACTCTACCCTGATTGGTAGAGGTAATAGGTATCGATAATATAAAATTATCTCCCTAACCATCCTAAACATCAATGTTCATCTTAGTTAACAAATTAATAAGATACCACTCACTACTGACCTACTGAAAAACTTGTCTCTAATTACTCCTACTATGTGAATCATCCACTAAATTACCATTACTATGGGTATAAGAAAGATCAATGTTCAGATACTATAGGTATTCAAAACAAATTCACTATCTGATATTCAGATCATGCTATGAAAATTTGTACTTGAGGATTTTGTAGTCCGTATACACCACAAAACATTCTCAATGAAATTAATGTCTCTGATATCACAATTTATGAGAAAATATATCTAACTTGAGATTGTGCATAGGGAAATTTCTGTAGTGTGACCTCAACTTCCATGAACCATAATCCATTACTCTATCTCTCTACCTATGGAATACACCTAGCATGATTCCTGATTCTTCAATGTACATAGTGTAATTTCTGTCCGTATATGGAAAATTTGGTATCGACACAAAATTCAATCTCCCTTTTAGCTCTTAAAAGGATAAAGAACATTAATCTAACAATATAAACATTACACCCTTCATAGTCAAGACCTTAAGAAGCATGTTTATCCATGAGATTTCCTATATGAAATGCATGTATGATTTGACTATCCCCAAGAAACTCCATAAGAAAAATATGTTCATGGGCTGATTATATGAAAATATAGCACTCAATTTCTCTAGGTCAACTCATAATCATGTATCATATATAATGTGTACCAATATGCAAATATATTCCATCCAAAAGTGATAATTAGTGAGAATATAATATAAATGAATCTCTCTTAGTATTTTCAAGATGATATAATGGTTTGAAATGGTTTTGTAGAGTGTGATAATGCACTAAGATATCATCCATGAAAACCAACACAAAATAATCTAGATAAGGATAGAAGAATCCATTAATCAGTGTGATGAAGAATACTAGAATGTTCATGAGACCAAAAAACATACCCAAATAACCGTATATACCTTAGTTATTATGAAATGTTGTTCATGGTATGTTTGATGGTCTGAAATGCACTTGAAGATTACAAGATATCAAATCAATCTTAGTGAACACCTGAGCTCCTCGTAGCTAGTTGAAGGGATCATGTATCCGTGATAGAATATAGTAGTTCTTAACCATCGTCATGTACAATTTCCAAGAATCTATACATATCCTATGATCTGCATTAGCCTATTTCAAAAAAAGTACTGGTGAAACCCGAATATAATTATTGGGTTGAAGAAACCACTTTTCCTCTAAATCCTGTTGATGCCTCTTGAAATCCTACATCTCAGTAGTAGACATCTTACAAGGATGAATATATACTATTGAATATCATTGCACTAGATAGATATAGAACTCTACCTATCTCATTGGATGTAATATTGATAATTCATCATGGAAATGTTCTTAAGATGATCATCCATGAGAGGAAAATTTACCTGATATATTCCCTTAGTATTTAGATATAAACTCACAATCTGGGTAGTTATCATGCCCTGTCCAGGAAGCTCAATTCTATTTTTGGCCATCGAGATATCCCATTAATCCTCTTGAATAATCTCTCAACCCTTAGGTTGTGCGAAGGTCCCCTTACAACTATATATATAAAAAAACTAACGAAAGATAACCACCTTGTCCATTCTAATAATGATGTCACAACCAATCATTTTAAGGATAAATAGGGCCCATGTGATGTGAAATCAGCCAAACTCAGGGTTCTACTCCATGTTCTAATATAAATCCTCCATTATAATCCCCAATAATGTATCAAGATTCATAAAACCATCAAATATCTGATCACTAAACATAAGGATCATCAAAATGTTAACAGATATATATCTACTTGAATCCCCTATATCAAAAAGAGATTTTTTAAAAGTAAAATCTACTATAATAATACCTCTCATTGTATAAGGTTTGGGATCCTAGTCCTTATGTGTTGGTTTCATAGTATATATATGGCCTGATCCATTACCCTTCGATACTTCCTAGCTACCCTAAGATGATACTCTATGTTGTCACTAAAAAACCTAGGATCTAACAACCAAAACCATAAACACTTCTATCGCCTGATCGGCCATTTGTACTCTATCTTCCATCCTGATGAGAAGCCATTGATCCTTCTACCATACGTGTACTTGGTGAATATCTTCTCTCATGGGATGTTTGAGGAAAATATTTGAAGAAGTGATTTAGATGGCTTATCTTACTGCATGATCAGAACTCGATTGTGTCTCTCAAGTGGTAAGTCCATGCATGTCCTGATTTTCCACACTGGTGGCACCATACCATGATTCGTGAGTATGTGGTCCTTATAATACTATCATCGTGTGGATTATCCAAATAGTTCTTCCTACTAAAAGTTAATCATGTACCAAATCTACATGAAAACTTCCTTAGATCTCACCCTCAATCTCATTCAGGTTATATTTTATGATAAGATCCTTATTGAATATTATATAACAATATATTGTTGAAATACATTCACCTATTATTGAATATCATACCTCATACCATCCTTTAATCACTTATCTTTTGAAACTATACATCCATGACAATAGTTGTGAAGAACTAGAGGCCTATAAAACGGGCTGAATAATATTTAACTAATAATTATATCAATACTGAGGGCCTGAACTCACAATATATATCAGCCCTCAATGTCTGGGGTTAGAAATAATCAAAGAAAGTTATATGAAAATAACTTTAAACCATATCTTGATAATTATACATCCAAGTAATAACATCCCAGAAACTCTTGGGGGAATAAAAAATCATTTATATATAACATCCCATTAACATTTCATTACAAAATTCATATACCATCAAATTCCATTTATTGTTTCAAAAAATAGTAACTGAAACCAGAAAAGAATCATCTGAAATAACTTTTTAACTCCCCATACCCATATCCCACTAATAGGTTCCCCGATTGTAGTTGTCCTCATGGCCTCAAGTGCATCTTACCAAATTCTAGAGGCTTCTGACTAGCGGCGAGGGCATTGGGTGTGTCTATGGGGAGACAATGCTTTAATCATCAGAGTGCATAATAATATATATAGAATAACATATCAATAAAATATGGATAAAATCATTCATACAATAGATTACTAAAAACAAGATTAACATCCAAGAAAAATATATAAAAATATATAAAGTAATCTCATACACTTGTAATGATTATGTATGTCATGTACTACAAAACATCCAAAATAGGTATTCATGTAAGGTGTACTAAATTTAGAGACCCAAAACATAAAGTACACGAATATTAAATTACTTTTTCGTAATACTAAATACATAACAAAAAAAATTCCCAAAGACCATATTAGTTTAGTGTCTTTGGAAACTCGGATCAAAATCTTCTAATCATGGTGAAAGATCTTCAAAATCTCCTATATTGTTATTCCAAATTTTTTTACCTAAAACTTTTATTTATATACTGTGGAAAAGAAATAATAAAAAGGGTGATCTAAAATGCTCAGTAAGGGTAAACATTGAAAACATAATACAATCCATAAACATTTGAACGTAAAAACATGAGCATAAATTCTAAACATCAATCTCTTGAGAAATGACAAAAAACAAGGTAGTACATAAGGAATAGATAATAAATGAACCTCAATTATGATAAAATAGAATGAGAATAAATCATTAAATTTTTGGAAAACAATTAAGCACATGGTATGATTTCCATAGTAGCCATGGCCTTGCTGCAAAAGCCATCATAGTGGACAAACTCCCTTACTGAATTGAGTTTACTCTTCATTCTAGCCCGGTATCATTGAACCAGATTATCGTACCATTATAACCATGTCTATCTCATGAGATATAAATCTTTACCTAATTCATTGGAGGGAGATATAGATCCCACCCATCTCAAAAGGAAATCATTCTTACTTGTGCCACAAAATAAACATAATTCATTCATCACAACCCAAAGAATAAAATGTGCTTCATAAACATCATCCCATCGTAACATATTCCATATAAAACAAATGGATATTATTTCGTCATAATAAAAATCAATCCATGTAAATAATAGATAAATTATGGTTGAAAAATAACCATATTAAATACTTTCATTTTAGTTAGAAAATAGTTTTGATAAAACACATGAAATGAGTTATTGAGGAAAATATCCTTTCTTCCTCAAAATAATTTTCTTTTCAAAAAATTACAAGAAATTTTAAAAGGAAAGGATTATGTTGAAAATAATCATGAAATATTGTAGAGGGAGCTTCATGAAAATAAGGCTTTCTGAAACCGTAAAAATTTGGTCACGCTGTATAAGTTAAAAAAACATTATCCTCGTACTTTTGTCGGAAAAGTCAAAAAAGATCCTTGTATGGTAAAAAAAATGATTACTTTCATAACATGTGGTAAAAGTCAAATATGGGTAAAAGGGACATTAAACATACATGAAATCCATTTTAGAAATCATGGACATGGATGATAACAATAACCCTAGTAAATACTTACGAATAGCAATCTCGGATAAGAACGAGATCTGAATAGTTATCCCTTACTGTAGGTCCAATTTCTTTTCTATGTGTCTGAAACTCCGGTATATTGGGTTTAACATTATTATTAACTTGTAACAAAACCATAATAATATTTATGATATCATATATGATTCACTTAGTTCTTTATATTACGCGTTTATTTGTCATTTCCATGTTAAAGTAACGTTTTGGGTATTAATTGTTTCATTTATCGTACGTGTTTGGACTTTTTTTTCTTGATATCATTACTTATATCACAATTTACTAACTTCCAGAATGTAAATAATGATTTATATATCATATATATTTAGTATATATATATATATATAATAGATAGATAAATGAAATTAAATACATCGTTCATGGAGGTGGTAGGCCATACGTACACATGAACGTTGTTTTCCTTTCCTTATTGACTTGAATGGAAGTAAGTAGATGAAATATATATATATACAAAAATCCAGTAGCTTAATCATGTCAAATATTTCATTATATTCATTATATATACTTTATAATCATTCTTTAATGGTTAACATGGAGAATGAATCTCATCGTGTCGTGGAGACGGTAGTCCATATGTACGGACGGGCGATGATATCGTTCCCATAATTATATGAATGGAATTTGAGATTTTGATATATTATCTCAGAATTATTATCATGTTATAATAATCATATATAGTTATTCTCTACACCATTATACCCATCCAATTATGGTGGTGGTGGAAAACAAATTGCACCACATCGTGAAGACGGTATTCTGTACGTATTCCTGCGTGGTGATTTCATTTTCTGTAGGATGGATAGAAGGTGAAATTGGGTTTTTTCATATTTATAATTACATATCAGTATTTTAGTGATACTTATGTTATAAACTTGAAATAATCGGTAGAAGAGATTATCTTTTCCCTAACGTGTCTCTTTTATACTTCTTCTTAGGGCACTAGAGTTGGTCTTTTGTGAAAAACAGAACCTCTATGATATAACTAGAGATGTTTAGAAGAGAAATGGGCAGGTTATTGAAGAGACAAATGTCTTGGGAGGAGGGAATTTGAGAGAAGATGGAGTTCCCTTTTATAAGAGGGGTGAGGGGTACCTTAGGAAAAATATAAAATATTATTTTATAATAATGTCATATTTAGTTTATAATGGCTCCAAAGTGACTTATTTCGAAGCTAAAGTGGCTATGGGCCGAAATACTAAAAAAATATGTTTTAGACAAGTTTTTATTACTATTTTAACCTTATCATTTAGATTTAACTCTAAGATAAATAATTAAACTTTTACCATGTCTTCTTGTTTTCTTACAATATATGGCTAATAATCATACTATAAACATCCAAAAGAACCCCATGTGGTTCATTATTAATATATATAACCTTATATAAATAATTTGGTTGAATATTATATTTTTAGGAATATAATATCAATTAATAATATAATATTTTATTTAAAAATTATTTTATGTAAATTTTGACATTATTTAGTAATTGATATTTGTGAAAATTATATCAACATGATTAGTTCGAAAAGAGTTAATTAAATCAATACTAACATTTAATATTAACCTATAACATTAGTTTAATTCATAAAAAGGCTCATATTACATTTTTTTGGGTATTTATAAGATCAATTATGTTAAAATTTCATTAATAAGGTAATTACTGCATCATCATTGTGTCATAAATAAATTACATTATTTAATGTCTAAAAATTATAAATAAATTAACATTATGTAGGAAATAATTTTCAATTTCTAATGAATATTAATAGGAGAATTTACCTTATGTATAACCCTATATTAAAAATGTTTTAGTTATTAAACATTTATTTTAACTCTTTTTACTCTTCATTGAATTAAATAATAAAAAATGTCCTAATCTAATCAAAGTGGACCTAAAGGGTCATATTTTTTTCCTAAGCTCTTTTTTGATCTAATTACACTAATAAAATAGAATTAGGACATGTTTAATGGTAATAATAATATTATTGTTACCCTTAATTACCCCATCTACTTTTAACCGTGATAAATAAAAGTAAAAAATTACTATTCACCAAAAATTAATTTTATTTTATCGAACCACATTTTACTCCTTGATATTAACTATGTCTTTGGTATTATTTTAATTACACTCAAAGAAGTGGTAAAATTAGGTTTTATGTAAATTTTCAAATTCTCATAGGAGGTGGGTAAAAGACGGTGAAAAGTTCAATAAAGTTTTTATATATATAAAATTATTATAAAATGAATCCAATTAATTACATTGAACTTATATAGGTATTATGTTTAAATTATGACCTAAAATAAATTTAAATAAAATAACTAATTATTTAAATAAATTTTTTTAATCTATAATTCTGTGTTTTTCACTATTCATCAAAATTTGAAAGTTATTTGAAAAATACCAAAAATTCACCCAAGGATAATTACGATATTCCGAATCAAAAAATGAAGTCCATTTTGAATGATAAAATTTCAAAAAGTGGGTATTACTATTCATAATGACTAGTTTATATAATATTTTAATAATATATCATTGTTTAGTGAAACCTTGTATTGCATACTACACATGCTATCGAGGAAGGTCATGATTGCGTGTAATGCAAGCCATGTCAGGGATGCGTGTAGTGCAAGTTCCCTTTGGTGTTGTATTTAAAATAATCAAAACATATTTCATTTATAAATTAAACAAAATCTATACTTAATGTTGCGTAGAATAATTTCGAGAAAACGAACATGAAATTATGTGTAATACGAGCAAAGAATAGTGATGTGTATACTGGAAGCTAATATGGTGTTGCGTATAGTACAAGATAATCTTGGTGTAGTGTACAATAGAAGACATCAAAGAAATTAAAAAATATATATCTCATAAAATCTCAGGGTGTTACATTCTACACCCCATAAAATAAATTTCTCCCTCGAAATTCGTCGGGGTTATATATGGTTTACTACTTCAAAGTTTCTTTAATAGAAAACCACATCGTAAAAAGAAATACCAAAACATAACATTAAAAACTAAAGTATGAAACGTAACGGTTACCCCAATTAACTCATCACTGGGTTTCCACATAGAAGAACATAGGTGAAAATATGGATTTGGAAGAGAAATATAACCATCAAGTTCTGATGGTGAGTGGTAGAGAACATGGGTATGAAAAATACAACAATCACAGAGCCCTAAATTTGTGATGATCTATGGTACCATCTAGGAAAACGTTTTTTAGTTTTCAAGATCATTTCCCTAAAGTTGAAAAATTGAATTTGATGAAATAATTATTTGATTTTGGTACAATCTAACCATTGGTCATTCCTTGAACAATTTCCACTACATCTCTTAAAGAAATGAAGTTGAATTAGTCAATCGTGAAGTGTTAGTAGATCATGTGATAGAATGATAAGTCATTCTATCTGTCTAAAAAAAAGGATATCAAAAGTTATTAAATATACATAAGTCCATATATAGTGATATTAATCATTTGTGGTTCCAAAAATGGACTTATACAACATCTATCTTAACACTTAATAATGTAAAACTAGTTTCTATTAACCATGGAATTCTTGTAGGACAGTGGTAGTTGATAAAGGTTTGTCGCACTTTAGTTGTGGGTTCGATTCCCGCATCCCTGTCTGATGCGAGGGGTTGTCACCCATCCTATGGGTTGTCCTTTTTCTAAAACTATACTTATAACATAATAAAAGTGTCTAGTCATAAACAATACTATATTCTATCTAACTTACCATTCCATTTTTTAGGCTTATCCAAAGTAAATCTATCCAATCTCATAGTATAAAGAAAAAAATATTACTAGAGAGGTCATCTACCAAGCATGTGATGGCCATCATTTATCCCCCAAATATCATAAGATATGTCTTTTTGGTCACATTCTTTACATTTGAATACCTTAATCAAGTATTCTCTCAAAATTCGAGTTACCTTAGAACTTCAGTGAAAACATGAATGCTACCAAAGTTAACTCTTTCCACTTACCACAATCCTAAAAATTTAATATACTCAATCCATGACTTCACATTGTCCTTATGTCAGTCATGAGATCATCAATACTATCAAACATATTATTTCAACCATATTTCTTCATTATGTTCCTATCATCTTCTTTAAAAAAATATTTCAATCACTTTTCAGGGTTATCGGTACCATATTCTTATGGAAACCCACAATTGGATAATACATAGATATTTTATTATACCTAAAAAGTACCTCCACTACATTTTTCATGAATTTAGGTACATAAGCCCTTCAATAACTCCTCTTCAATGATTAGCATTGAATATGTCTTTCCTTGATTTAGAAGTGTCATATTGTGCCAGGGCATTGAGTTGGGATATGCCCATGTTCTCCACATATAAGACATTGAACTCCATAATAGTTTGTCACTCTATCCCCTTTTCCCCACACAGATAAAATCATCCCATCCATTTGAGGTATTCCTAAAGGTTCTTCATCACTTCTTCTTGATAAGTAGAAATCATAATCTTCTTTCCTATAGGATCCTCATTATGGGAACATGCATAAAAGTCCATCATCCTCTTATTTGATGACTTAGGAATACAACTAATTTTTACCTTGTTAATCATATATCGTGATGACTGATTTGTCATAATCATAATATCTTTCCCTCTATACATTATGCAATTTTTCTGCTCATAGTCTCCAATTTTTTCATCAGATTCAATGTTAACCCAATTCCATCTGGTTCCCCCCATTAACAAAAACCAAAATGCATTGTGTAAGAAACAATTAAAATAATGAAGAACCACATATTCAAAAAAAGGTCACTTATGGGATGTCTAAATTATCACAAATTCTTTAATCCATGACATCTTAGGTTCACCCAAGGTTTTCAACATAATTCTAGGACTGTAACATATAGTTATACTAATTCTTAGGGACATCCCTATACATACATATAAAACATCTCTAGGGATCTCACCAATGTTTTCGTATCCTAGTTTCCAAAGGTTAACTAAACCTTTTCACTGATAACAATTATAGCGTTCTAGAATTACATCCAGTGGACTAAAATTGATACCTATTAGAGTACTCCATGGGCGGCTACACCCCCGGGGTGGGACAGACAACCATCCTCAGTGGCAGCCTTTTCTTCATGAAGCCCTTAGGCGGAGAGCCATGCTTCATCCAACGCTCACATGTGAGAGTTCCCAAGGATTGGATTCATTCATACCTCCTTTGCTCAGATACCAACTGTAGAGACCTAAAGCTTGACGTACATGGATATTACATTAGTTTTTCATAATAATTAATACATAAAAAAAATTACCAAAGTCCATATTAGCATAGTGTCTTTGGGAACTCGCAACAAAATCTTCTAACAATGGTGAAAGATATTAAACATCACCCGTAAAGCTCATCCCCTTTTTGTTTTACATAAAACATTTATTTACATCCTGGGTAAAAGAAAACATAAAAAGGGTGAACTAAAATGCTCAGTAAGGGTAGACATGGAGAACATAAAATAATCCATAAACATTTAAACGTAAAAACAAGAGAATAAAATCTAAACATCAAACTCTTGGGAAATGAAATAAAACATGGCAGTACCTAAGGGATAGATCATAATGGAACATAAATCATGATAAAATAGCCTTGGAATAAAACATGTAATTTGTGGAAAAACATTAATCACAAGGTATGATTTCCATAGTAGCCAATGCATTGCTGCCAAGACCATCATAGTGGACAAAGTCCCTTACTGAATCGAGTTCACTCCTCATTCCATTCCTGTATCACTAAACCAGATTAACATACCATTCTAGCCATATCTATATAATGAGATATAAATCATTACCCAATTCATTAGAGGGATATTTATGTCCCACCCATCTCATAATGAAATCATTCTTACTTGTGCCACAAAATAAACATAAATCATTCACCACAACCCAAAGAAGAAAATGGGTTTCATAAACAGCATCCCATCGTAACATAATCCATATAAAACAAATGGATATTATTTAATCACAAGAAAAAACACACCATGTAAATTATAGAGTCATTATTATTGAAAAATATACATATAAAATACTATCATTTTATATGGAAAATAGTTTTGATAAAACACATGAAATGAGTTCTTGAGGAAAATATACATTTTTCTTCAAAATCATTTTCTCTTCACAAAATTCCATGAAATATTAAAATAAAATGATTCTGTTTAAAATAATCATGAAATCTTGTAGTGGGATCTTCGTGAAAATATGGTGTTAGGAAACTGTAAAAATCTGTTCATGCTGTATAAGTTAAAAAACCATTCTCCTTGTACTTTTGTCGGAAAAGTCAAAAAAGTTCCTCGTACGGTAAACAAAAGAAAGATTGCTTCCATAACATGTGGTAAAAGTCAAATATGGGTAAACAGGACTTTAAACATACATGAAAATATTTTTTTAAAACATGTACAAGGATGGTAACAATAACCCTAGTAAATACTTACGAATAACAATCTCAGATAAGAACGAGATTGGAATAGTTATCCCTTACTATAAGTCCGATTTATTATGCATGTGACAGAAACTCCTATATGGTTGGTTTAATCATATTATTAACTTGTAAAAAAACCATAATAATATTTATTATATCATATATGATTCACTTAGGTAATTATATTACCCGTTCATTTTTCATTTCCATGTTAAAACAAGGTTTTGGGTATTAATTGTTTCATTTATCGTACGTGTTTGGAATTATTATTCTTGACATGATTAGCTATATCATGATTTAATTTCTTTAAGAATTTAAATAATGATTTATATATCATATATATTTAGTATATATATATATAAATGATAGATAAATGAAATGAAATACACCGTTCATGGAGACGGTGGGCCGTACGTACGCATGAATGATGTTTTTCTTTCCTTATTGACTTGAATGGATGTTAGTAGATGATATATATATATATATATAAAGTATCTTCATAATGTCATATATTTCATTATTATTCATTATATATACTTTAGAATCGTTCTTGAATGGGTAACATGCAGAATGAATCTCATCGCGTCACGGAGACGGTAGTCCGTACGTATGCATGAGCGATGATATCGTTCCCATAATTATATTAATGGAATTGGAGTTGATGATATAATATATCAGAATCAGTATCATGTTATAATAATAATATATAGTTATTCTTTAAACCATTATATTTATCCAAGTAAGGTGGTGGTGGAAAACAGATTCCACCACAGTGTGAAGACGGTATTCCGTATGTACGCATTCCCGGCGATTTCGTTTTTCGTAGGATGGATAGAAGGTGAAATAGGGTTTTTTAATATTTATAATAAAATATAATTATATTAATGTTTCTTATGGTATTCATTTATAATTAAAAAAATAAACAATAGAAATTAGAGGAAGAATGAAACTAGAAAGAATCGGTAGAAGAGATTACATCTTCCTTGACGTGTCTATTTTATAATTCTTCTTTGGGCACTAGAGTTGGACTTTTGAGAAGACCAAAACATCTATGATTTATCTTGAGATTCTAATAAGAGAAATTTATATGGTTTTTCTGAGCAATATGGCTTGGGAGGTGTTAATTTGAGAGAAAAGGGAGTGCCCTTTTATAAGAGGGGTGAGGGGCCCTTAGGAAAAAACAAACAAATTATTTTATAATAAAGTAATATTCAGTTTATAATGTCTCCAATGTGACTTATTTATAATATAAAGTGGGTATGGGTCGAAATACTCTCAACCAATAGGTTTTAGACTTGTTTAGGTCAATATTTTAACCTTTTCATTTAGATTTAACTCTAAGTTAAATAATTTAACTTTTACGATGTCTTCTGATTTTTTTACAATATATGGTTAATAATCATTATATAAACATAAAAAAAACCCATGTGGTTAATTATTAATATATATAACCTTATTCAAGTCATGTGGCCGATCCTTAGATTTTTAGGATTATAATATCAGTTAATAATATAATATTTGTTTTAAAAACTATTTTATGTAAATTTTGACACTATTTGGTAATTGATTTTGGTGAAACTCATAACAGCATTATTAGTTATAAAAAAGTTTATTAAATCAATACTAACATGTGATATTAACCAATAAAATTAGTGGAATTCATAAAAATTCTCAAAGTACATTTATTTGTGTATTTATAAGATCAATTATGTTAAAATTTCATTAATAAGGTAATTACTTCATCATCATTGTGTCATAATTAAAATGAATTATTTAATGTATTCAATTTATAAATAAAATAAAATTATGTAGGAAAGGTTATTATCTTTATAATGAATATTTATAATCTAATTTATCTTATTTATAACCCTATATTAAAAAAAATTTAGTTATTAAACGTTGATTTTAACTCTTATAACTCTTCTTTGAATTAAAGAATAATAAATGTCCTAATCTAATCCAAGTGGACATAAAGGGTCATATTTTATTCCTAAGGTTGTTTTTGTTCAAATTACACTTATCCAATATAATTAGGACATGTTTTAGGTTAATAATATTATTATTTATTACCCTTAATTACCCTATTTACTTATAATCGTGGTAAATAAAAGTAAAAAGTTACTATTCACCAAATATTATTTTTATCTTATCAATCCATATTTTAATCTTTTATATTAATAGTGTCTCTCGAATTTTTGAGATTACAATAATAGGAGTAGTAAAATTAGGTTTTATGTAAATTTTCAAATTCTCCTTGGAGGTTGGTAAAAGACGGGGAAAAGTTAAATAAAATTTTTATATATCTAAAATTATTATAAAATAACTCCAATTAATTACATTGAACATATATAGGTATTATGTATCAATATTGACCTAAAATAAATTTAAATAAAATAAATAATTATTCAAATAAAAATTTTATTTTAAACTATAATTCAGTGTTTTTCACTATTCTTCAAAAATTGAAAGTTTTCAGAAAAATACAAAAAATTCACCCTAGGATAATTTTGACACTCCGAATTCAAAATTCAAGTCAATTTTGAAAGATAAAATTTCAAATAGTGGATATTACTATTCATAAAAGCTAGTTTATATTATATTTTAATAACATATCATTGTTTAGGGAATCCCGGTATTGCGTACTACACACTCTATCGAGGAAGGTCATGATTGCATGTAATGCAAGCCATGTCAGGGCTGCGTGTAGTGAAAGCACCTTTTGGTGTTGCGTATAACACAATCAAAACATATTTAATTTATACATTAAAAAAATCTATACTTAATGTTGCATAGAATAATTTTCACAAAATGAACTTGAAATTGTTTGTAATACGAGCCATGAATAGTGTTGTATATACTGCAAGCTAATACAGTGTTGCGTATAGTACAAGCTAATCTTGGTGTAGTATATAATAAAATACATCAAAGAAATAAAAAATAATATATCTCATAAAATCTCGGGGTGTAACACTAAACATGTTTCAAAATTACAAAATATCAAAAATATGTTAGCTACTATCACAACCATCTGCTTGATCCCATGTTCCCCTAGTCCTAATATGTATTACAGAACTTATAGTAATGCGCTTGCACGTATCTATACATAAAATCATATAGTCTATTCAGGTACTCATGAGTGGCTAGAATATGGTGTGAGATATAATCCCAGAAGGAAACCACCCAATGGTCATGTGTGATATAGTTAGTGAGTATATAATAATAATTTTGTGAAAAAATTAATAGAAAATGTAAAATAAGTACCGAAAGTAAACAACCCATATGGGTCGGGTTCCCATTAGCACTCATCCACTACTAACTTATTTTAAATGGATGGAATGTCTCTAAATTGATGGTTATTCCTATCTCATTTTAAAATCATGTTCATTTAATTGATCAATCACATTTAAAGAAATAATTTTTTAGGACCTAGAATGTATTCCAGATCCTCCATTAAATAATGTTATCGAAAATTACAAAACATTCCATCATTAATATGTAAGGAAAATAAAAAATCCAAACTTTTTCTATGGATTAGGAAAAAATATTATGAATCATTTAATTTAATTAATCATTTAAGAAACCGAAGACTGTCATTGGAATTCCAAATTTGGAATCAAGGTATCGCTATTATTGTATCATGAACCAAACACCATTCAATCCAATCATAATAATTACACGTCAGAATCCTAGTATTGCTCTAGGTATGGTGTAACAAAACTATCCCTCGATTATATTATTTGTGGTCAACTATGTGATCCGTAGTGTCATCCATGGAATATAAGATCATATTCCCGTTGATTCCATCCTAGGTTGTCCATAAGAAGTCCAAGTATCACTCGAGTGTATAATAGTCAACACCCATGGGACGATCTATGGAAATACATATAAGGAATCCAAGTTTCACTCAATATTAAGCATGGTTGATGACAAAAGAGTTCTTACATAGTCATGTTCTTGAAATTTCATGGTATATCATACCTTTTGGCATGTAGCTTCCCATTATCCAGCCCCGCATGGTTTGAAGTAACAGAGCTACCATCCCCATAGAATTTTTACTCACTGTATGATAGTCCATTTTATTCCCAAAAGATGGTTTCCAAGTAACAAACAATCCAAGAACATCTCTGATACCTTCATGTGCTTTTAGAGTATTCAGACAGGGATGTAATTATATATTTACACTAAAAATTTATCCAACATATTATATTATGTATCTTAAGCGAAAATTGGGTTCATATAAAACATGTGTGAATTTGAGTGGTATAGGATTTCTCGACCATATTCAACACAAAAATCTATTATTTCACTCATATAAAGGAATTTACCCTTGAATAGAGTGATTATATTATTAAAATATAACGTGTACTCATAATTACTTATTTTACCGTCACATATAAACGAGGAACATTTTATCCATTAAATGATCCACATAATCTTACAAATGACCTTCCAAATATTCAAAATTATATCATTCTATATGTACATCGATAATCATAAATCCCATGGTCACTAGAAGGTAGTTATTCACATTATTATCTAGGATTCATTAATGATAATGGTAAAGGTCCCAAAGATGATAGATCATGTTCATGTAAGAGAAAATATAAGTTAAGGAGTTCTGATTCTAAAACTTAATTCCCTGAATCATACTTGTTATTATGTGCATGATGTATTTGATACAGTTTTATTCATTCATATTGAATTTATTTATCCATAATCATGTAATTTTTGGGGTTTGTAGAGTCATATTGTGTTATTTATTTAAATGTATTTTGATTAAAATATTACCAAAATTGTAAGAGGTTTTTTTATCAAATCCTATTGATGAGTTATAATGATTCATAATGAAAATAACTCTTTGAATACTGGATTATTCCAACCACTTATTTTATTTCATGTGGAATTTTATTTCTCTATGTGGATAATTCCACTCTTGATTCGAATAGTCCTCTTATATTATTTTATTCCCCATAAAAATTATATCATTAGTTAAAATAATTTTCATCCTTATTATTAATGGCTTCCCCTCCTTGTCCATATTTTCTATTCCCATCACTATTATCTTGTATATTCTGAAACCCATTTATATTTTACGACATATGATCATCATATATCCCTTATCCACAATTAAAGACAAAAGTTTTTACCTTCTTTATTATTTTCATTTTTAACAATGGTATATCAAAATGATAAAAAGGTTTTTGATCCTCCCATAATTAAATGATTTATTTTCTAATCTACATTTTTTTGATTAAATGTATACCATTTCATGGAAATATTATTGATGTTTATTTTTCATGTTTAAATATTTTCAAAACAATCCACTTCACCTTTGGAAAACATTATGTATTATTCAATGCTTTGTTATTGAATTTTTTTTTAATATAATATTTTAAAAAAAAATCATGATTTTACTTTTTGAAAACATTTTTTATTTTTCATTCAACATCAACTGAAATTTAATTTTTATGTTACATTATTAAAAAAATTCTCTCTTCACCTTTTAAAAATTTACTTTTCAAATTGACTGTAACTTCATATTTTATAAAAAATATTAAATCATTTTCAAAACACAATTTTATAATTTTGAATCAATTTTATATATTTTTATAAAGGATTAATTTTACATATCTTTTTCCATGTATTACCCTATAAATTTTTGTATTGTAACATTTTTTATTTAATTTTTGGACTTATCCCTTTACATTATTTAGTGGAATTTTTATGGTACCTTATTGAACTGTTATGTAATAAATTTCTTTTTTCTTGTGTTATTTATGATGCAAGGATTTTTTTTTCAAATTACATAGTTATATATGAATGAATGATGGGTGGGTTCTTATATCACTCCCCAATGAAAGTATAAAAATGTAATTTCGCATGAAATGATTAATTTTTGTGTGAACATCATGTGTGAATCTTTGTTCACATGTTCTCTTATTTAACATGGTTTGCGCCAAATTGATCAATTAATTTTTGTGTGAACCTACTTAAATAATATTTTTTCAATGTTATTTTTTTGTGTTATGTGTGATGGTTTCATTATATGTTTGTCTTTTGAACATGATCTAGGGACATATTTTCACATGAATTTTATTTGAATGTGTTGTAAGAATACTTTTTAATAATATTTTTAAGTGATCATGATATAGGATTCATTGTTAACATGTTTATTTTTGTCATTATTTAATGGTAACAATTTTTCAAAATATTTTTTTAGAACATGAAGCATGATGTTTTATTCACATGTCTATTGTGTAAAATTTATTATGGAAGCGTTGTCCACAAGTATTTTTTGTGAAAATGATTATGGTATATTTGTTCATGTTATTTTTATGATAATGTTTGCCTCATAATTGACTATAATGATATGTTTCAATTTCATTTCATATTTTTTATCTTTCTATGATTATAATATTTCACAAATTCATATTTTCTCAATCTTTTACCATGGAGTATATTAGGTAATTGTACGTTACATATCAAATATAATGACTTGTGAAATAACTCATACTATTCATTATTTTAAATAAGATATTTTCCCCTCCCCTTATTTACACATATTCTTAGAATAAAACACTTTAAAACATATTAATGATTTTTTCAGTTTACTGAGCATTTATTCTGATCCCTTTCATATGTTTTCATTCCTCATGTTATGAGGTTGAGTAAAACATATATGGATTTTAAAATGTAGTCTGTTGTAGTTTGATTATGGACAGAAAATAAAAAGTATTTTAAAAAAAAGGCACTGACGTTTTTGGTTCTCAATTAAATTGAATCTTATGTTCAAGGGATAATGTTATTATTTTTGAAATGTGATGATTAAACTATAAAAATAATGAAAATTAAATATTATTTTATCTTGAGTTGTAATATATATATAAATATCCCATTTTGAATAAATTTTCATGGGTGGATCATTATTCGTTGAATATATTTCTTAAATGCTTGTTTTTATTATTGGTGTGTTTTTATTCAAAAATTAATAAATCCATAAGGGTTTATTTTACAAACATTCCTGTATTTTGGATTATTTATGTTTAAACCCATATTGATTGAATTATATTTTCTTTATAATCTTAAAATAATAATTTAATATTATTTTTTTAGTTCGAGGGTTTTAATGTTTTTATTCTAACCATTAATCCCTTTGATACAAAAAAAACACATAAATATGGTTATCAAGAAAATTCATCCTTATAACTCTTCTCTGGGTCAGGAATCTTTTTCTTACATATCTCTAATATTCAAATTAGATTATGTAATATTTTATCTACTTATAAATGATTGGTGAATGTATTTATCTTCATCCATGTAAAAATCAATATAATTTAATAAAATAAATTTTTGAATTGTTTTTTTAACACACCATTTGTGATTGTGGGAAATGAATGTCGTTTTTAACCTTTATAATGAAAAAACAATTGCCAACACTATATCCAATATTTTAGATTTATATTTAATTAAATGTTTATATGGTGCTACAATGACAAACCATTTTCATTAATCTATGAAATATTTATATTTTATTTAAAAATAAAAAATCAATTCTTGCTAAAAGGATGGAATTTTTTTCAATAGATTTATATGTTAATTCTTACAAACAAAATATAGTTAAATGTTCGTGGAATTTTATTTTAAATATAGGCTTCTATTTTACATTATAATTATAAAATGTTATTTATTTATTAGTAAGAATTATTTTTAATGAATTGATTGTTAGTAGTCATCATATACTAGCTTTTGGATTAAACCTTATTTTGAGACCATTGATATTCTTTTTATCATGTTCCTTATCTCTCTCTATTATTTATTACTTTTTTTCAACAATATGTGTGTTTCTATAGCATTAATAATTAATATATTAACATTTGAATTAAATTGATATTTTAATAAACATATACATTTCAATATATAGTGTCTTTTAATGAGAGATTATTTATGAATTTATTTAATTTACTAGAGAAATTAATATTTTCTATGTTCATTATTTAATATAGATTTATATTTATTTATATAGAGTATTTATTAATTTAATATGTAATGATTTTATATATAATTAATGAATTTTACATATATGAGTGATGAGTGGGGGCCTGTTATAGATTTCCCCTCCATGTTTTAGTATGACTCATGAGATAAATTACTGACCAAATTATTTTTGGTAAATCATGAATACCAAAAAAAAAAATTAATTTTTTTCGATATTTCATTCATTATAAGGATAATAATTTCTTATAAATAGGCCTCTATATAAATATTATGATGTTCAGAATAAAAAATTTAATTCATTAATGTTTTACTTATTACTCACCATGTGATTGTTATATTGATATTTTCCATGGATATATTTTAAACACAAATTATTGATTAATGTTTTTATGTATTGATTATCTAATTTACCATATTTTGAATTCTTTATATACTCATGATATATCCCATTTTATGATTTACAATAATGTGTATCTAATCCCACCATTAATTTTGTTTTTTAAAGGATATGTATGTGTAATCATTGAATGAATTTATAGGATTCATCATTTATTTTCATGATACATTTTATTTTTAAAATGTAATATTGAAATCATATTTTTTATTTTCTATAAGGAATACTAAAATGACTATTACTTCATATTTTAAACCCTTATATATATTGTAAAAATTTAATCAAATTAAGACCACTTCTACTTTATATAGTTAGGCTTATTTCTATAGGTACCAATGTAAGTGTAGTAGAAACCTTTGTGTATATATTTTTCAAAAATAGGTCGAATAAGTAAATATAATAATACATAAAAAACACAACTTTTTAGGTATTTATATTCAAAAGATTAATATTCTTGATGTTATGAGCTAATCGTATATATGGTATTGTTAATATAGAGTGGATAACCTTTTAATGTTATTTATCTCTCACATTTTCTCCATACAATGATATAATAGGACCTATTATCAATATAGAGGAATATGATTCTAGGTTTTTTTTCCTTATATGAAGTCATAAAAAATATGATGGTTGAAAACCAATGTAAAAATGGGCTAATGAAGAAGAAAATGAATATGAGAGCAACATCATGTTATAAATATAGAAATAAATCTCATTATAAAATAATAAAGGTTGTGGAAATATATTAAATGTGTAGTGAAAAAGTCCATCTTGATAATGAACGAATGATAAATAAATAAGTCACAACTATCTGATAATTAAAATGTCGTATGATAAAGAATTATTAAAAATAATTCCCAAAAATCAAGGGAAGCTAATTCATTAGAGACCAAATGGAACGTTGGGGATTATAAGATTATAAAATATGGAGTTGATGTTCATGATGCTGTAGTGGTTGGTATGATGATAATGCTCTAAAATTTATATATTTATTTTTTTGAATCTAGATGATATCACTATTTTTGCCTACCATATTTTCCATTTATAATATATCATTCCCTACACGCTTAATAAGGATTTTTTAAATCATGATTTCTTATCAAAATCATATTGAAACAAGGAAATGTCAATCAATACCCATTAGGATGCATAGAGGTAGTTTAATTGCACTTGTGGTTTTTATAGCTATGTTTGGCTTTGATAATCATGAATTGACCCACTAGGGACTACCAGGTTGGGAGTAATCATGGTGTGACACCCCATTCCTACATCCAATACTTGATGGATGGAAACCTATATTTAGTATGTATATTGCATACGTAGGAGGGATCTTATCCTAATTTACATGTACGCATGAAAAAAATCTACATACTAACATAAAGCAGAATGTAAAAAAATAAAATCAATTCAAAAAAATGTATAAACTAATTTCTATTATCAATGTTCTAATCATGTGCTGTAAATCATAAAGATCCAAATATAATCCCACCAATAACTATGAAAACATTTTGACATTCTATAATGGAGGATACTCCTATCAAATGTAACTCTAAAAAATAACAACACCGTTTACTGGAACTATGTTCCAAAAAATAAGTATACCCTTAATAAAATTTCATAAATAATTTTTTATACATAATAGATTACATGTGTATGAAGTACATGTATTGGTGTGTGTACAACAATACCCAGTAAGAAACCAAAAAATCACCTACCATATTGTATTAAGAGTGTTGTAATCAAATTATCATAAAGTAATGTCAAAAAAATATTATGTTTAAAAATAAAATCTCAAATGTACTAAAGATTAAATTTCTACCATAAATTTATCTTAGGATACTACTTAATCATTCTATGTAATTTTCATCTAGGAAAACTCAATCCATGGGTCTGATAACAATAATATCACTCATCTAGGAGGTTATTCCCATTGGGCCTCTCCATCAAGAGGTATATGCTTGAAATATGATGATATATATAAATAAACATGGAATATCATCCTGGTACCCATAGATATAACAATTTATATATGTAATATCCTTATTGGTATTGGATATAATGCCCAATTATTTTGGTCATGTGATTCATATCCCTACTTTAGAAAGGGAATATTTTCAGAGTATCACATCATGGGGAACAAAGAGGGATTCTTGACTCTATGCAAGATTAATTTCCTAGAAGGGATAACATAATATTCATACTACATTGTGTCTCTCTTTATATTAAGATATACTGACAAATACAACATGCCCTATAGAAAAATTTCTACACAAAAGAGAAGAGAGACCTCATACTACGGTAAAAAAAGTGCACAATGTTGATGGAGAACAAAATTTGTGTCTTGGTATTCGATGTTATTAACCTATACTATGTCATGTGCCTTTTTTAAACTATTAATGAATACTTTTCTCATACCCTTGTTTGTGGATTTTTTTGGGTACTCTAGTCATGTCTTAGTACTGAGTAATGTCAGTGTACTCTAGCATATCATGTGTAGTTGGGCATGTTCATTCCATTGTACCATTGGGGTAAACACTAATTTTCTAGTTGTGTGACACGTGGTATATGGTTGGACTCATATGGAATAAGGTTTTGTATTTTTTACACACTATATTGTTTATCAATGGGACTAAAAAATATGTTGGGATTTTCCAGAAAACACTGGTTTCTATGTAATTTATCTCACCCCACCAATTAATGTATTCCATCCAAGAATACCACTTGTGAAACATTGATATGAGTTGAATAGACTATGATCATCAATGGTGGTTGGATTATAGACACTAATCCTTTTGTGATTCTATTTATATTATTCCACAACACTGCACTATCGGCCCACTCTTGGGAAACACATGATATGATCACTATTTTATGTAGACATCATCATAAATTCTTCATTCAATAATTCCTAAATTTAAACATATAGTAATGAACTATTGTGAAATGATTTTAAATGGGATATTCACTGAACTAATCAACAAAATATACATTGAATATGAACAAGTAAAGAATAATAGGATAAATTCCCAAAACACTTGAGGTATAATCCTCGTCCATTATTTAAGTTGGACACAAACCATTTATATGTGAAAAATGAAAAATGATGAAATAATTATGGATTGTCAAACCATAATAATTTCATATTTTTATGATGATAAATTCATTGAAAAAATTTAATAATTGACCCATTAATCAATTTATTAATATTAATTCAAAAATAACATAAGATAATCATATGGGGATAGATCCCACATAATAAAATAACCTACCATGAGTTTGGTTAAATATCTGAGAATGAATAGTTCTTCATTATTATCCATGGAGAGTTTGATGAACTCCATCAAAAAATGATCATTTCACTATGATCTATATTCCTTCACCCATGAACTATTCTCCAAATGTTCCTCTCAAACTCATGGAATATGTCACTAACCCTTGGTATTTTCCAAAAGTATTTTTAATATAAGTGATTTGGTTTTTAAACTTTTAATAAAAAAATATATATTTATATATATTAATCCTACCAAGATAAAACATTAGAAAAAAACCTGAAGTGAAAAAAATTATTATTGCTACTATAAAACCCTCATTCTATATTAAATGGATATAAAAATATTCCCATCTAATAATCCATTTAGGATTTATTCCATTATTCCATAAAAACTAAACTCACATGATATGATATATTTAATATTTTTATTATATCCAAACTGAGCATCCCTAGGAAATGGAATCCCATTTGGACTCAATTCCTAGATTCAAAATATTAATTTAAAATATTAAAATGTTTAAAAAATAAAAAAACTAAGTCATTACATTCTCCCCACCCGAGGGATTTTCATCTCAGAAAGAAAAAATATACTCAAATATGTGAGGGTACTAAGCTCACAAATAATTATATCACACAAGTTTTCTCTCCTAGTGATTATAATTCAACCACCAGACACACTGAAAGTGAGTTGATCAACCATGAAGGATTTTCTCCTTTAATTAATAGATCTATAATGGGTACCCCATGATGGTAGTTCCATTATTAATAACCATCTCAAAATAAAACATAATATGTTATGGGTTGTTCCCATACCTACTCAACAACATTTCATGTAAGTCATTATGTACCTAGTCTAACATGGGATGTAGGGCCAAGAATAATAGAACCTCAATTACCCAAAACAATATTCAGAAGGGGATAATGAATCTAATATTCAACTTTGAACCTAGACAAAACTTCTTAATAATAGTAAAGGTGATACCATCATGAACACATGGTGACTCTAATATATTTTTAATTAACACTTCCGTTGATTAACATAAGTCTTTTATCCACATTGTTTCATCTTATTCATTCCAATATGATATCAACCATCTCTTTTATCAATCTCACAAACTCTAGTCCATTGAGTGCATACTCACCATGATCATTCCAATGCAATAGTAATACTAAATTTATCCTATGAAAAGTGTAGAATGGTTCCACACAAATGGTGGAGTGGTGAATGTTTTTATATGAAAACTATATAAAGGTATGTTTATCCATTTAACTACATATAAAGTCAAAATTTTAATCTTAATGATGATCCTCCAAATCCTGAATGGTCAGCTCAATATAGCCATATTTTTGGTATTCAAACATAATGATGAAATGAATCTAAGTCCCAAATACTTCCTATAATACTTTTTTTAATCAAGATGTGAAGTTAGTTTCATAGTATAAAATTATTGTAGAGGGAACTCAATGAATATGGACTATCAATTTCATGTAATTACATCCTAGTATCTCTACTTAACACTTCTCTTTCATGGCTGGAGAATGTGATAACTTATTGAGTCAAGATATGATCGCCCAGATTGAATTTGACACTCTTGTTGATAGTGGAATAAATCCCATGGAGTCCATAGTGATATTATACCACCTCCACTATATCACATCATAGGTTTGAGAAAAAAAATCTAGAAACTAGTTTTTACCCTTTACCATTGAAGATTTCTCAAATTTATAGGTAAAATCATCTAAAAATAATCATGACTAGCCCCCAGGACCAACGTCAAACATCCTTGTTCATATATGCCACATCAGGATATACTAACAAGGGGGATTTATGAATCTCTCTAAACACCTCTAATCATAGCTTCACCAGTACCATGTTATACCCTTGGATAAGGATGAAATGTTCCCCACCGTCAGAAAATACATCACTAACATATAAAGTGGTTATCTTAAAATTAAATGTCTCATAGTCAGTGTCTATAAGATAAGAATCAATAACATGCTATAAATGTTGTGGGATAAAATCATAAATTTTTTGTATGATTCACTTTCCTATTAAACTGAGAACGACTATAATGAGCCCAAATACTCTGATTCATCAATCAAAAACTACAAAAAAAGTCTCATACTAATAGTATCTATGACCACATTCCACATCCCATGAGTGTAGACCACCTAAAATCCATAACCACGATATAACTATAGTCATATCTACTTTCATAAATTATGAAGATTCAATAAAAATATATTATTGAGACTATTATTTTCAGAATAAATGATAAATTATTCCCCCATATGGGACTATGGTCACATTATCATGGTGAATACCACTACTTATAGCTCCAGATCAATTGTCACATTGTTCCTATCATCTAGTCTCAAATATGTGTACCCATAGGCTATCCCTGATTTTCTCAACATCATGAAACAACCTATCCATGATTTAAAAAAATATCATAACACCATATACATAATTCCCTCCACTAGACCTCTCAAGGATGGGAAAACTCATCTGCATTTACTACAACTCATAAAACGCCATCAAGAACCACTCTGTCCACAAGAAGGGATTCCCCTAATGATTAAAAGTTATATAAGGTGTTTAAAACATTGAAAAATTAAGTAAAAACTATGATTTTAAATTTTCAACACAATGAATCTTTGAAACTCAGTGGAACTGTTATATTTCTCCCAAGTTAGCATTGCCTAAACTATAGATGGTTCCACTAATACTCCATCTTCAAAGATGAAATTACCTAAAAGTTGACCTCCTAAATATAGATCTTATTTTTATAGCATCCAATAATACTACTTATCTTAGAGTATATCCACGAATATCGGCAAGTGTCTCATGTACTCCTCATTTTATGTTGAGTACAACATGATATCATCAATGAAGACTTCCAAAATCCATTATAATGTGGTTCAAAGTATCTAGTTCTTGATTCCAAATAACACTTCTTTAGAATTTATCAATCCAAAAGGTACCACCATATACACATATTGAACATAAAGATATTAGAATTTTTTTTCTTTAGTGTATCATTATATAGAACTTTGAGATGGTGATAAACTAACTAGAGGTCAATATTTTAGAACAACCTTACACTATAATACTGGTTGAAGAGGTCATTAATTGTTGGTTGTGGATAAATTTTAATTAAAACCACTAGACATAGGTGATATTAATCCATACATAACCTCAAGACACATTCTACATCTTAGAGAAAAACACTATGATTTACATAAGGGAATCACCAGTCTAGACAACTCCCTTAATTAAATAATCCTTCATGAGAACATTCATGTCATGAATCTCTTTTTCATCCATCTGTTATGTTTTCATATATATAATTGATTTCCACTAATGTATGCCTATTAATATTTCATTGAGTTAGTGGGGAAGTATGTATAACACATCCTTAGGGAAGACTTTTTCATACACATTCATCATGGAACGAAATTGAGAGTCCATAAAATATATTATTCCTTGGGTAATACAAGAAATTTGATGATAATTTGAATATTTAATCCTACATACGAGTCCATCATTTTATGCACGTGTTTCCTCCTCACCAATTATTTGAATCATCATGTCATAAATTAATACACACCATATCCCCAACCTAATATAATAAATAAATCCATGAACTATAGATATCTAATCCACGTATAGAATGATATCTTAAGGCATAATCACTACTAAAATTTTATCCAAAAAGAAGTTTTCTCCTCTAAATGTCTGGGAATAATATAACTAGAAATTTTCTATCACATTATATCCTTTATATTAATTCTCCAAAGGAATGGTTCATGAAAAATTCACAACTAATATTTCATGATCTCAAACATAAAATATGGAATGAATGTAATGGATCATTCCTTTATCTAATAATATTTTAGATAATGTATAAAATGAATAAATCACTAATCTAATAATTCAAGGTTCATATAGTTCATAGTCATATACTGCCTATAGTTGTTCATGTTACTAACCACCAGCACCTTGAACCAAGTGTGTACTACCAAGGGTGATTGTTGCAACATATCAGTTCATCAAAAACCTCCAACTACTCTCTAATCTCTTATACTACATCTTTCACTATGAGAAACCCCATAATATGGTTGTTTCCTCTACCTATGTGGACTATGTATTATCTCTATTTCATTTGTATCAATAGTCAAAAAATCATGGATGAGGTTTCTTTAACTATAACATGAATGTCACTGCATCTCTCTTAGATGATCGAAACAATCATAGGATCCATGAACTGCATACAATCTATCTTGATCCAATATTGTGACATTAGAAGAATGTAGGGATCCTTTTTTCTAACTACATCTACCATATACTAATTATTCAACTCCAGTGTACCCATTGAGTGCACAAACTATCAATAAATTATTCATTAAGAAGAATTCTCCAATAAAAATGATTTCTCGAGAACTCCACCATAAGTATGATTTCAATGTTGTAAAACACTATCCTAGATAAATATTTGGTGGAACAATGATTTTTATATAAATAATGAATCTCAAACCATATTCTTAGAGTATCATGAGGTGTTAGAAAACCTTAATGAATACACTACCACTAGAATATTTCCCAGCTAAATCTCTATAAGATATTTAGAATGAAATTCTAGAAATAAATCTAGATATAACTCCAATTAGATGTATTTTTTATCCTTTTTCCATAGAATGGTTAAATTTTGGTATGTTAGAGTCACCGGAATCCACAAATACCCCTTTAATCCAGGAATAAGTATCAATTCTAGGACGACCCTCAGATATGGAGGGGTACTAATTAGGAGAAAAACATTCATAACTTCCTCAAACTTTTCCTCGATTTTATGGGGTCTAGATCTCCCCAAAACATGAGGGGTTATTACCTATGAAACTGATGATGTGTTCTTAGTGAATTAAAATCATTGACCAATACTATTAGTGCAACCTTCTAATCAATGGGTGGTAGTAAGACAAAAAATACACACATAGGTACCAGCCCATATAAAGGTCCATGTACGGATGACTCTGTGCTTAGAATATCATCATCATAATCCATATGTAGAATCCTAGATAGAATTCATCATGGATGAACCCTATAAAAAACAATATATGTAATAGTTTAGAGTGTGTCATTGGAGATTATTCAAGAAGGACATGAAAACTGAAACCCATTATTATATGTAACATGTTTCAATTTTGTCGTTGAATCTAGGGATTATATGTACTATGTCAACTAATTGGTTATAATTTTTCTATCCAATGGATATATTATCCACCACAGTGAAACTATATTCCATTTATTTATTGTTGAACTCAAATAACATTAACATTCTTTCTATAGTTCCAAAAAACCTCAAAACTAAAATATCACTGTAATCCTGTCATGTGATGATTAAATTTGATAGTACTATATCACTAACAAACCCAAAAGGTCCTACCTAGCCTACAGAAACTCATGTGCCACACCCCACAGCCATATCAAATAGGCTTGGGGCTGGATACTAATGTCAAGTATCCATATAAAAAATATGGTAGGACTAGGCCTATAGTACCTATACCAAATCCCACATCAATAAATACCCAAATAAAACAAAAAATGATAAATAAAAATGGTTTAAATATTCATGTATTCGTCTATATTACACATTAATGTAGGACCCATGTTCTGAAAAAACTAGTGGTCCAAATATTAATCAAGTAAAAATTATAAAATTTTTCCATCTAGATAATAAGGAGGTTACTAGTATCAAATGAAACACTTATATCTAACCAGACCATCTTGGTAAAACAATTTTATTTCTCCTACAATTCTTCATAGGACTACGTTGAGAGACATGTTATCATCTGAACACACAAAATCTATAGATGAAACAATGTAGCGGTGACTATAAAAATAACCATTAAAAAACATCAAAATCAATAAAAATTAATCATCATGTTTGTTTTCACCTAGTTAATAAAAAACTTTATTTCATTGATAATATGAGATATTAAAATAGTTACATAGTTATATATGAGATAAATCCGTAACCATAACACCAACAAATGATCCTACTAAATACAACAAAATAATTTTCATCTCAGATACATCACATCATAATTATGATAACACTGAAGACACTCATATGAGAGGCCATGCTTCATACACCTCACTAATAATAATTACATGTTGGAAGTCTAAATTATTTTGATATATAGAGATGGAATCAAACCTAGAGGCTAAAGAGTATTCATAACCGCATCTTGATATACCCACTATGTAATGAATTTAATGATAATGTTTTTCAATGACATGATTCCAAGCCCTACCTAATGAAGTATAAATTGATAGAGGATCATACCCTAGGCCACACATATGGATTTAAGACACTATCTGAGACTAGTATCATAGAGGGGATCACATACAATTAATAGGATGTGATTACTCACTATACCCTCATAGGGATTGTGTATGGGAACACAAAATACCAAAATAAGTGTATTTTAAATAGAATAAGGTCCTAAAACTACCCTATAAAATGCTCATGGTTAGTATTGGCTATAAATGACAAGTATTATCTAGATCACATCTACTCGTGTGCTATAGCTCATTCTAGGGGACTTTGGTCTATGCTTGTGTACTCTGGGCATTCCCATGTACCTAGCCGTGTCTGTGTTCTCTAGATGTGTATGAGTATCGGGTTTTTCATATACTCTAATCATTCTCTTATAAATGGTCATATTTATAATCATGTACACCTGGGGTACATGTTGATATACTATTTGTTCCTCACATGGGATGTGGCATATCCCACATATCTTGTGATATTTTTTTCCCAAATCCCAAAAAAATAGATTGAGGAATACATGACATTTTTTCTTAGGAATATATACTCAGAATGTCAGGATTTTGAAAAACAACTAATATTTCCTAAAAAATTTACTTAGATCACATCTTTCATCATTATTGTTGTAAGTATCTAATATTAAACATTTGTTTGATTTTACCGAAATCTGTTTATCATCGATGGATGTATTCCTATCTATAATCATCTCAACAATCGGTTCTTGTCTGGACACATTGTGACACCATCAAACCATGCATGGAAAACACTTGATCAAATCCATGACCATCTCTAGTCATCATCACAAGTTTTTTGTGAGATCAATGTGAAATCCAAATAATTCTAAACTATCTATGTACAAAATAATTAATTTTCAATGATTGTTCACAAGGTATTCCTTGAACCACCATCTAAAAGAAATGTTGTCATTAAATGTGCGGATAAAAATGGCTCACTAAAAATCATGAATAACGAAACATATCCATTTATTCGGATAGACTGAATTCATTTTCATGGTAATGTGGAAATCATTATAAGTAATCATTCACTATAAAAGCATAATAATATCTTATTTTTATGAAGGTAAATTCATACCCACAACTCAACAATAAACCCTGGAATCAATAGTTTAACATTGATTCTCATTTGATATAATGTATTCTTAAACAGATTAACTAAAATATAAAAAGACACCCTACATCGAATTTAGATTACTCCCTAGTTATATATGCTTCTTTTTCATAGTCTATGGGAATATTCATTAAATCCTTTGAAAAATTATTGATTACCCAAGATCTATTATCTCTCATACAACATCTATCCTCCACTGTCTCATCTTAAATCTCTAGGGTTCTCTGCCAAACCCTAAGGTTTTTCGAAAAATTTGATTAAAAAAAGAATTTTTTCTTTTGGGTAAGTAATAATTAATATGTATATATATATATACTAGTAATCCCATGATTAGACTTATGACAGAAACCAAATGAAGACAAAAAATATGCCACACCTAGGGTAAAATCCACATTCCATATTTTTTTATAGTCATAAATTTCCTATTTGAAAATCCATTTATTAGATATAATAACATTTCATCAAAAATTTGTTCTTGTGTTATGATTTAATTAAATTTTTTATTACTTCATAACTGATCCTCTACGGGCCCTACAATCCCCTGTAGACTCAGTGCCTAGAATTGAAAACATTTATTAAAATATTCCTTGGCCTTAAAAGTAAAGAAATGTTAAATTGATATAATCCCATGTATTAATTGGATTTTATGGTATAATGAAAAAACATTCCAAGAGGATGATATTATCATTGATAAATGATATGAGTAATCTCTTACTTTTTCAATAAATATTGCATCAATTGAATCATGTTTGGATCCACCTCTAGTATCACTGTTTAATGTAATTAATATAGAAGAAGAGAATACATAACCTATGCATGAGAAATGTATCATTAGAATAAATTATATATCAAAATTTAAGAATTGAATAGATATACTTATAAATTTGTTACATAAAAAATCACCTCAGTGTGATGTTTATTTTTCTAGGGAAGTCATCCATAATAGAAAATCTATTTATATGACTCCCAATTTATTGTTAATTGTGGTATTAGTGGTACTAAAGAAACAAATACCAGTGTTATGTAATTACTGATTCAATTTACCTAGTACACCTCCTTTGAGATCCCATGTTCTTTTTATTAATAAGAATGATTGTTCTGTGCTATTATTATTCGATTATAGGGAAATAAATGTCATTATTATAAAGAACATGAATTATATACCACATATTCATGAATATCTTGATTAAAATAATGGTTTTTAATAATTTTCAATGATTTAACACCATTATATGTATCATTTACTACCTGAAATAAAGGAGTATATTATAACTATGAAATTTCTAAAATTTTATGTACATTATGAGTTTTTAGAAATATAATTTGTATTGTCTATTTCACCCTCTATTTTTAATGATCTATGGAATAGAGTATTCAAATATTTTCATTATGATTTCATTGTGGTATTTTCTATTAAATATTGGAATAATATAATGGCTACAATGATTTTATAATTAAAATAAGAGTCTTTGGTGAATCTTTCAATGAGAATGAGTTATATGGGACTTTTAGTAAGTCTAAATTATTATTATATGTTATTTGTTTTATAGGAAATATTTTATCTAAAGATGTAATATTTATTGATCATTCAATTAAAATTTTAGTTAATTAATGTAATATACCAATTAACATAGTATATAATTATATTTTCCTAGTATTTATTGGATTCTAACAATTATTTTCTAAATTTTTTTTTGATTAGATAACCAAATAAATAAGTAAACATGAAGAGGGATAATGATTATATAGTTATATGAATGTAAATAATTTTTTGGATAACTGAAGAAATGAATTGTCATTTCAATAACATTGATATTATAATCTAAAAGGTTTGGTTTTATGCTTTTTAGTTATTCATCAAAAAGAGGACTCTTATGCATCCTTATAAAAAAATTAATGTTTTCCTTCTGATACATCAACATAGGTAAGGATCTATGCATTGATTTTTCAATGAAATGTTAATGAAATGGAAGACATAATATTTTACGTGAATATGTAGAGGCATTTTCTTGGTGGTGATGGATGATAGATATATACTTTATCCTCGTACAAGTTGATAAACAAGGACTTGTACAATTGGGCTCAGGTCATCAACCATGCCTTCCCATATTCTAGAGGCTACCAACTAGTAGTGGGGTGTATGATGGTCTACTTGGGATATTACCCACCCTTAAGCATTGAAGAAACTCAGTGGTAAATAAAAACATTATAAAAATAAAGGCATCACATAATCCATCCTAATGAAAAATAAATGATATAAATGAATAAAGAGTATCATATATATATGATGTCATGGAGACAAAAAATATAATGAAAATAAGAAATGGTATCTAACATTAAAAATTACAATTATGGATAATAGAGAGATAAGACAAAAAAAATTATCTCTATGAGGATCATAATAATAAGAATAGTCCTATTCTCATAGCCCTAAAAGAGATCAAATCTCTATTTTTGGGAAATCCACTTTATACTTAGTAGTATCAATATAATTTGACCTAATAAAAAATGACTTCCCAAATATGATTTGCGTAAAACTAATCAGGCCACAACTAATTGTGTCTAATTGAAATTTTTTCTATAAATATAATATCTAATATTTTACATAATTAATAATATCAAAAATTAATGTAAAGAGATTAAGGTCAGGCTCGGTCTCCTCAAGATATATCTGTTGGACCCGAAATTCTTTATCCTATGATGTATGTATATAATAATAGGATAATTTAATTTGTTGATGAAACCATGAAATAAGTCCGTGTAATCCTATAATAATAAACATGATTAATCCAATGAATGCCGATAAAATTCGTGACATTTGGATGTTGAGCCACCACATGGTGGTCAACAATGATGTTTTCATATTTGGTTATGAGAGTATTGTAATTTAAACACCCTTTGAATTAAAATCCTAATAGTTTCCAACCAAACAAAGTAACATTATCCACATGTGAGGGGTAATCCGTGAATAGAAACTAAGGGTCTGGCTCAAGGAATTCCTTGTTTAGTGACATTATGTATAAATAGGGATATTAACCCATGCATTCTAAATTTTTTGAGAGGGAGATGAGTCCATGATTTGAATCCAATGATATCATAGATAAAAGTGAAAAATAACAAATGAAATAGGGGTTTACCACTTATAATTCAAATAATTTAATTAGGTTTCATCCTATCATTTTACTCTATGCCTTCTAAAATGAATCCAAGGCATGATCAAGGCATGAAATCCCATTAAGAGTGTGATAAAAGTTTATATCATAAGTCATTATCGTTTAGTAATTAAACATAACTTTAGGTGAAGTATCCAATATTTTTCATCGTTAAATTGGTCTCCTTAATATATTATACTTTTAGGAGACAAGAAAAACACACAAGAAGTGGTGGTTTGTTTACTTATGTTGTGTATGGAATTCATGGTATTTTAATCACACACAACCAATGTGGTGGTTTGGGTGGAGGTCCTTATCTTCTAATATATTCATATGTTCGTAATCATGTCTAGTTTATGTTTTATGTGACAAATTAAATTTTTAATACATTTTTAGTGGAAACTATATGATTTATAAGGTATGAAAATGTGATATATATTATAATAATAATGATTTTAGGTATAAGAAATATAGCATCTACACATACGCTGTATACGACTCCTCATTTAGTGTCGGGCTAATATTTTGTTTGGAATGGGATAAATTGTAAGATAAAAAAATAAAAAAGGTAATAAATAATATAAATGGTCGGATAGATTTAGATAAAATTAAAAATAAGGAAAGGAGTCTAACTGAGTTTTGTCCTTAAATTTTCAGTTTTATTATGACCGGTTGTGATGGATTCTAAAATATAAGATATTAGATCATTCAATAACCTAAATTGAAGAATGTAGAGGTGTGGATGGGAATATTACATGAAAATGATGTTTTGGAAAAGTGGATATCTTCTTTTATAATTTAAAAATGAGAAAATTATAATTTACATATTTTTTAATAGGGTCCATTGTTTTCCCTCATTATTAGAAATTTATTTCCCCAACCATGCATCCCAACTATCTTGGAGAACCACACATCATATGATTTTATTCGGTGGTTTAAGAACTCATGAAAAAATTATTAACTATGAATCTATAAATTTTTTTCGATCTCATGTTGTCTCATGGGGATCTACATAAGGATAATAAATACATGATCCTGTCATTTCTGGGAAACATGGATGAGGTGAAGAGTGATCCAAACCATGAACTAACCATGGGCCTCATCTTACTTATTTATAAACATGATATCATTGATATAAACCATTCTCGAATCTCTTTAAAATTCCATTTCCACCATGTGAACTGAAATTATATTAATATAATAGGATTGATAGAATTTATAAGGTTTTGTGCATTGAATAAGAACAATAATATTATAACCAATCATCTTTAGGATTACTCTTCACCATGTTTCACTTCTAATGGTTGGTTATATGCCTCTATGAATAAATTCGTACACTAACAATTTACATCAAAATAAAATTATGATGTATTCTTATATACATGTTCATGCATCCATTTCATGAAATACATGAATATTTTTTTCATGGGAGATTTTTCATGCCATGTTTGTCGATACAAACTCGATTCTCCACAAATGAAGTTTCAGCATCCATATCATTGTTCATAGAACTCAATTCATGAAGCTTGTTATATTAATAATTATGGGGATAAGAAACATGGATTACATTATAAATATTCATGTACATGTGTGTAAGGGTTAGATGGTATGCTACCAACCCAAACCTCTCCATTGTAACAAATGTCTCAATGATTTTAGGTTCAAGCATACCTTTCCTCCTAATTTGTCAATGAACCACTCTAGAGGTCATATAGAAGAAGACCCAATAACCAAACATAATATATATTGGTTTATTTTGGATTATGGAATAATTATTAAACCTTATTTGTTAATTTCATTATGTTTCTTAATCAATTATGCCTAATCTTACGTCTCTTGAATGATATGCAGTTCGAGTAGTACTGCCTCCCAGAACTCTAACCCGCACATAGGTGAACGGAATGGCCAACCATGAAGTTACTAATGAGTAACCAAAAATATATTAACTTTGAAAATAATATTCAAGGAATAATAATCACGAGGAATGCTATTTATACAATATTATCTTAAATTAAGGACACATACACAAAATATCACCTCTCAAACCTATATAATTCACTCAGACTGAATATCGGTCAGTGGGTGGTATGTTTTACTCAAAATTACATATGAACCTATATCCCTCTGTAACACCTTATATAAACAATAATTAAACAATTAATCCATATCGAACACAATTATATGTGGAATACCATGAATAATATTTATCTCATAAGGAATTATCCTTCAAATCATTTCCACTAATAAGTTCTCCTATTAAAAAATGAAGTTTTTTAACATTTTCATCCAATCCAAAATCACCCATATAGCTTCACTGCAATGTGGTGACACTAATAGCCCATTTATAAAATAAATATTGACATTATTACTATTATATTTCAATGTGATTAGTTGACTTAAAAGGCTATCATTCCACTAGTGTTTCAATTTCTCTTGCTAATATGTGAAATAGAGAGTAACAAAGCCTATGATCACTCCTTTCATCCTTGGCCCCCAATACAGGAAGCGAAAATCACGATATATATATTTGTGATTATTTGATTCAATACTAATTTGGAAGAATTATATTATTTCATTATTTCCTCAAAAATTTCATAAAAACCCAGACACAACCATGGATATTCTAGATATCATGGTTCTCGTTAACCCAACCAAGTATTGGGTCCTCACTAGAACAACAATACCCCACGATCAAAACTTATATATATTAAAGTATAGAACCATTAACTCAATAAATAATTGATGAATTAACTGATAAATATATTATTATTTGCTAACCATGACATTCATGAACATCCTGATGCATTTTAAAAAGTAAACCCAAAATATTTCCTTCACTATAGGCCTCTTTAAAAGCCAGAGTTTGACTATTTCAGCACATAGAATCAATGACAACATAGGCTTTCCATGGAATGTATTTAAGATCAATTATTAATTACTAAGGATACTCAACAAATATTCACTACATTATTTTCATTTAAAATTAATATTATATGTATTTGATGCTTATTTTGGTACATGCATACCATTAAATTTTCCCCTAGTAGGTAATTTCTCCAAAATGCAAGGAATGAATAAAAGTTGAAAACTTGTGGTCATGTGTTTTGTAATTAATATTTTGGGTCATCAAATGAATAAATTCTAACATGATTCCACAATCCAATTTCATCCAAATAATTCCCTTCTTGAAACTTGGCGAGTCATCATAAATTGGGTGGCCTCTATCAAACTCTATAAAATCAATATCGGTTATGAGAGTAACTATACATTCAAATCATTAAATTCCTTATAAAAATCATTATACAATAAAAAAAATTCAAAACTATTTTGAAATATATAATTTTTTGTTTCAATACATAAACGTTTTCAATTGAATCAACTATAATAACTGTTTTGTCCCATGAGGCTGTGAATACTGAAATTTCTATTGATTTCTTTGAAAAACAACAACTATCACTATAACACCAATATATTTTGTGAAATATTTTTTTTCAAATTAATTTAATATTTTTTATATTATTAATTACACAGAATACCAATTTTAAAATTCATTACACAAAACATCATGTTTAACATTCATTAAATGCACCATTGAGTTTCAACGAAAGGTCAAAAACTCTTAACATATTGTTATTTAATTTCATTTTTCACCTATATAATGGAATGGTGGGTATAAATTTGATATAAATAATAATTTCAATATATTATTTATACATTTTTGTTAAATTAATTATTATTGAAAAATTATTTTTAAATAAAAATAAAAACTATTTGAAGATAAAGGAAATCTTTATCTAAAAAACTATTTTATCCACACAAATATATTTTTCTTATATAAATAAAATAATTCACTTTTTGTGAATTATTATAAATATTTTTATATATTATATATGATATTAAAATTTTAACAACCATTTTATATTTTCTCTATGAGTATTATAATAATAAAACAAATTTTACAATTAAAACAGTGGTTTCTAACATTGAAATTTTGTTACAATTTTTCACAAGTTTTGAAATTAAAATTCACAATTATTAAAAAATTTATCAATAAAAAATATCTTCATGTTTAAAATAGTAATGTAAAAATTATCTTGTATAAAATATATATTAATTATTATAATTAATAAATATTATGATTCATTATGAAAATACACGTATTTTAATAATTGTCATTTATTTTAAAGAATTAAAATACATAAAATTTATATTAATATGGATTTAAAATAATGATTAGTTAAATTATATATATTTTAATCAAATATATTTTATTTTAATCAATTTCATTGTAATTTAATATATGAAGACGTTTTAATCTTTTAAAAAATTTCCCTTAAGAAAACATTGTTTTAAAGTGTCTGCATGAATAATTTTATATTAAAAATTTCCACTTATGTGAATGTAATTTAGAAAAAATGGATTCCAAAATTTTCATATAAATTATTTATATTTAATAGTATTGTGAATTAGTTTAATACTTTTATAAATAATAGAAGCATCAATATTAATTACAGTTGTTAATGTCAAAATGGGTTTAATGGGGTTAAACTAAACAGATATGGGGTAAAATTACATAAAAACATTACAAAACAAAATTTTTATATTATGGACATATAACCTATATGATATATGAATGGTCAATTTTGGAGCCGTATGGAGTGTGAAAAATGAAATTAATCGTTTTTTCTTTTCAAATATTAATATTTTCTCACTTATATTACTTATAAAAGCCACCAACTATACTCTCCTATTATCATTACCAAAACCGGTTAGTCTAGAAAAAATTTCCACAAATCACAACATGAATTCCCTCCTATAATCTTATATTCATTTCATTATTTGAAAATAAATTCTAGTATGCATTATCATGATAACAAAATGATGTTTTTGTAAAAAAGGTAATGTCCCAAACCAAGCATTGTAATTTATTAATTCATCCAACACATTCAATTATTATAAAACCATGAAGATATAATAATCATAGTATATTGAATATTATGATTTTTTGTAACGATATGGTCAATTCTAGATATTATATCCACTTCCCTTAATTGGGAAACGAAATTATCATTCGTGTGTATGACGAATACCACATTACGAACTGATGTTTGTCAATTTCTGTCACCACCTTTTACTAATGGAAATAATTATAGATTTAATGTTTATATATGATATTATTACTTCTCTATATATATAATTACTCATTTAAATTCTTACCACATAACTTATTTGAAAAAAATAATGTTATTCATGTGTATTCAGGATTACCTCCTCATGAACGTTTGTGATGTGTTTTTCATTTGTGTATTAATTGGATGGTAAAATGGATAGATTAAAAGAATTTATATCTATGGTATGTAACATAATTATACATTAGGAATAATTATTTGACATATACCTTCTTACTTTTCATTCCATTTTTGATAAGATGAAACCGTTCCTCTGTGTGACAAACTACAACCTCACGATGTAAAGTGATTGGATTACACTACATATGGAAGGTAATAATAATGATTTTAATGAAAATATTTGATATATATGTCATGAAATTTATTATATAATTGTAATATATTTTTTCAAATTATTTAATTTAATCCTTCATGAAATTGGAAACAATGTTCATGTATACATATGACCTACCATCTCCATTAATGAGGTATTTAATTTTTATATCTCTAACTTTTATGGATTACTATAAACATATATATAAAGAATATAAATTTTTTTTACGTATTCATTAAATGTATATATATTCTTAGGTCGTGGTCAACAAAATCTAAATGAAATAACAAATCAAAACATATAAAAAATAAAGTAATAATTGCCTATAACATGACATAAACATGTAATTTATAACAAATTGGTAATAAAAGATTAAATTAAATCATATATGGTATGATATATGTAATTTTTCTTCTATAATATATATTATATACATAAATTTATTATATATAATATTTGAATTTTTATGAATGAATTTGAGACTTATGGTAACATATTTTTGTCTCAATTTATCCTCTTTGGGATATTAGTTATGATATGCACCTATCCCTTTTTATGAGGTATGTACACGATCCATATGACATGTTATATCACAAAAATATGTATTTTCATTATATTAAAATATTTCATTAAATTTTATTCATCCATTTGGATTATGATACAAATGATACAAAATTGGTAATAACTTTATGTTACAATCTCATTTTTTATATTGGTTGTTTATGATTATTCTTCTAATGAAAAGAAATCACATGAACTATCATTCCCAGAAATAATGGATTTTATTATCCACAGGTTACTCACGAACTTTTCTAGTAAAATTAACTTTTTTATTTTCATAGGTAATTAAAATTTTTGATCAAAAGTTTTTATGGAGAATATACTTTATCCCTATATTTGTTATAAAACACTTCTCTTCCATGTTCATTTATTTTAATTGTGTTTTAATAAAAAAAAAATATAATTATTGTCAAAATATATATTTAATAATCAATTGCATCTATAAAAATAACTTACAATAAATATTCATTTAATTTTCCAAATTCTACCTATTTATATTTTACCAAAATTATGAGCAGAAAATTAGTCTTAATGTGTATGAATTGAATAGAATTTTAAAACATTGGACCGTTATATTATTTCAATATTATATTATATTATTCTATATTTCAATTAAAATAATTTTCAATATGTTTTGTGAAATTTCATTTATGAAAATGAGATTTTCAAAATGAGAATTTTTTTTCTTCAAGAATCATTTCATGAGATCATTAAAAATCATTTTACATCTTATATTATACATTTTTTGTTACATAATCATCATTAAGTATATAATCCAATTGTATCATCTATATTCATTTTTATTTTTATTTTTTATTATGATGAATATAGAGATATGAATCCCATTTATGTTTAATGGTTTATGTTATCGTAAATGCTTTATGATATTCTTAAACATGAATGTATAGATTATATGATGGGTGGGAAAAATTTATCTCATAAAATAATTTAGTAATGACTAATGTTATATGAGATCAATGTGTACATGGGATGTCTTCCCAATCCAAAAATAGGGTACACATGATTTTATCCCATAGCTAAAATTTGGTACATAGGATGTTATCACAAGGCCGAAGTGGGTACATTGGTGGTCAGCACAAGCCTAACATTGTATGAATATCTTCAATGTATCTTTGACATAATATTGTAAAAGTATATTCATATTGAAAAATTCAATGTCTTATTCCAATTTCATGCACTCATTGGTCATGTTATTTTATTAATGTATGATTCATGCATTATTAACTACCAAGATTCATGAGATGACTTATGATTATGGTCTAAGATGTACTGGGTATGGTTTTCATATTATATTTTCTTATTATACTGATGTCTCTATTTTATGACCATATCATCCATTCACATTATTTATTAGGTTTCTATTCCGATGGAATCTAGAAAATGAATTATATTGGACATTACAAATAATGGTTGTAGTTATGAAGAACGTTGAGAGGGAATACATATCTGAATTATGGACTAGTTATTTATGTATCTATGATTCCAAAGGATCTTGAAAAAAATTATTGTAGCATGGATATTTGTAATATGGAATTAATACATGTCATCTAAGATTTTATATCTATGTATGCGATGTTTGGAGTCAGTAGGTCTTTTTATAGAAAATTTTAGCTAACCTTTGTTTATGATGATGTGGAAACATTATTGGGAATAAAAATGATAATCCTAGGTTAAATAAAATATCATGGAATTTGTTTAATGCATAGTGAATATAGTTTACAGGAAACTAAATTCATTTACTGATACTAAAACTGAATTTGGATCTAGGGAAGAGGGTCATGTTGGTAATAAATTTTAAAATGGTGTATTGAGTTGGACATGATCATCACCTAGAACCCGAAAAAATGCTTTATTCCACAAATAGTTTTAAAAAATTGGGGGATATACTTTTTAAATTCATAATATTTTTATAAACCATAATTAAATATTTTAATACTTTATTATATTGAGTCATCTTGGAGAAACCTTAAGGTGTCACATATTGTAAAGAATGTGTCAAGATTTATATATCCTCTATGTAATTTTTTTGATGATTATGTTGTATTACCACACTAATTGCTATTCATCACACTATGATTTATGGTTTCATTAGATAGATGAAACCTAATTGAATTATTTTAAGGAGAATTCAATGGAAAATTGGAATATATTCCTTGTGTGAAATTGAATTTTATTGCTACTAGAATGAAAAATTATATTCATATAATATAAAAACATTTTCAAAAAATGAATAGTAGTGAACTTACAAATAATAAAATTTGTGGAAAATGTTACATTGATTCATTTATAGGAAAAAATCCTCCACCATTCCACGATTATACTGGTCCGCTAGTTTTTGGGATATATATCAGCACAACTAAAATAAAAGTTTACATTTTTAATTGTTCAGGACATGAAAAAATCATTTTTATAATCTATTAATTGGATGGAGAATATGATCAATGGTGTAATATTATCATGAATTAAAGGAGAAAACTGTAAAATTGACACCCTTGAGTGTGATATATTTGAAAAATTATTATTTTTGTAAGTAAATTATGCTTGTCATTAATCTAAAAATTGAAAAGGAACTACATGAGCTAAAATAAAATCATGATAAATCTGTTACATTCTATGAGTAAGTTTTTACAAGACATGCGATGTAAAATATTTGTGTTATAATCCAACAAATTATTATGGTTGATCAATTCTTCATTGTCTTAAAAAAAGTAATTTAATGGATTTTTTATAGTGAAATTTAGTAAATCTGAATAAATCATTCTTAGCTCTACAAAATTGGAAATCAAAATTTGAGTTACCCATAAATGTCTTAGTTTTTATAATAAAACAATCATGTAATTAAAGTGAATCTCCAAAAAACAAGGAGGTAAGAAGATTATATTTACATATTGTTCAATGTTTTGAAGGAATAATTAATGAAATTTTCTTCAATGGACTAATAAATGTTTTAGGTGTGAACAATATGGTAATCTATTGAATGAATTTAGAAGTAATCTGATCACATTACCCACTGATTCAAATAGACAGAATTTTTCATAGAAGGAAAAAACACATTCTAGTACATCTATTTTATAGATTTTTGGTTTTATGAAAATCATTTCCACACATCAGTGGCTTATGTGGATGATACGAAAAAATAACCAGCAATGATAGTGGACAAAGGGAATTATTATTTAATAATATTAGATAATGTGAATCCTGATAATTAGGTAACAATTATCCTACCCTCCATAGATTTAAATATAATGTTAAATTTTTTATGAATGTGCCTTATTATTAATAAATTCATGAAATTATAGGGGATTATCTCACAATAAATTGATTATGAAATAATGAAATCACATATTATATTCTATGATTACATTTATGAACCTCATCTTCTAATTAATATGGTTTTATATAAAATAGAAGACTATATATGTAATATGGGATAATTATATTTGGGAATTATATATTTATTAATATACTATTAACTTTATCATTATGAATACCATCATAGGTTTATTATTATAAAGTTTATCAGAATTTCACAGTCACACACACCCATTATGAGGTTATATTAGGTGGGGATTTGTTTATATTAAGGATATTTTATGAGACATGTTTCATTATAAAACTCAATGATTGTGTATATGATTTAGGGATGTTTTATTTGAGGAGGAATTCAATTAGTCATTGTAGACATATGATTAAAGGTATTACTTACCTATTGGGTTTGTCTAATTTTTTATGTTGAGGTAATTATGGTATATAATAGATCACCTTACAAATTAAGCAAGCCTAAATTTCGTTTAGAGAAGAATAATATTTGGTTTTACATTCCATAATTGGGATTAATTAATTTATAAAGTTATATTGATTGTCAAAATCAATTGTGTCTGATCGATATATGATGTTTGACACAATTTTAGGGAAAATTATTTTTTGAAAGATGTAGATATGGAGGGGAATTTTGTCATTGTGTATGAGCCTTAGATATATGGTAATTTTGAGAGAACAATTCTAAACGTAGAGGTTATAAATTTTTTTATGGATATCAAAGGTGGTTTGGATCAATAAAATTGACTAGTTTAGATATATTACAAAAATAACATTAACTATATGATTAAAATGTCTCCGCATGAACCCCTTTCTATAAATAATGTTAGAACTCTAATATATTAGATTGAAGTTGTAGAAATAATTCCATTGGGAGTGGGTATATCTAATTTAATTGTAAAAACGTTTAATACCATTCAAAAACACATACAAGAATAAATTTTTATATATAATTGTTTTGTGGATAAATTTTTATGCAATCTTAAAATTGAATTTGCTGAGAAAGTGTTTCAATGAATTTAACTATTACAAAAAGATGAGAAAAATATAGCCATGGTATATCAGTACCATTGAAATTATAGATCATAACAAGGACAGAGATTAGAGCATGTTTCTTATTTAAAATCTATATTGTGTTCAAGATTTGTTCATTTTTTTATCATGATTAAGTAAATAAGTGATCTATTACATGTAGTGAACTTAGTAATTGTACTGTTGGACCATGAACATTCTTATGGGGACCAACTATTAAAGAATCTGAATAAAATATAAACTGTTATATGAAATAATACCAATCACCGTGTCATTGTTTTGGTGAGACCAGCATATAAAGGTTATTATATGGGAACATAATGATGTAAATATGAATATCCCTCCACAGTTATTCTTAAAAAATTCATTAATTTTGATGGTGATATCCATTTTTAGGAGAGTATAATGTAACACCCTAATATTCAATGAGAAAAGAATTTTTAAAATATATGTAATATTTTTTATATTTTATCATTACATGAAATTTTTATTTTAGCTTATGTGACATGGATAACTGATTTTACCTTTATTAATATATCATTCCATGTTTTAATGAAATGTGGAATACTAGTAAAATATCATTATTTTACATGATCATTATCACATAGTTGCTGGAATAGTGGGTATGAATAAGATTAACCAATTTATGAAACTATTTGGCTTAAAAATGTATATGAGTTTAATTATTTTATGACCAATTAATTATAAATTAAAATATGAAATTATTTTAAAATAAAGTAAAACATTACTACAAAAGACTATTTGTATGCAGAAATAAACAATTTTTCCACAATAAATATAAAAAAAATTAAATTTTACAAATAATTTTGAAGATATTTTGATATTTAATATCAAATTAGACTTTTAGAATTCATATTATATATTTTTTTCTATTCATATGTTATGAATAAATCTAATTTTTTCTTAGAAACACTGTTTTTTAAGGTTACAACATTTGTGACATTTTGTGGGAATGATTCAAAAAAAACAGTGTCCATTTTAGAAAATTTATTTCACAAAATATATATTATTTTTAGAATCATCATGTACAAATTTTCATTGATTAAATTTTTTATTATTTTTGAAAAAGATGAATTTTTTAAGAATAGTGAAAAATATCTTCTGTATTTAGATTTTTCATTTTTTATTTAAAAAAATTTAAAAAATAATTTTAATATGTTTTAAAAATAATATAAATTAAAATATATATTTTAATCAAATATATTACATTTGAATATATTTCTAATTGAAATTTTATGTAAAAACTTTTTACACATTTTAAAAATCTCAATTCGAAAAGGTATTGTTTCAAAGTGTCTGGTGGTTTATTTTAAATTTAACTTTTGCACTTATGTTAATGGAATATAGAAAAATGGATCCCTTATTTATAATAACCATAAATTATATTCTAATTTTTTTGTAAAATTTATATTTTCTTATTATTAATAGTAAAATCATTAAAAATTAATTATCACAGCTAAGGTGAAAATGGGTTAATTGAGTAGTTAGACAAAAACTATAAGGGGTAAAATGACATAAAATATATTCAAAAATCCATTTTATGGAAATATTTCAACCTTATATCCTAAATATGTATAATATCATATTTTGGAGACTTTTCCATGTGAAAAAATGTGATTAAACCTTTTACTTTTCATATATTATAAGAATTCCACTCACCTCTCTTATAGAAGGACTCCCCCACTCCTCTCCCATTCACATTTCAAAAACCCATTAAATAAGACCATCCATGAAAAAATAATAATATTAATTCTCTTATATCATCTGATAATCATCAGTTTCGTTAGAAATCCTTCCAAGGATAGATTATTATTCAAACCAAATGATATTGTTCAAAGAAGGGGTAATATCCATTATCGAGCGATATATTATATTTATTCCTCGACATCATTAAATTATATTTAGAACCATGATGATAAAATAAAATTATTATATTAAATATATTTATATGTCTCTATTTTATGGGAATGACCTAAAACATATCCACTTCTCTCAATTGGGATACAAAATCATCATTTTTGTGTATGGAGAGATACCGCCTCATGATCCAATGTTATTCATTTTTCATCACCAACACTCACAGCTAGATATAATTATTGAATTATTTTTTTTATGTATGATATATTTTATAATATCATAAATCAATTATTATAATATGACATCCACCTTCTTACCTCTTAACCTATTAGATAAAAATAATGTCACCCGGGTGTATGATGGACTACTGTCACATAATCTAATGTGATATCTTTCACATTTACAATTAACATGGATCATAATAAGTATATTTTAAATTAATATATATGATATATTTAACATAAGTATATTTTTAATTACTATATCTCATAAACATGTATACTATCTATTCTATGGTGGATAAGACAACATTGTTCGTGTGTATAAAATACTACAACTTCACGATAATATTTTATTAGATAATGCCTTAAATGTAATTAAATTAGTGTTTATTCAATGAGAAAATGTGATATATTAGAAATAAATATGTATTTTTAAATTCTTGTATATTATTTTAATTACATTGTTTCAAACCATCAAGATATTGGTAATAACATTCATTCTAACGCATTCCCAAAAGTCTCCATGAAAGGTGTATTGGATTTTCTATATCTAGATTTCATGGATTACTCAAAATACATTTATAATTAATATAGAATATATCTATATCACTGTTAAAATTATGGATATTATGTAAATTTTATCAATGTAATAGGGAAAAAATTTAAATGAAACCCAAACATACACACACAAAACAAATTTTTTCATTCCAAAAACATGTATTTAACCTGAGATTGTTGATGGATGGGTAATAAAATGTCAAAGATAGTATTATATGGTATGATATATATTATCATGGACCTTTAATAGTTATATAATAATCTTAAAATTATTTAACATGAGTTTTGAACATGTACTATGGAATTTGAGACTTAAGGTAATGGATTTTCTTCTTAATTTCAATTTTTTGGGACATTGGCTATGTTATGTACATACTTTTTATTATGAGATACATATTCACCCATTAGAAATGATCATTCATGAACATATTCATTTAATTAAATTTCAAACTTCAATTTAATGTAGTTCTTTTATGAGGATTAATGTAAAATTTTTACTGAATTTGTAATGATTTTATATTGCAATCGCATAAATTATCCGGATTTATTATGATTATGCTTGTAATAATAATATATTTTTATTAATATCCCATGAAAATAATCAAATATAATATAATATAATTATTCATGAACATTTCAACTAATCGTACCATTATCCCTCTATTCTGTACTAAAAATGTTTGAGAATATGTTTTAAAGAAAGTCAAATTTATCTCTCCCTTTTCTCAAAACCCCTTTGTATTTTAAGTTCAGGTTTTATAAAAATGAATAAAAATCTATTTTATCCAATTATTTTTAAAATAATTTTTTACCCATTCTTGAATTTTTACAAAATGGTTTATAAGGTATATTCATGCCATTTTCTAAACAAGGTATATTTGTTTTTTTACCAAAAATGTGAATGGAATATTTATCTTAATGTGTTCTACATGAACATAATTTTCTGAATTTAGGACAGTTATTTATATTTTAGAAATCCTTAAATGTGTCAAAGATAATTTTTAAATAATTTAATTTAAATTTTCAAGGAGAAAATTAATTTTTTAAAAAGTGATTTTAAAAATTAAATTACTATTTTCATCAAGAAACACTCTATGTTGTATTTAAAAATCATTTTACATCAAGCTTTATATCATATTATGATGGTTAATATTTAATTAGGATATGATCTGATTTAACCATACTTATTATTTCACAAGATTATTTATGATTGTAATGAAGATATGGTAATTAATCTCACTTTCTTTCTATGTATTTTGTTATGATAAATGCTTTATGATATTATAGAACATTAATGTATGGAGAAACTATTATTTTAGATTTATATCTCCATGAAATTTATTTTTTAGTGATTAATGTTATATGAGATTGAAGGTTACACATGATGTTATACCAACCCTGAAAGAGAGTACATGTGAGGTTATCCTAATCAAACAGTAGGGTACATGGGAGGTTATCTAAATTTTTAAGCAGGTACACTAGTGGTTAGACAAATCCAAACTGATATGAATGTCTGTTTGGGTATCCTTGACATAAGATTTTATATGTTTGGTTATATGCGAAAAATATTATTCATATCCCTAATTTAAACTCTAATGTCTTGTGTTCTTTGATTAAATTACAATTAATGTCATATAAAAAACATTGATTAGTTTTGTTATTCATGTTTATGATATATTATATGAAGGGTATGGTTTATATATATTATTATCTTGTTCTCATAACAATATTACCATGTTATATGATATCTTAGATAGGTACCCTCAATGATCATATGATATCACCTTTTCTTATGTTTCATTTCCATTATATATATATAAAGGAATTATATATGATATCTATAATAAGGGTTCATGTTATGAAGAACATAGTGGTAAATGAATTAGCTCAAATATAGATATTTTTTTGTGTCAAAGATCCCAAAGGCCCTATACCTAAATGATTCTATAACATGTCATTAATTTTTGTAATGAATATTCATCTACAATTATTTAATATAATGTATGAAAAGGTTAGAGTTGTAATATTTAATATCTGTGAATAATTATTCTATCCTATGGAAACTAGGTTGAGAAAACATAATTGAGAAATATAATGAATATCCTTGGTATAAGAATATATTCCTTAGTTTTGATACAGGATAGAGTGAGTGGTTTCTATGAAATTACCTCCATATAAGGATACTACAAGTGGATGTTGATTTATTATAAAGGTACCTTGGTGCAACAACTCTGAAAAAGGCATATTGAGTTGGATTTGATAATCACATGGTGCACTATATTGGGAATTATTTCACGCATATTTTTACACATTCAAGGGATATTATTTATAAATTCAAAAACACAATAAAAATCATAATTAAGGAATTAAATAGATGATGACCATGATTGATCTTTGTTATTCCCAAGGTGTTGAAGATTTAAAATATTGTTTTATAATTTAGATATCCTATTTTTTTGATTATGTGATTTTTCCACAATGACTATTCTTGATCACAAAATGATTTTTTGTTTTAATCAATGCATAGAACCTAAAATATTAATTTTATCACTTAATTCAATGTACAATACTATTATTTTCTACTTGAGAAATAAAATGTTAAGGGATATGGAATGAAAAATCACATTAATATTCTCACACAACTTTCTAAAATTTATTCATACTGATCTACAAAACTATAAAAGGAGGGAATAATGTTATTTTGATTCAATCAGGTGGAAACATCCTCCTTTTTCTACTGTGTCATTTTATACTCTAGTTACATTGAAAATGATTAGTATAGGTGAAAATATATTTTTCATTCTCTAAAGTTTATAAGATGTAAAATTTATATTGGTCCTCTATAATTTGGAAGGTGAATAAAATCAATTTTGTACTCTTATCAAGAATACAGGGAAACAATATGAAATTGACTCCATAGAGAGGGATGATTTAAATAACATCTTTTTCAAAAACTAATGTCATATTCATCTTCATATGAATATTTAAATGGAATTATTGAGATAAACTAATGATGATGAATCATTTGGTACCTAAGAGTACACTTTTATAAGACATGTAATGTATGATTTTAGAATTTTAAACCGACCAAAATGTAAGGTTTATCAATTCCTCAGTGGATTAAAACCAATTCTCTAAAGGGATTTATCCATAAATGAATTGAGAAGCTATCAAAAATTGTTCATTGTGAATTGTGGGTGGAAATGTAAATTGGAGTGACCCATCAATTACCTTGATTTGAAATTCAAATAATGATTAAATTAGATGGAAACTAAAAAACATAGATTGAAAAATATGATATTTACTTCATGATACATTTGTAGAAGAAAACAATGATAAAAAGGTCTTAATGGGACTGTTAAAAGATTATAGAAATAATGTTCATTGAACCAACTAATTCCAATGTGATGGGAAGAGGTTTTATACTATTTAAAATATTGATAATTATATAAAAATAGTACCATACACACACTAATACTTCGGTTCAATGATCTATGGGAGTATGCAAATCAGTTCCTCAATCCAAGAGAAACTCTAGAAGATATTCCATTACATTCTATTAAATAAAATCACAATGGGAAGGCTTAAGAAATCATAATGTGATAATTTAATCATGACAATTAGGGAAGTAGTTTTTGAGATAATGGTTCTTATATTGTCCATACATCATACATGACTCAACAATTCAGGTATTTTGATTAATATAATAAATTACTATATTTAACTATTGATATAAAATTAAACTATTTTAGAAAAATCCCAAAAAATTACCCTAACCAATTTTTGACTTGTAGATTTAAAAAAATGAACTCAATTTTATGAAAAAATATTATAGTTATTATTAACATAATTTTCAAATAAAATCATCCGTTACTCGAAAATTATGATATTCAAAATTATAACTACTATTTTGACACATTAATATATTAATGAAGGAATAATAAAATTATCTTATAATCATAATAAAAAAATTTATACTTCTTAAATTTATATTAAGAAAATTTATTTTATTTTTAATATTTATATTAGTCATATAATTGTAAATTAAAATTTATTTTTTACACAAATACCAACACTTAATTATTAATTTTGAAAACATTAATTTACAAATACTATTATATAATTATATCATATTACCATTTAAAATATTCAATAATATTAATATTATACTTTAATTAGTCAATATACTATTATATTTATGAAAATACTATTCTAGATGGTCTTGTTACTCTTTCAAGGGTTATACTACAATTTCATCGGGATAGGTTCCATAATTTATTTAAATATTATCTATTTCAATCTTCGTGTAATAGAATGTTATTTTTATTGGGCTCTAAAAGCTAAGTGTGTGATTTATAAAATATAACATAATTATAAGAAGGGAAATGATTCAATTGATAACATATTGGGTCGTTACATACAAAGCTGATTATTTCATCCAATACCTAAAATAAATAAATTCTGTAATTCCCTCCCCTCATTATTGAAGATATATTTTTCTCAGAAATACTCATTCAAATTTTTCTTTTAATATAAGAATAAGATTTTTGAAGGAGATTTAAAGTCCCCAACTGTGCCTATTATTTTATTTCTTCATCCACCTAGTTTAATACTTATTAAACAATTATAATAAGATACCATGAATATATTCTATATTTTTATTTCTAGGTTATGACCTACAACCATATGCACATCCATAAAATGGGATATGAAATCAAATTTTCTATGTATCGACTACCTTTTCACGAAAAACATTATTCATTCTCCAACACCACCACTGGAAGATGGATATAATGATGAATTAATGTTTATGTATTATATAATTTATATTATAATATACCTACAAATATACTACCATATATAACTTCTTACCACCAAACCTATTGAAAACTATAACAAGACCCATGTTTATTGTAGACTACCATGCTCTGCACCGATGTGATGTTATTTTCATTTCAATTTTACATTGACAACAATAAAGATATATTTAATCAATTTATATAACAAATTTAACACAATTATACTTATGGATTCATTATATCACATATACCCTCATATATTTCATTCCATTGGGGATACGATAACATCATTCATGAGAACAATGGACTACGACCTCATTAAGTGATGTGATTCGTTCATGATATAATTGGAATGTAATAGAAAAGATATTGATGAGACTATTATATATATATATAACATATAAATTAATAACTAATGGTTTTATATTATTTAAATTTAATTCTTAAATTATTTCTAGAAATTCAAAATAGTGTTCATCTATACGTACTGCACAACATCTCAATGAACAATTTATTTCATTTTTTATCCAAAGAATTTATGGGTAAAAATAAATTAATAAATACTAAATATTTATTATAATTATATAATGGGTAAAATTCTAGTTAATATGGAACCATGATCTATGTTTTTTGACCAAAAGTAAAAATTCATAATATGCACAATAAAAAAACAAAACATCATATTCTTGAAAAGTGACATTAAGATGGAATTGTTAATAAACATGTAATAAAAAGTGAAATTAAATATTATTTGGAATTATATATAAAATTAAATTCTATAATAGATGTATCATATACATAAATTAATTATATAATAGTTTTTAATAATTTTTATGGAAGATGATATTAATATAAGGGATTTTTTTCCTCAATTTTTATTTATTGGGACAATAGATTTTTATATGCCTAAATTATTTAATAAGGTTTATATACTATAGTATTGAAATTTTATATCATGAGAATACTTAGTTTATTTATATATTAACAATTCATTTGATTTCATTTTTTCTCATGGTTTACAATATGAATGTTACCAATATGGTAAAGGTTGTATGTTACAATCACATCATTTACTAGGATAGTATCTTATTATTTTTTCAATTATGAAATATTTTGATAAATCATTTTTGAAGTAGACATCGTTCCTTATCCTCTATATATTCAAGAACATTTCAGTTATTATAACCATTTTCCTCTTCTTGGTACTTAAAATGATGGATAATTTTTAACAATAATCTATATAATATCTCTCTTTGATCAAAACCCCTTTCTCTACTATGATATTGTTTCTTAAAAATGGATTCATAAAATATATCTTTCTTGTAATAATTAAAAATTTACTATTAAGAATTGTTTTAATTGTTATAAAATGGTTTGAATGGAATATTCATGTCATTTTACAAATGAGGACCATAAGGATTGTGTCAATAATCTAAAAGGAACATTTATTATAATATGCATGGAATAAATAGAATTTTTTGACATAATGACCATTGATTAAATTTAATTATACACTATATGTTTATAATGTAGTTTCCAAAATAATTTATTTTATATTTCTATGGAATTTTCCATTTTGTAATGGTAGTTTTCAAAATGTGAAGGTTATTTTCCTAGATAAATGTTTCAAATGATATTTAAAAATAAATTTATATCTAAGATGTTATCATTTGATGTTAATTAATATTTTATAGGGATATTATCCAATTGAAGCTTCCATATTGTTTCTATAAAATAATTATGAATATGATGAATATATGTTTTTGAAATCCATTTTATTTCTATGAGTTATTTTATTAAAAAAAATTAATGATTTTGTGGAACTGAAAAGTATATATTATCTATGCTTACATCCATTCTACAACTCTATGTTCAATAAAAATTTTATGTTTTCTAGGATAATTTTCTTTGATACTATTTTGATTTATTTCTTTTGATCTACCGTGATTTATTCCATGACTCATGTTTAGGATATATGATATCAAGAATATGGTTTTAATATGTTATTATCAATTTCACATACCCATATGTTCATGTCATATTGATATCTCCCTTATGTAACATTACTGAGCATCCAAAATTTCCCTTTCATATGTATTATTCCCCCATGATATGAAGTATTTTCTTATGTATGATATATCTAAAATGGTGATAGTTATGAAGAATATAGTTCGAGATGATGTTTCTCTACTACGGAATAGTCAATTACATGTCCAAGTATCTAAAGGCACTACATATAAATTATTATGGAATTTATCTTAATTCTTTTATACTAAATACATTTATACGAATCAATAATGTATTTTTATGACATGTTTGGGATCATCACACTAACATTATCTAGATCGATACATACACCAGCTTCTAATATAATGTGACCTAAGAAGTGATGCTCATTTATCCAGAAGTGGGATTTAGTCAACTTACAATTTAGTTAGTTCTCTCTTATTTTACTCAGTATAACATAATGGTTTCTTTCAAGATTATTCCTAATATATTGGTACATGAACATATCATCCAAAAACCCAAAATTTAATCCTAGTATATGTGGAAACTATATTATTAAACACTATATAGATAGTATTGTCTTCGTTATACTAAATAACCACACCAGATATTAATATAGTACATACCAACTTCAGAATAGTATATGTGGTTTTTTCACTAGTGTAACTCTCATATAAGGATATCCTGATCTCAAATCAATCTTTCAGAAGCCTTTTAATCCTCATAGATGCATGTTGAGAACATATATATGAGAAATAAAATACCAATTTTTATATGTAAGTTGATTCAACCACGAGAATTACACACATATCCTCTATGTACCATCCACCATCTTATTTAAAATTATATATAAACCCCAAGGATAAGTATTGGGTTGTATAAATTCTTTTAGATTTCGATCCCTAAAACCACTTCTTGATTCCATGTAGCTCGGAATGAGTCATCCTATATATTTGAATTAATATTTTCTCAACTACTAGAATAATATCAAGAGAGAACTCTACCCATATTTCTTGTGTTATCTCAATGAGTTTTTCTAGAAATGAATCTCAAAATTAACCCACCACTATAATAAATGCATCCTATTATACTCCCCAATCATCTTGATAGAGGACAATAATCTATGTGGGATCTCGCTCTAGCCCATGATTCAGCAGTCTAAATCGAGTTTCTTAGATATCCCAATCAACCTTATTAACATAGATTCATCCCTTAGATGAAAAAAACTACCCTATACTGATAAAAAAACAATATGGTCATAAAAATAACTGATCTATTCTATCTCAAGGATGATATTGTTTCCTATCATATATAGGCTGAAAATTATCTCTAAGAAATAGAACCAATATATCTTGATATGATAATTTTTACATTAGTAAACCCTGTTTTAATGGGTTCCCAATAATATTTCAATAGATATCACCACACAAATGTATTCATCCTCTTGAATAAAACATCACATTAATGATGTAGATATGAACAATTATGAAGTTCCTAAGTCAAAGAAAAGAAAATATGAAATTTTACGAAATTGATATCAAAACTCATACATTATGTAGATCAATAATTTACATCTCTGGTAAAGGTTTCACTACATATAGATGGCCATATTCTGGACTAGAAGAAGAAACCAAACCTCCATTATAGGGTACACTTTTCATAAAATACACAATATTTTAAATTTTCTACCTCAGCCATCTCCTAATACTGAATGTCCAGTAGTACTCTAGCTCCCTATATGAAGTGGTATATATATTCCACTTCATAATTCATAATTGCTAAATATCCTATATTCTTGGGAACTAAAGTAATCATTTTCTAAAATATATGGATGTGGCCCATTATTTTATAAGTTGGACACTCAACGTTGTATCTTCTATATTAGGTAATTATGTGAGACAACCTTTTACACTAATGGAAGACCACTAAAATGATAGTACATACACTATAACTATAATATACATCACATGAAGTCTTCAAGATACACTTTTACTACTTGGGAAAGTACTTATCTACCTAGCTATTGAACATATATTCCCTATGAATTCAGATTCTCCCAATTTATCCTTAGATATATGGGCATGGTCCATGACCTCAGATAATATAATATGTGAAAATAATTTCACCTGAGATCACCTTACATACCAAAGCCCTTTCTCGAAATTCATCACCCTATATAGATCACAACATACAATAGTGTGTGTGTATAATAAGAGATCAATGATCTGATTTGTAAAATCCATGACAAACATAGTACCCTTCTCTAGATGCATGGATTTTGTAGATAAATTTTCAATGAGTATAATTGAATGAATGTTTTCATTTGAATAATTAAAGAAGTCCCTTCAGACCATTCCATAATTATAATATACGTTAGTAAAAATGTACCACTATATCCTTGAAGATATATGAATAACATATATTATAAGATTCACCATACCTTATTGAGTAATTTCCAAATGAAAAAATATTATAAGAATATCATTTAACAAAAATTATGTGACATATAAATCACATTCCCGAATAATAGTCAACATGTGATGTGGATAAAATTTCATGGTAAGATATCGCATAGTTGATATTTGTCATGGATGCCCAACTAAGGGCTGCACCACATGGAAAACAAACATCATCAGATAAGATCCAATTCCTATTAAAGGAATAATATTTGGTAACATTTGAGGTTCCATTTGTGGAAATACATTTTTCCAGGACATGCCACCTATTTTAAATGGAAACACATCTTTCCCGATACATGAGATGAGGCCATCGTAATGATATTTAACTATAATCTCAAATACATGTATTAGAGTAATACAAAAGGAATAATTGATTACAAAATGGATATTGATTTAGGTCAACGGCCCATACAACAGAAGACACACTTCCAATAATACTTGTTTATAAAGATGGGTAATTGGGTGAGACACAATTAAAATTCACAATATTTAAGATATATGGGTTTTAATGCCATAATATAGATGAAAAAACTATTTATCTTTCAATTGGAACACCCATTTAATTGTAAATTTTTTTAATCATTTAGATTTCAATATGTCCTCTTGTAATAGCTCAGTTACACTTGTTTCAAATCAGAAGTTATGAATACATAAACAATACAATTTGTAATTGGAACTCGATTTTAATATAAAATTCTATTTGAACTTTGGTATTAGAATTTAAAAGACATGTATGTATTATTGTTCAGCTATACAATTACCCATTCAAAATATAGATTGTAATGAAAATATAAATTTCAATTGGAAATCCATTTCTCTAAAACCATGTAAAAAATTAATCTTATGTTATTATGTTCTCAAAGCATAAACCATGTTAGAATTCATTAATTACTGTTCCATTTTCATTTTATGTTGTACAATACCACATAGCTTCATGTAGACACTTTACAAAACACCTTTGTTCATCATTTTACATTACGAAGCACTAGTAATTACTTGAATAGAAATTAATTGACATACAATAGGAATCATGCGATATAATAAATGAAATATTAATGGAATGTAATATGCCTGACATATAAATATCTATATTCTTAAGAGTATGAACAAGATAATTCCCCTATTTTTCCTATAATTATGGAAGGAATCCATAAAAGATAATTTAATAAATCATGTGATCACTAAATAGTGGGAATAATAAAACTATAACAATAAAATTACAGAACAAAAAGAATCATCCTCAGAAACGTTGCTTTTCCCCAAACATGGGTTATATACTCTTAAGTGAACCCACATTACCATGTTCTGACACTACCTAGTCTTTTTCCTTTCGATCCTAAAATAGCAAGATAATTGAAAAGATTATCTAATAACACTTTGTGACATCTTGGATCAGGTTCATAAAAACATGACCGATTTGGTAGGAAAGAATGCCTCAAGCGTGCCTCCCAATATGCAAGAGGCTGTCATTTTGAAGTGATGTTCTAAAATTATATGGTATAGAGACTATAATCTCATTATCAGAGTAAACAATAGTGGTGAATAAACAAAATAAAAAAATAATGATAACCTATAATTCAAACATAAGAATTGAAATATACTTATACTATTAAAAAATATCATATATAAATGATATCATGGAAATAGAAATTACTAAGTAAAAATGACTAGCTAGCATGAATAAAAATAGAATATTTATAAAAAAATAAAACAATAGACAAAAAACTATCACCTGGAGAATCTATAGTACTATCAAAGTCATCAATTCTAAATCCTAAAATATATCATGTGTCTATAGATAGGATCATCCCATTTTCATTACATACATCCATGGAATCTTCTTAATTACCAAGTGGAAACACAAAAATTGTGTGAGTAAAAATTAGTAATCCACCACCAATCATGTCTAGTTAAAATACATTAAGTAATTTTTATATTTAATGGTGTCTATATATAATGAATATATATTAGTACTTTAGATGAAACTGTGTCATTCTTGGGCTCCTCATGTGATACTTGAGAAACCCTACCTACATCAGCCTAAGGCTGATGTCTATTATAATATAACATATTAATTCATCCTCATACCTGATTCACAAGTCCATGGAGTCCTATAAAATGAAAATCAAGTATTACTTTTTAGAATAATGGAATTCATTGAATTGTGAAGTTGATCATACTCGAACTAATCAAACATGATGTTTGGTTATTTGATATTGAGTGTAATTCATTGGGTGAAACCTTGACATCCCACTCCTAAAATTATCTAAGATGAAGAAGGATAAAAATAATTCTGATTTGGGTAGTCCTTGATTGAAATCCAAAGGGATTTCTTGAGGAACTCTTTATTTGAAGACATCATTCCATACCTGGAATGATAAACTGGACAATTCTAAATTTTTTATAGTGGTGGGGAATCCACTATGTTATGTTAAAGAACTCATTAAACTAATAAAAAAATTGAATCTATGAAGTTTTTACCACATATAATTCACATAAATTAATTACGTATTATCCAATGAATTCTATCAAATAATCACCAAAGGATTCTATGTTCTCTTTTGGATTTAAAACACCATTTAAAGTGTCATCAAAGTCCATATTATAATTCAAAAAAAATTAGTATATAATCATAAGTCCAATTAAAGTATCCGTGTTTTTTAAATATGAAATTACACAATTTAATACATTCCACATAACACACCCCCTAATAGGTTGTTTACTTATATTGTAAGTGTATTATTGTCATGTGAATTTAATAAAAACACTCAAAAATGAGGTTTGAGTTGAGTGTATTGACATCCACTATATGGGAATGGCCTCTAACATTACATAATGTTTAGTTAAGTCAATAATTTATTGTTAATTCATATCAAATATATTTTTTGGTTCAAATTTTTATACAATTTTTTCATAACTCATACATAACAACTTAAAATTTTCAAACTAGACACATCTACTCACTATCCATTTTTTTAACAAAGTTTTTTTAAAAAGAAAATTCGATTTGTTTCATGATTAATCATCATAACTTTTCATTGAAAACCCAAATTACTCTATTATTATTTAAATCTAATTAAAACCTTTTAAAAATAGTGATTAGAAAAAAAATATTAATAATGGATACCTAAATAGTTTAATGTATTAGTCTTGGGAAAACATGTAAACAATAAATATATTATCATAAAGTAATACTTTTTTCTTTTAAGAAATATTAAATAAATTTCATTGAATATAATATAATTTATTACCATTTATATAATGAAAATATTAACTTAAAACCCATAGAAAGAAACATATAACATATATTGGAAACCTGTCAGATAACCATACTTAAATAGAATAATCATGTAGTGAACCTGAATACATGTCACTCTTAAAAATAAAATATTCATACTGCAGACATCAATACCCAATGAATTGGAGGTTATAACCTAACTACCCATATCAATATGATCACATAACCACCTGTATTTTGTTTATAAAATAACCACCTATCATTAGTTTATCACATAACCATCCATCAAATGTTCAAGACCCATTATATTTTCATTACACATAAAATATTACAAATATTAACAATTCATTCAAAAAAAATCAATTGAAATTACAAGGAATAATTTCATGATATTAACATAATCAAACCATTCTTAAATAAATTTTCAATAAAAAAAATAACATAAATGGTGATGTGGTATTTATTTTTCATTAATAAAATAAATTTCTTATATAGGAATCTAAATATAAAATAACGGTCATAGCGGCAGAAAATTCATCACCACCGCATACGTTAAAAATAGTATTTTTTCATTTAGTAATACACTTAATAGAAAAATACACTTTTAGAAAACCTTTTAAAGAAATTAAATTTCAACGGGGATAATTATAAATCATATGAAAAAAGGTGGTGTATAACATAAAAATATTCATCTATGATATGAGATTGAGAAGAAGTCCCATACCATGACCCCAACTCATCATGTACAACCTTTATATTCCTAAATAAAAAAATTAAGACAATTTATACTTTCTTGATAACCTTTTTCAATTTTATTATTTTTATATCACTTATTGCCATGTTATTAAAATTTAATTTTTGTGTATGTTCATATCAGACATTTTGTCGATATATGGTAAATGAGTTGAAATAAACATGCTTTGATGCCACTAGTCCATGTGGTCATCAGTAATTCATATAAAAAATAGTATTCAGGACAGAATTATCACTTTTATATATTAATAATACTTTTTAAATAAAATAATTAATTATAGTTATGGAAATTTACAACATTATAATCTTGGAGATGGTAAGTTGTACGTATGCATGAGTAATGTTAGCCATTTTTCATTGACCATTATAGAAATAATGTAATTTTTATTTTATATTTCTATAATGATCATAATATTATTAACATTAAAATAGTCATTTAAATATACTTATATATAAATATAATACTATTGATGTGGTGAATAAAAAGTATATTCACATCGCTTCATGGCAGGGACAATTCAGACATATGCAAGAACGACATTGTCATGTTTATGTGCATGAAAGGTAAGAACATAACCCAATCATTTTTTTAAACAATAAATATTCCACCAATATTATATAAAAACATATATTTTATCATTATAACCATTCTTTAAATATGTTAATAAAAAATGAACAATATTTGTTCGTGAGGTTGTAGTCCGCTGTAAACACAAACGTAATGTAAATTTACCATTTGATGAAATTGGTGATTAATTTAGGTGATTTTATTAAAATAATAACAACTCCAAATGTTTAGAATACTGAAGATATTTTTTTCATCATATAATAATAATATTTAAAGGAATTCAAAGAAGAAATAAAATAGAAACACATAAAAAAATTTATACCTCTTCTTTGGTTGATCATCTTTGAAGAAAACCTTAACGCCTCTAAGAAGGGTGGTCATCATATGCTAAGGCCTGAATAATGTGAGGAGAGATTTCAGTAAGGGTTTTGGGATGTTATTTACTAAACCAAATGGTTCTTGAAGTGTGGTTATTAGAGAAGAGTGTCTACCTTTTATATGATAGGGGAGGGGGACTCATGGGAACTCTTAAAATCTTAAAATATTATAATTTATTATTTTAATGCAAAGGACCCAAATATGATATATTTATAATAAAATTAAAAGATATTTCTTAATACTCTTATCCAATATTTTTTTTGACATGTATTGATTTTATTTTAATCCTTATCTTTTCTGTTTACCCTTAATTATTATCTTTTAATTTTAATTCTGTTAACAACATTTTAAATATTTAAAGGTAATAAATATTACTTTTTGTGGGTTTATTTACAATAAATGGATTCTTTATTAACATATATACATTATAATAGTCACTTTGAAATTTTAAATAATTTTATGGGTTTATAAAAATTAATAAAGTAATATATTTATAAAATATCAATAATTTTAATTTTGAGACTATTTATTTCAGTGAATTTAAAACAAATAAAAATAGATATATAACATCTAAAATATAAATTTAATGGACTTAAAATATGTCATAGTCACCTATAATGTACATTGAATCCATAAATTTGAAAAATAATATTTATTTTAATATTATTAATATAATTTCTTTGATTCTTCCAGTAAGAAATTGATTATTCCATCATCATTAAGTCATAATTAAATTAATTAATTATATATTAAAAATTATAAATAAATATCCATGATGTAGGATATATTTTTATCTTAAAAAATACTACATGTAGTCAAAGAGATCAATTATATTACTAAATATTAAAAAAATTAGTAATAAGAAACATGATTATGACATATTTTCCTTTACATAAAATTAAATGTAACAAATGTCATAATCAAATCCATATGGATTCCAAAGGCCAAAATCATAGACCATGAAATTTATTGGTAAAAAACTCAAAAAAATAGATTACAATAGTACTTAGGGTGAAATCCAAAATATCCTATCCACTTGATAGGATATTTGTGGGCTGGGGCCCACACGAGCCCCACCGTTTCTTTCCGCTAAGTAACACACCTGCAAAAACCCCTGTTAAATAAAAGTAAACTGGGGCGTTTTCTTAAACAATTAAACACTCCTTTTAAATGGGCGGTTTATTAGTTGAAATTAATTCTATGATTTAATTTCGTTCATGTCTTAACACGTTTTCCTTTTGTTGGTATGTTAATTGAATAAGGCCAACACACCTTCCTTTTGAAATGTTGTGTTAAACCGTTGAAGAATATCTAAGGATCTTCCTCCTTCTTTACGAAGAACACGAAGAACGAGAAGAACGTGAAGAACGCTAAGAACGACGGCCTCCGACGAAGAATGCCGAACCCATGGAGATCAGCGACGCGACGCCGTGTACCGCGACGCCGATGATTCTCCCTCCGCGACGCTTCTTCCGCGACGATCCAACCCAGCAACAACCTTCAATCGACAACGACAAGGTAGGGGATTGCGGTCCTTTAATTTCCTTTGTGGATTATAACTCGCTATGGATTTAATTAATAAAATTAAATTTGTATGTTCTTGATCCTCGGAGATCGTCGACGCGACGCCCTTCTGCGACGACGTGATGCCCTTCCACGACGCGATGCTCCACTTGTTCCGCGACGGTCAATTCCGCAAAGAACGCACGTACGACGAGGTAGGGATTTTATTTGGAAATAAATTTTTATTCCCGTAGTTGTTTTCTTCTAAAACAAAAGAACCTGGATCAAGTGAAATTTTAAATTATTAAAATTGTATTTGATACGTTTGGCATGTGTTAATTATCTTCTCGTTTGTATCATCTAACGCGGAGGGTGCGGGCCAAACAAACACGGCCCGACAACCCTCCGTAGTTCTTCGTTGATATGCAGATTTGGTGGACAACGAAGAAATGTGCCGTCGAGGTGATTTGATGATTATGCAGTGAAGAACGTGACCTGGGAGGAGTAGCGGCGCAGAGGGAATTGGAATCGGACCACCAGAGCAAATCCGATGGCCCGTGGAAGCCACCGGTGGCGGTGCCCCGGCGCGCCACCAGATAGGGCCGCCGCGGCTGAAGCCGCGGCGGCGGCAGTGCCAGCGGACCCGCGGCCTCGCGGGTCCGCCGCACACGGGACGCGGCTTTGCCGCGTCCGTTGACCAGGGCGGCCCCCCGCGGGGGCCGCAGTGTTGTCACACGGGGGCAGCGCGCCCCCAGCGTTGCTTGGTCGAGCTGAGCCGGGCCGGCCAGTCGGGTCGGCCCATGCCCTGGCCGGGTCGGACCTGGGTCGGGTCAACCCGGTTCGGGCTGACCGAGGGGGGTCGAGCCGGGTCGGTCCAGGCCCGGACCCCCCGTTTTCGGACCTTTTCGGTCTTTTGACCGTAACATGAGCTAAGAGCCTCTGATCGACGCGCCATCAGTGGCAACGCGATCCTCGGATCGAGACAGTCGTTTCGGTATATTACACTCAAGGTTTCGGAATACTTTGGGTTCAGCTGGGTTGGTTCGTACACGAAACCAACCGGGCCCTCGGAGCGGAAACACTCATATCTTGAGCTCCGGACGTCCGATTGACGTGCCGTCGACTTTGGTGGTTTCCTCTAAGTGAGGCATATATTTTGGCTCAGTCCTCCCGAGGTTTGGACGCAGGTGGAGTATGTTCGGGTTGGTTTTTCTTTAAAACCCAACCGGGCCCCTGGGACGAAAAAGCCAATAACTCTCAGACCGGGCGTCCGATTGACGCGCCGTCTGCGACGTTGAGTTCTTGCTGACGGTACAGGACTTTTGGATACATAAACTCTGGACTTTTGTGTCAGTTGATGTATCAGCCTCTCGGATCGTGGAGCGGACCCTCCCAAACGAGCTTACTGTGTGCGGGAACCCTAGTGCTGGCTGCGACTGCGACGACGACTGTGAAGAGATCCTCAGTGGATTCGACGACGACTGTGTAGAGATCCTCAGTTGATTCGATGACGATGACTTCAACGCTCATCTGTCCTATGTGGTCCAGTGCCTACAGATCCTATGTGGATCCGATCTTGTGTGGGTCAGCGCTCAACGGTTCTGTGTGAGCAAGCACCTATCGATCCTGTGTGGGTCATTGCGGGGGTTAGTACCTATCGATCCTTTGTGAGTCCGACGACTTAGATTGATCAGTGATCATCTCTGTCGTAATTCGAAGAAGTATACTTGTGTGAGCTGAATCCTATTTTCTTTCCTTTGTGGACTGTGTTATGCTATCCTGTGTGGATTTACTATTTACTCTCCTTTGTGGATTGTGTTGTGCTATCCTGTGTGGATTACGTTTTTCTCTCCTTTGTGGATTGTGTTGTGTTATCCTTTGTGGATTTACGTTTTTATTTCCTGTGTGGACTGGGTCGTGCTTGGGATCGGATGTTGGAGCCGAACGGGAATTGATGACTTAGGTATATGTATGGGCATATACCTAAGCAGTGTCAGTTTTTACTTCGTGATTGTTATCATTCCTTTGTGGTTTATCATTTGTGGATTTCGGGAGACCTTTGGGGGTCTCGTGGTCCCTACTGAGTAGCTTATACTCACCCATGCATGGGCTATGCCCGCACTTCGTTGTGTTGGTTGCAGACGACGGACAGCACTGATCGTGGTTGAGGTTGGCGGAGCAGGACGGTACCTGGAGGTGGACCACTGGGCAGGGTGTACTCAGAGCGGACGGCTGGACTGAGGAGATGTGGAGGCTATCTGTACTCACCCTTCAGGTGGGACTTCCAGTGGACGGATCGACGCTGTGGCTTTTCTTTCAGTTGCTGTTTTTCCCTTTCAGTTGTACTTTACAATTGTGCTTGTATTTCCGGCCCCTTTTTCTTTCATCATAACTTGTACTAGTTTTTACTTAGTTTTTACATCTTCATGCTTACTCTATGGTGTTTGTTGTTTACCTTACAAAGGCAATGCCTTCCCTTTACCGGAATTTATGCCTTGGTGCTAGTCGCCAGCCCCTGGCCTATGGAAGGCGGGCTTGGGGTAGTCACGGCACGGGCCCCGAGGACGGGTCATGACAGTTCTTGATATTATAATTTATAACCTGATTTACATAATTCCACAATTTAAAACATGATTTATATTTAATATATATTCATCATATACATATATATTATAGATCGATAAAAGGAATGAAATACACCACTCATGGAGACGGTAGGCCGTACGTACGCATGAACACTGTTTTCATTTCTTATTGAGTTGAATGAAATTAAGTAGATGAAATACATATATATATATACATAAATACAGTATCATTATAATGTCATATATTTCATTATTATTTCTTATATATACTTTATAATCATTCTTAAATGGTTAACATGGAGAATGAATCTCATCGCGTCGTGGAGAAAGTAGTCCGTACGTACGCACGAGCGATGATATCGTTTCCATAATTATTGAATTGAAATGGAGTGGATGATACAATATATCAGAATCATTATGATGTTATAATAACTATGTATAGTTACTCTTTACACGATAATACCCATCCATGTAAGGTGTTGGTGGAAAAACAGATTACACCACGGCGTGGAGATGGTATTCCGTACGTACGCACGCGCGGTGATTTTGTTTTCAGTAGGATGGATAGAAGTTTAAATGGGGTTGTTTCATATTTATAATAACATATCAATATATTAGTTATATTGATTTTATTACTTTATAATGAAACAACTAATTAGGAATAAGTTTAAGAAGAAAAAAGTTTGAAAGAATTGACAGAAGAAATTACCTCTTCTTCAAAACGCATCTTTGAAACCTCCTCTTAGGGCACTAAGATTGGTATTTGAAGTAGACCAGGACCTCTATGATTTTTCTACGGAAGTGGATAAGATAATTTTGCAGGTTTTGGCCGAGATTGAAGGCTCAAAGTGGTGTGAGGATGAGAGGGAGGAGGTGCCCTTTTATAAGGGAGGAGAGGGGCACCTTTGGAAAAATGAAAAACATTATTTTATTATAAAGACATATTCAGTTTTAAATAGATCCAAATTGATTTATTTCGAAGATAATGTGGGGATGGGCCGAAATCCTCTAATCCAATAGAATTTATACAAGTTTAAATTTCTATTGTAACCTTATCATTTAGATTTAACTTTAAGTTAAATAATTTTACTCTTACCTTGTCTTCTTCTTTTCTTACACTATATGGTTATTAAACCAACTATAACAAGCCAAAAGAACCCCAAGTTGTTTATTATTAATATATATAACCTTATATATGTCATGTGGCCAAACCTTATATTTTTAGGAATAAAATATCAATTAATAATATAATATTTTTTTAGAAACTATTTTATGTCAATTTTGACACTATTTAGTAATTGATTTTTGTGAAAATAATAACAGAATAATTAGTTCGACAAATGTTAATTAAATAAATACTAACATGTCATATTAACCTAGAAAATTAGTGGAATTCATAAAAAGCCACAAATTAGATTTATTTGGTTATTTATAACATCAATTATGTCCATATTTCATTAATAAGATAATTACTGCATCATTGTTGTGTCATACATAAATTAAATTATTTAGTGTCTAAAAATTATAAATAAAATACCATTACGTATGAAATATTTTTATCTTTCTAATGAATATTTATAGGCGAAATTAGCTTATGTATAACTCCATATTAAAAATTATTTACTTATTAAACTTTGAATTTAACTATTTTAACCCTTCTTTAAATAAATTAATAGTAAATGTCCTAATCTAATCCAAGTGAGCCTAAATGGTCATATTATATTCCTAAGGTTTATTTTGGTCTAATTAAACTTATCCTATAGAATTAAGACATGTGTTAGGGTAATAATAATATCATTTTTACCCTATTTACTTTTAACTGTGGTAAAAAAAGTAAAAAGTTACTATTCATCAAAAATTATTTTCATCTCGTTGAATCACATTATACTTACTGACGTCAACCGTGTCTCTCGGATTTTTGAAATTCCACTCACAAAAGTGGTAAAATTAATTTTTATGAAAAAATCATTTTTTGAACAACCACTTAGTGGTTTCACTATTCATCAAAAAATGAAAGTTTCCAGAAAAATACCAAAAATTAGGACTAAGATATATTTGATATTATGAACTAAAAAATGATGTCTATTTTACCAAATTCAAAACATATCAGTTGAATTTATTAATTTAAAAATTAATTCCCATCGTCAAAACAAATAGTGTGTTCTTAAGAGATAATAACTATCAAAAAATTGACACTTGTTTATGTCTGGTTTAAATGTGAAATTACTTCCAATGACCAACATTGTATTAAATTGTAAAAATATATTCTAAATATACTTTAAAACCACTAAAATTAATAATTTATCACTATTAATTATTTTGATTAAAAATGTTCTTTTTAATTTAAATTTAGAAATTTTCACTATTCATAAGAAAATTAAAGTTATCTGAAAAGTAATAAAATTTCACCCTAAGCTAATTTTGATATTCTGAATCCAAAAATGAAGTCTATTATGAAAAATAAAATTTAATAAATTTCAAAAAGTGGTTATTACTATTCATAACGGCTAGTTTTAATAATATTTTAATAGCATATCGTTTTTTAGTGAAACTCGGTATTGCGTACTACACACGCTATCAAGGAAGGTCGTGATTGCGTGTAATGCAAGGAAAGTCAATGATTCATGTTGTGCAAGCTTTTTTTGGTGTAGCGTACAACACAAGACATTAATGAAATTAAAAAGAATATTTTTCATAAAATCTCGGGGTGTTACATTCTACCCCCTTAAATGAATTTCTCCCTCAAAATTTGTCGGGGTTATAAATTGAATAGAAACCCACATCGTAAAAAGGAATACCAAAACCAATCTTTAAAAACAAAAGTATGAAACGTAATGGTTACCCAAATAAACTAATCACTAGGCTTCCAAATAGGTGAAAATATGGATTTGGAAGAGAAATCTAACCATCATGTTCTGATGGAGAGTGGTAGAGAACATGGCTATGAAATAGCCAACAATCACAAAGCCATAGATTTGCGATGATCTAAGGTACCATCTGATTCATCGGATATAAGAGCACTGGGAAAACATTTTTTGGTTTTCAGTATCATTTCTCTAATGTTGAAGAATTTTCGAATCAAAAGAAATACTTACTTGATTTTGGTACAATCTCACCGTTGTTCGTGACTTGAACAATTTCCACTCATCTCTTAAAGAAATGATGTTGAATATATCATTCAGGAAGTGTTAGCAGATCATGTGATAGAATGATGAGTCATTCCACCTGTTTCAAACAAAAGGTTAGAAAAAGTTATTAAATATACATAAGTCAATCTATAGTGAGATTAATCATATATGGTTCCTAAAATGGACTTATACTTCATATATCATACTGCTAAATATAATAGAACTAGTTTCTACTAAACAGGGACTTCCTGTAGGCCAGTGGTAGGTGATAAAGGCCCGTCGCACTTTAGTTGTGGGTTCGATTCCCACAACCTTGTCCGACGTGATGGGCTGTCGCCCGTCCTGCAGGTTATCCTTTTTCTAAAGCTATATTACTATAACATCCCATCAATAATATTGAAAAATGTTCTATACATAAACAATAATAAATTATGTCCAACATAATTTATTCCAATCTTTAGGGTTATCTAAAATGCTTCGGTCCAAGCTCATAGTATAAAAAAAATGATTACTTGAAATTTCTCAAAACAATCACATGAATGCCATCATTTATCCCCCATATATAATAAGATATATCTTGTTGGTCAAATTACAAACATGTGAATACCTTAATCATGTATTCTCTTGAAGAATGAATACCCTTTGAAACTTAGTGAAAACATGAATGCAGTTTAAAAGTTAACACCTTCCACAAACCGAAATCCTCAAAATTCTTTATACTCAAACCATGATATCACTTAGTCCTTATATCAATCACGAGCTCATGAATACGATCAAACATCTTATTATCTTATTATCCCTTCATTATGCGGATATCATCTTCTTACCAAAAATATCTCAGTCACTTTCCATGGTTACCGGTACCATAAAATTATTGAAAACCATAATAGACTAATACAAAAATATTCTAATACACCATAAAAGTACCTCAGCAAAAATATTCGTGAATACCAATACATAAACAATTAAATCCATCCTCTTCAATGACTGTCCTGGAATAATTCCTTCCTTGATTTTAGAAGATACTTTTTAGGTCAGGGCATTGAGTTGGGTAATGCCCATGTTCTCCACAAATAAGTCATTGAACTCCATAACAGTCTGTCACTCTATGACCTTTTTCTCCACCCAGATAACATATGTCCCTCCATTTGAGGTATTCTTCATGGTTTTTCTCCCCTTATTTAGAAATCTCAATCTTCCTTTCTTAATGATCCTCAACATGCGAACATGCATAAATGTCTATCTTCCTCTTATTTGATGAATTAGGCATACCACTAAATTTCACCTTGTTAATCATATATCGCGATGACTGATTCGGCATAATGACAATATCTTTCTCTCTCGGCATTACAAAATTTTTTTTGCTCATAGTCACCAATTTATCCATTGGATTCAATGTTAACCGAATTCCTTCTGGTTCACTCCATTGACTAAAACACAAAAAGAATTCTGTGAGAGGAAAAAATCATACAAGGAAAATATCATAATCAAGGGGGATTACCATAAATATCTAACATCTTAGGTTAAATTCTAAGACCGTTACCATTTTTCTAGTACTATATCCTATACGTATAATTATCCTTAGGGACATCCCTAAACATACCATAGAAATATCTTTAGGGATCTCAATAACGTTTTTGCATCCTAGTTTCCAAAGGTTGACTAATCCTTTCCTCTGATACCAACTGTAGAGACCCTAATCTTGTTGTAAATGGACATTACATTACTTTTTCAGAATAATTAATACACAATGAAGATAGACACACAAGGACCGTAATAGTTTAGTGTCATTGGAAACTCGGAAAAATAATCTTCTAATCGTGTTGAAAGATCTTCAATATCTCCCATAAATATCTTCCCCTTTTTGTTTCCTTACCTAAAATATTTCTTTTAATCCTGAGGGAAAATAAAACCTAAAAAGGGTGAGCTCAAATGATATGTAAGGGAAAACATAGATAACATAAAACAATCCATAATCATTTGAAAACAAAAACTTGAACATGAAATTTAAACATCAAAATCTTGAGCAAAGACATAAATCGTAGAAGTAGGTAAGGCATATATCATAATGGAACATCAACCATGATAAAATATAATCGGAATAAAACATGTAATTGTGGCAACCATTCAGCACATGTCATGATTTCCATAGTAGCCAAAGCATTTCTGCCAACACCATCTTAGTGGACAAAGTCCCTTTCTGAATCGAGTTCACTCCTCGTTTCAGTCCTGTAACACTGAAATAGATTAAATTACCATTCCATCCATGTCTATTTAATGAGATATAAATCATTACCCAATGCATTGGAGGGAGATATAGGTCCCACCCATCTCATAGTAAAATCATTCTTACTTGTGCCACAAAATAAACATAAAACATTCATTATAACCTAAAGAATAAAATGGGTTTCATAAATATCATCTCATCATTTCATAATCCATATAAAAGAAATAGACATTTCATCATAAGAAAAGTGAACCATGTAAATCATAGAGACATTAAACTTGAAACATACACATATCAAACAATTTCATCTTATATGGAAAATGGTTTTTGATAAAACATTTGAAATGAATTCTTGAGGAAAATATCCTTTCTTCGTCAAAATCATTTTCTTTTCAAAAAATGCCATGAACATTTAAAATAAATGTATTTTGTTGAAAATAGTCAAAAATCATGTAGAGTAAGCTTCATGAAAATGAGGCATTATGAAATCGTAAAAATATGTTCACTCCGTATAAGTTAAAAATAACAATCTCCTCGTACTTTTGTCAGAAAAGCCAAAAAGTACCTCGTATGGTAAACAAAAGAAAGATTCCTTCCATACGATGTGGTAAAAGTAAGAAAAGGGTAAAAATGTCTTTAAACATACATGGAAGGAAAGTTTAAATTTTATGAAATCATTTTTATAGAATATGGACATGGATAATAAACATAACCCCCAGTAAATATTTACGAGTAAACAATCTCAGATAAAAACGAGATTGGAAAGGTTGTCCCTTACCTTAGGTCCGATATGCTACGTACGTATCCGGACCTCCTGTATAATGATTTAAATAATGTCATTGACTTATTACAGAATCATATTCATTGTTATGATATCATATATGGTTCATTTATGACATTATATTACCCATTCTTTTGTAAATTCAATGTTAAAGTGCGTTTTGGGTAAAATCGTTTTATTTATCGTACATGTTTGGACTTATTGTTCTTGATATTATTATTTATAACCTGATTTACTTAATTATAGAATGTAAAACATGATTTATTTGTAATATATATTAATCATATACATATATATTATAGATCGATAAAAGGAATGAAATACACCATTCATGGAGACCGTAGGCCGTACGTACGCATGAACGCTGTTTTGGTTTCTTATTGAGTTGAATGAAATTATGTAGATGACATAAATATATATATACATAAATCATGTAGCTTTATAATTTCATATATTTCATTATTATTTCTTATATATACATTATAATCATTCTTAAATGGTTAAGATGGAGAAGGAATCTCATCGCGTCGTGGAGACGGTAGTCCGTACGTACGCACGAGCGATGATATCGTTTCCATAATTATTGAATTGAATTGGAGTGGATGATACAATATATCAGAATCATTATGATGTTATAATAAATATGTATAGTTATTATTTACACCATAATACCCATCCATGTAAGGTGTTGGTGGAAAAACAGATTACACCATGGCGTGGAGATGGTATTCTGTACGTACGCACGTGCAGTGATTTTGTTTTCTGTAGGATGGATAGAAGGTTAAATGGGGTTGTTTCATATTTATAATAACATATAAGTTTATTAGTGACACTGATTTTATTTCTTTATAATGAAACAACAAAAGAAGAAGAAGAAGTTTAAGAAGAAAGAAGTTTGAAATAATCGATAGAAGAAATTACCTCTTCTTCGATACGCTTCTTTGAAACCTCCTATAAGGGCACTAAGATTGGTATTTTAAGTAGAAAAGGACCTCTATGATGTTTTTTAGGGAACTAGAGGAGAGAATTTGTCAGGGTTTGGATGATATTTAAGGCTCAAATTGGTGTGAGGAAGGGAGGGAGGAGGTGCCCTTTTATAAAGGAGAAGAGGGGCACCTTTGGAAAAACTAAAAAAATTATTTTATTATAAAGTCATATTCGGTTCTAAATAGATCCAAATTTATTTATTTCGAAGCTAATGTGGGTATGGGTCGTAATATTCTCATCCAATATAATTTATACAAGTTTAGGTTTCTATTTTAACCTTATCATTTAGATTTAACTTCAAGTTAAATAATTTTACTCTTACCTTGTCTTCTTGTTTTCTTACACTATAAGGTTAATAAACTTTTAATAACAAGACAAAAGAACCCCAAGTTGTTTATTATTAATATATATAACTTTATATAAGTCATTTGTCCGAACCTTAGATTTTTTGGAATAAAATATAAATTAATAATATAATATTTGTTTTAAAAACTATTTTATGTCAATTTTGACACTATTTAGTAATTGATATTTTTAAAACTCATAACAGAATGATTAGTTCGAAAAAAGTTAATTAAATCAATAATAACATGTCATAGTAACCTATAAAATTAGTTTAATTCTAAAAAAGTCTCAAATTAAATTTATTTTGGTATTTATAACATCAATTATGTCAATATTTCATTAATAAGATAACTACTGCATCATCGTTGTGTTATAAATAAATTAAATTATATAATGTCTAAAAATTACAAATAAAATACCATTATGTAGGAAATCCATTTAGCTTTCTAATGAATATTTATAGTCTAATTTTGCTTATGTATAACCCTATATTAAATATGATTTACTTATTAAACTTTGATTTTAACTATTTGAAGCTTTTTTTAAAAAAATTAATATTAAATGTCCTAATCTAATCCATGTGGGCCTAAATGGTCATATTTTATTCCTAAGGTTGTTTTTGGTCTAATTACACTTATCCAATAGAATTCGGACATGTTTTAGGGTAATAATAATATCATTTTTACCCTATTTACTTTTAACCGTGATAAAAAAAGTAAAAAGTTACTATTCACCAAAAATTATTTTCATCTCATTGAACCACATTTTACATACTGACATCAACTGTGTCTCTCGGATTTTTGAAATTCCACTCACATAAGTGGTAAAATTATGGTTTATGAAAAATAAATTTTTTTAACTACCACTTGGTGGTTTCACTATTCATCAAAAAATGAAAGTTTCTAGAAAAATACCAAAAATTAGGCCTAAGCTATATTTGATATTATGAGCTCAAAAATGATGTCTATTTTACAAAATTCAAAACATATCGGTTTCATTAATTAATTTAAAACTTAATTCCCATCTTCAAAACAAATAGTGTGTTCTTAAGAGATAATAACTATCAAAAGATTAACATTTGTTTATGTCTAGTTTAAATGTAAAATTACATCCAATGACCAACATTGTATTAAATTGTAAAAATATATTCTAAATATACTTTAAAACCACTCAAATTAATAATTTATCACTATTAATTAGTTCGATTAAAAAGGTTGTTTTTAATTAAAATTTAGTAATTTTCACTAATCATAAGAAAATGAAAGTTATCCAAAAAGTACCAAAATTTCACCCTAAGCAAATTTCAATATTCAAAACCCAAAAATGAAGTCCATTTTGAAAAATAAAATTTAAAAAATTTCAAAAAGTGGTTTTTACTATTCATAACGGCTAGTTTTAATAATATTTTAATAGAATATCGTTGTTTAGTGAAACTTGGTATTGCGTACTGCACACACTATCGAGGAAGTCCGTGATTGCATGTAATGCAAGGAAAGTCAAGGATGAGTGTTGTTCAAGCTCTTTTTGGTGTAGCGTACAACACAAGACATTAATAAAATTAAAAAGAATATTTTTCATAAAATCTCAGGGTGTTACATCATCAACAAGTTTTATATCCATATTTATACCTAAACCCTTAATTTATTGAATGGTTTTTTTGATTTTTCCTCTTAGTAGGTAGAAACATCAGGTGCATGCAATAATTTTTAGAAATGTGAAGTGTGTGCCCTCCATTAACATATAAAAGGGAACTCATCGTCCTCCTCTATTAACACTACTAAAAGACGTTGTATCATAATAAAAATGGCCATACCATCTCCCAATATACATCATCTTATTTTAGAATAATAACATTGATCATGATTCAAACATGGGAAGTGCTATGGTGTAAATCAAAGGAGTAAATATAAAAATAGGTAACATTCTTCAATTAGTACTTTTTAATTATTTCCCTCTCCAAACATTCAATAATTATTATTAAATTATTGTATAAAATGATTATTATACTAAATATTATAATAGTTTTTTTTAGGGGTTCTACATACATTGACACACACTTCCATCAAATTCTTATCAATATTATCATCCGTGTGTATGGCAAACAACCGCTACATGAAAAAATGCCTTTAAGTTTTCCATTACCACCTATTGTGGTTGAGATGTATGATGGAAATAATTTTTTATATGTTAAATATGATATTTATAATGTACTAATACTTCCTTAATTATTATATAATAATTATCTTAAAGATTTTAATTTATTTGGGAATAGGTTAACATCATTTGTGGACGTGTGGACCACCACCTCCTCTAAGCAATGTGATATGTTCACCCTTTACATGGAATTTATTTTCAATGGTTTTAATAATAATATATTAAATAAATAAAAAATTTATGTTATTCATTAATTAATGATCTATATGTATGTATATCATATAATTTTCTTCTTTCCATTTCACTAACAAAAAACTGATAACGTCATTCATGGACCGGTGGACTACCGCCTCCTTAAAGCGATGTGATTATTTATTTTTCATCCCCAAAACACAAGAATTAAATTTATTAAAATATATATATTCAAAAAAATGTTGTTTATGATATAATTTTCATTCTATAATGTTATGAATTACTTACCTTCATTCCAAAATTATCTTTTAGAAATATGAATGTTACTCATCTGTACGTACAGACTATCGTCTCCTTGATTGTAACGTTGGTTCATTTTTCCAATAAGTAATTTTTGTATAATTTCATAATTATAGCTGATGTAAAAAGTGAAAATTATTTCATGGTTATTGTTCTAAATATATTTAAATAATTACATATTTGTCTATAGTTGTCAAATCAAAGTTAATTTTGACACATAAGCTTAATATAATCAAAACATCTAAATTAGATATTATTGATTATGTAATTTTATATAAATTTTCTATATGTGATGTTAAATTATTAAAAAACATCAAAAGGTATTAAAACTAATAAATAATTTATAAAAGTTTATTTTTCATGAATAAGGAAGACAATCATGACAAATTAGACTCAATGTAATTGGTTTCGTCTTAATTAACATTCCATTGAGAATTATTTATTATTATGCACCAAGTTGATTTTTATGGTATATAAACTTTCTAAAGACTTTCTATATAATGAATTTAATTTATTTAAACATATTATCCATTTAAATTGATTTTATTCTTTCACTGATCTCATTATTCAAATTTTACTCATGCATTGTGGGACATTATATCAATATCCTTTTATTGAGGCATATCTTTGTTTTATACACTATTATTCTTTCATAATGTGTATTTGTTTCTCCTTTGACAGGTAATATCTAGATTTATTCTATTATCATTAAATTTAATGTTTTTGTTAATTTTATTCATTATATACTTTTATAATTAATGTGTTTTGGATGGGGTATGTGATTTCTTAAATATATTATTGTTCATTGGTTTAAACTATGGTATCATTGGTTATTGTATTCCAATAATATGTTTGAAATGAAATATTCTTGTATTATTATGTATTTAAACTTTTATTTTGTGGTTTTACATTAATTACCAATAATAATATCATGGATTTGTTCTTACTCCAATGAGACAATCATTGTAAGGGGTTTTTCTCAACTCACTTTTATTTCTATGAGATATATTTCATATACACAACTTATTCTTAGTGTGTGGTTTATATTCTAAACGAAAATGGACTTTATGATTAATATACTTAAATTTATCAGGATTTACATATGATTTTAATGTTCTCTCTTTCATGGTGTTTTTTGTTTTTAATGTTACCAAATCAGTAATAGATTTTTTCCACAAATTTCATTATTTTATATGTTTTTTATGTTAAAAACAGATATTATTCTATAAGGTTTATATACTACTCCTTTTATATTTTATATTATTAATAAAAAAAATTTAATGACATTTTAAGTTTATTTTAATGTTATTCCACTCGTGTTATTCAATATTCAAATGATTCGATGTGGTATGAGACACAATGAAATGTTTAAATATTATTTTACTTGATAATTTTTAATGGTATTTTATAGTCATTACCATTCATCAAATTAAAATCCCCTTCATGTTACTTATACTATTATGGGGATATTTTTTATTTTTACCATCCTCATTCATTTTTTGGATGGGTTTTATTTGATTCAATGAGATTTCAATAAATCACTTTTCATTCCTATAGGATGACTTTGTCATAAAGAGATGGGTATGAAACCAACTTCTTCTCCATATGTTGATTATATCCTAAAGTTATTATTTTGGAACCAATTTATATTTTAAGGATTAATTATTTTTTAAAGATATTATTGTAGAAATTATTTTCTTTTTCATGGTTAAATCATATTCTCAAAATAATAAAGATTATTTTATTGAGTTTTGATTAATTATATGTGTAGTAAATTATTGAACATTATAGATGATGGGTGCACCTGGATATTTTTGGGTGATCTCATTATATATTATATGATGGGTGTGACCAGATAAATCTTTGATTAATTTTATAGTTTGGTTATGTAAGTCCACCATATTAGTTATTTCATCTGTAAGGTTACATTATGGGTTATATGAGAATATTCTTGAACATACAAAAATGTTTTATATATTATTTATATGGGATCATGAATTTTCTTTGGATCAGTATTGATATCACATCGCTTGGGATTCTCAGTTCATATGACTATATCATTTTGTAAATCCTTATTTAATTTTTTCATGTTTAATTGTCCATTTATCAATGGGTATGAAAATTTTTATGTTATACTCATTCATTTTCAATATATCTTCACACTCCTAAGATCTTATAATTATCACTGATGACATCTAATTTTTAATGCTTATATTTTTCATTAAAAAAATTTTAGATCACCCTTCTTATGTTTCCTCTTTCCTAGGTTTTAAATAATGATGTTTAATGATTTAGGTCTAAAAATTATTTCACAGGGATGATTTTGATAACCAATTGTGAAATAATAAAATGTGGGTTAAATGGGATAAATGGTCTTTGATTACATATTAATTGTTTATATAGTTGTTTTACATTATCTAAAACTCTAGAAATAATATATAATCAATAATGTATGTGGTTCATGTTTTCCTTTTTATATTATATGGTTTTGATGGGAAAATATTTGGGCCACAATTCATGGCATTATATTGGGAAATGTAATGTTATGTATTTCATAATAAGATTCAAGAATGTAGGTCATGAGATATGAAAGTCTTTAAATATGATTATTTTATATGACATTAAAGATTATGATATTTTCATATGAGGTTAAGTTAATATTTATGGATACCTTCTTGAGACTATGAGCATAAGGTTGATCATAAGTTTAAATTCATTGATAATTCATTGAAGCGTTTTACTTAGTAAAAATATTTAGTTTCTTAATTAAATTTTGGTAAAATATAATTTTTTGAATCATTTATATTACCTAGGTTCATCATGATCTATTTTTTGGTAGGATTTATTATTCATGATAAAGAAAAAAATGTGACAACACGAATGTTGGGTGAAAACTTGTCTCATTCTACTAGGTGGTGGAGCATAAACCCATGAGCCATGGATGATAATTGTTTCAAACACTACCACTGACCTAGAAAATGTCCGGTTTAGCATGAAATATTTTCCATATTATGTTTATTTCAGAAACATATGGTATTTTATTTCCGGTATAATGGTTTATTTTTCTTGGAATAATATATGATCAAATCATTTTAATCCTTGTGTTTCTACCTATGTGATGAAATGTTTGAAAATTTAATGGATATAAATTCATAGAATAATTTAGTTTTTTCTTTGGGTATTAATATTTAATTATCAATATTACTGTATCATATGATGGTTTACTCATATTGGAAATTATGTCTCTTTGTTCAAAACATTTTCATTTTGGTTAATGTCTAATGAAAGGTGGAATTTATTGACTATCACTTTTATGGTTATGTGATATTTAAAAGTATATTTTAGTGCTTCAAGACTTAATAATTCATATCTAATACTCATCTTTTGGAGAATAAAATGTTATTTTGTTTAAAATATAATAAATAATGAAAGTCTACTCATCAAATAAGTATACATCATTCATTATATTGGTATAGATGTATTGATAATTATTTACCTCTTTGAAAATGATCATGAAACCAATTATATTATCCTAGTACCTTTAATGATTATGAAACAATGTTTTTTATCATAAAAGAATTATGTTTTTTTGGCCCATAACATTCCATTTACCATTATCTTGGTTTTGATCAAGGAACTCAATTACTCTATATAATTATTTAATCGTTTCTTCCATTCCCACCTGTATTTCACTAGGTGGAATCCTAGTAATTTGTAACTTTCAATGACCTTTATGTTTTTTAATTTACCCTTTTATGTGTATTTTTTATTAAAAATTTTCTTTGGGTTTGAATAAATAAATTATATAAATGATAATCCTATGATAACAATTCTGAGTTTTAGGGAAAATTCTTTTTAATTGGGGTAGGATGTAACAAACTAAAATATTATGATATATATCCTTTAAAATTTATTCAATTTTATTTGTATTTGATTACATGATATACATATTTTATATTGCATCACACGCAACTCAATTTTAATTGTGTGTTTCACACAACACTTAGTTCCATTGATGATATATATTAAACACAATCATGAGTCTTACCGGATGACAATATATAAATCATATTATCATAATAGTTACCACAAAGCCGTTGTTATGGTTGGAATGAATTATATTAGTTAAATTATGAACATTAATTCTTACACATTTTTATATTATGAATCCTTTTGTGACTAATTATTTATAAATGAATATAATGACCAATTAAAAATAAAGGATGTTTTAAAAAAAATATAACCAGAGTCGAATTTTTTACTATCAAATTATAATAACCTATATTAAAAATGATATTAATAAAATTTAAAAGTTATATATTTAATAAATTTTTTTTTAAATTCATCTATTTTTTTTGATAGTTGTAATATATCGATAATATCAATTTTAAATATAAAATGATGTATACTTTTGAAATGTAGTTCTACCTTATTTTAATGGATGACTTATTTTAAATATAAATTTTGAGACCTTTATAATTTATATTTAAAAAATAATAAAAAATTTGTAAATTATAATATCAACCATTACTTTGGGGATATTTTGGTATTTTTATGACAACTTTTATACATTAAGGAATAGTGAATGACGAAAGATTTTTATTGAAAATTGCTTTATCTTCTAAAAAATATATAGTGTTAAATTACTGTTTAATTTTTTATAATGTCATGATATATTATTCTTATCTATTTTAAACAAATTTTCATCCTTTTAATTAATTTAAAATTTAAATTTTATATCAAAATGTTCCATGTAATAGAGCTTTTCACTTTATAAACCCACTTTTTCATCACATATGTGGGATTGATTTTATATTAATTTATCAACATTCTGTTTATCAAATATGGTAAAAAGGATTACATAATTGGAATAAAATTAATTTATAATGTATCACATGATAAAATTAATATTTTACAAAAAAATTAGTGAATTTATATAAACATGATTACAACAATTGAGGTAAAAAAAGATTACATAGTTGTTGAACAATAAAAATATGGTTTAAACAAATATCTATACTTCTACAAGACCCGTTTTATTTCTATATATTTACCTAAAACCATAATTTCTCAAATTTTTTTTATGTAATATTCTTGTTAGGTGATAACATGGGGATCACACAATTCACTTAATAAAATCTGTGTGTATCGTCTCCCTCCACATTAAAAGGGAACTCACCCACCCCCTCTGTTTATACATCCAAAGCACTTTGTCTCACCAAAACCATGACAAAATCTTATACCAAAATCCCTCCAATCATCATATATGCCTAAAATTTATAATAAACTAATCTAAGGTAGTCATTTGGAGTAAAACCAAAGGAGATACTTGAAAACATTGTTACATTCTTCAATGATAACTTTTGTTTTATTTCTTCCTCTATCTCATAAATTATTATTTTTCTATTATTATATATTATAATTAGTTTCATAAATGTTCTAATTTGTTTTTATGTTATTTTTTCAACTTAAACCATCACACACTTTCATTAAATGGGTAATAAAATCATTAATCATCTGAACAGAGAACTAAATCAATGTGAAAAGATGTCATTTGTTTTTTCCATTACCTCTAATGGTTGAGAATTATGTTGTATATAATGTTTTTATAATATATATATATATATATGATATTTATAATTTATTTATATTTCATAATTATAATATTTTATACCTTCGTGCTTTCTATTATTTGGAAATACGATAACATCCTTTGTGGATGTGTGGACCATCGACTCCTTAATACGACATGACATGTTCACCAATTAAATTGAATTTAGTAATTAATGTATTAATAAAAATATGTGATATAAATGATATATTTTTTATATTAATGGAATAATTATCTATATTTAAATATAACATATCATTTTATTATTTTCATTTCACACATTAAAAAAGTGATAACATCGTTCGATGATGTTTGGCCAACTGACTCCTAGATGTGATCTGATTCTTCCATTTTCATCACCATATAAAAGAATGAAATATATTTAAGTATATATAACTAAATATTATGGTGTTTATTATATAATTTTCATTAAATATATTAAAATTTTACTTTCCTTGTTTCCAAAATGATCATTGAAAAACGAGAATGTTATTCATGTGTACATACGACCTACCATCTCCATGATTTTAATGTTGGTTCATTTTTCCTCACCATCACACATGTATTATTTTCAAATAATAATTCATTTAAAAATTGTATACATATTTCATGTTTATTATCCTATAGATATTTATATAATGAACTCATTGACTATAGTTTACCCATCAATGTCATTTTTGACACACAAGTAGAATATTGTCAACACATATGACCTAAAAATTATTGATTATGCAGATATATATAACATTGTAATAGTTTATGTTTAAGTGATAATAAAAAAGGAAATTTTTCTAATAAATTAATTAATTTATGTTTGTTTATTATTAAAAAATATATAGAAAAACCATGAAAAATCAAACTCAGGGTAAGCTGTTTTGTCACAAAATACATTCCAGTGAATCTTATGGGTTATTATGAAACTAGTTAATTTTTATGGTTTCTTACTGCCAAATGACGTTTTATATAATGATTTTAATATATTTCATGATATTTAATTCTTCTATTGAGGTCATTATTTAGCAAATCCCATGATTCAAAAGTTACTCAAGTGGTAAGGGGCTTCATCTAAATTTTCTTTCATTGAGGAATATCTTGGGGTTATGCACCATTATTCATTTATTAGGTGTGTGTAAAGATAAATTAACATGTTATATAATGAATTTTTCAATTATCATGTCATTTGAAATATTTTTTTAAATTTATTCTTTATTTATATTTACAATACATGAGTTTTTAATGTGCTAAGGGGTTCTTAAATAGATTTTCATTCCATGGGTTAAACATATATGTCACTAGTTATGTCATTCCAATAATATGTGTGAATGTAAACATTATTTTATTATTAAATATTATCATTTTTATTTTGCTTATTTACATTATTCACACATAATTATATCATTTAATTTTTTTCTATTCAATGATATGATCTTTGAAAGGGTTTTTCTCATCTCACTTTTATTCATGTGAGATATAATCAATATTAATAACATATTATTATTTTGTGATGTATATAATTTCCAATAATATATTTAATGTTTAATATCCTTATTTTTATGTATTTTTACATATCCTTTAAATGATATTTCTTTCAGGGGGTCTACGAATTCAATGTTATCAATGCATTAATGGATTTTAGTCAAAATTTTCTTTCCTTCAAGTGTTTTTTAAGTTATACACCTATATTATTTTAAAATGGGTTTATAATACTCCTTTTACATGATATATAAATAACATCCTTATTCTCATTATATTTAATGTTTTATTTATTTTTATCACATTCATGGTGTTAATGATTCAAATGTTTCATAGTTCTATGAAACACTTTGGAATGTTTAAAGATTATTTTAACCATGAGAATTTTAAGGATATTTTAAGGTCATTTCCATTCACCAATGTCAAAAAACACATTTTGTTACTTATCCTCCACTATGGATATTTTTTATTGAATTCATGACCCATCCCTCAGGGACCGTGTCGTGACTTCCCCAAGCCCGCCTTCTATAGGCCAGGGGCAGGTGACTAGCACTGGAAAAGTGTATCCCTAAAATGGGAAGGCATTGCCTTTATACATGTACAAACACACATACTAGAATGCAAAAAGATGAAACCACAAAGTAAACTACTTTAGTAAAAGAGTGTTGAAAGTAAACGGGTAAGAATACAAGACAAACTATAAAAGTACAAGTACAGTGGAAAAGTACAAAATAGCTGAAAAGTGAAAAAAACTCTTGGATCATCCACCACAGATACTACTTGAAGGGTTGGTACATCTCACGATTTGTAGTCTAGGTGTCACATCACTCCAATGGTCAACCTCCAAGTACCATCATGTCCTTTCTCCCTCACCATCGATCAATGTTGTATGTTATCTGCATAAGACATAATAAGGTATTGGAAAATCCCGTGAATGGGTCAGTATAACGAAACTTAGTACGGACCCTGAGACCCCGTAGGTCTCCTAAAGCACAATAAAGGAAAATCCAGAAAATAAGACATCAAATCTAATTAGGTATATGACCACTCATATTCCTATGTTATCATGTTATACTCATCTCATACATGAGGTAAATATACCACAAAGGTAACACCACGATGGTAGAAGTACAACACGGGTAACACTACAAGGATAGAAATGACTCATAGGTAAAACCATAAGGATATAAGTACAACACAAGTAAAAAAGAAGAGTTAATACAGTGTATAAGCTCAAACTAGGTATTAGTGAATCAAGGAAGTACATATGATTAGTTAGAAAGCTAGATTATCTTATTCTCTCAAGAGGCACTGCTTCTGACCATACGGAGTCTGACCCACACAAGAGTGATAGATTTTAACCCCCGCGATGACCCACAAAGGATTTGATCTACCTAGGATCGATAGGTAACTAATCCCAAATGACCCACACATTATCTACCCACACATGATCTAAACGTAACTTACCCCTATAGAGACCCACAGAAGATTTGACCCACACATGATCAGTATGCGCTGACCCACATAGGATCGCTGAGCACTGACCCACACAGGATCAGTTTTCAATGACCCACACAAGATCATTTAGTGCTATCCCACACAAAATCAGACCCACATAGGATTGGTGATGAACCACACAAGACCACTCGTTAAAAACCTCTGTATGATCTGTCTCCAACCTCCACCTCATTACCAGCAACGGGATTCCTCACACCAGGTGTGCTCGAGTTTCATAGTATCTACCCCTTGAGATATTGTTCGTATCTATACCACCACTAATCTCCACAATGGATTAACCCAAAGGAAATCCATTTCATAAGGGTTCTAACGTGATATACGGTGTCTTAATCAGATGATCGGTCTCGGAGTGATAAGAGTTTTAGCTCTGGGGGATCAGTTGGATTCGGGTTCGATCCAACCCGGATGTATTCAAACTATCTCCAAGACTCATGTGGAGTATACCCAATGTAATTTCTTGATCCAAGGAGACAAACACTATATATGGTTTGTAAAAAGGGCTTTAGGTCCTCAAGATATATCCCTTTAAGATTTTTTTGGGCCCGAGTCCTATCCAACCCGGTCGGACTGACCCATCCTGACCCAATCTTTGCTTGGCCGTGGAGGGCACGTCCTAACAAACAATGTGGGGAAGTATGAAATTGGTGTCACGTAATCATTGGCCCTTCCCGAAAGAGGGTGTCTCATCCGTTTGAGGCGCGGCCCGTAAGTGGGGTGTCCCAGCCACGTAGGGCATGGCCCGGACACTTAGAGTGCGGCCTGCAAGGGGCAACCCGACTATGTAGGGAGTGACCCACTAGGGGTTGCCCAGCTGTTGTCTACCCAAGCTAGGGGGAGGGGAAAGTGAGTCCCCCCATGTATCCTGAAATACCCGGAGGCCGTTTGGTTTAGTGAAATGGTGGCACCATGTGGGAACCTCTTGGTCTTCCTGGAACCTGCCCAGTGGGTTCCTTTTCCGCCAAGACTTCGGCCAAAGATTCTTCTCGCCTAGGGAACGCTGATCGTGCCACCTCTCATACTCACCAGTGGTGTTCTAGTCACACCACCTCCCCTTCTCCGGCCAGCTGATGTGTTGTTCGCCTCCTTTGATCATTGCGGCTAATGAGTCATGGACCTCAACTCATTAGCGATGCGTGACGGGGTGCCTCTCTACCTCCACAGCCAGTCAGTGTTGACATCTCCGCTGACTATCATGGCTTTGTTCCGCGATGTCCTCTTACGGAATGTGTCATCACATTACCTCTTTAGCAAGTTGTTGATGTCGCACAAATGTTCTTCTATAGAGGATCAAGTATAGAAAAATAGCGGAGGGTCTAGTCGATGTTCGTTAGGCTCACACACTCCGCGTTAGATCGTAAAAAAGAGGGAGGATAAAGGGGTTAAATAAAAATAATAAAAATAAAGAAAAATTAATCCCCTAACCCATAAATCCATTAGTGAATATCCACGCTTGATGGTGGGTCGTGTTCTTTGTTCATGCAACAGGTTTCCAACGACGTCGCTTTCACATCATCCTTCATTTCAGAGTTTTAGGGCCACTAGTCACCACACTCCGGAACAGGCTCCATCCTCAAGGGCTTGCCATCTCAGCACTTCTTCATCACTTAATTTCATTACAAATAAGTGCTGACACCTCTCTCCAAGCTCCACATAAATAAGAGAGATGGAGGGTAAGTAAGGATGTGAAGAATTAAAGGGGGATCAGTAAATAGAAAACTTTCTAATTCCAAAATTGTTTCATTACTTAAGACTGACATGTCAAGCCACATATTGGCTTGACACATCATGGGTACCATAATCCGCTTGTCAGTTGGTGGAGAAGAAATAAAATAAAATAATAAAAATATTTTATTTCATCTTTTTTTAAAATTCATACAATACAACCTCTTCTCCATAACAATTGTGGTCAATTTAATGTATCCCTAAAGAGAATCCCAGACTTATAGATTTAATGGTGCAGTCAGATTTTTAATTTGGGCACAAATTCAAAAGATAGAAAATGCTGCTCATGCATTTAATAAACGTACCTGAAAAAATTTCAGAAAAATATTTACAGTCACCCCTGACTCGCTCTGATTAAGGTTAGGCTCTACCTAAGGATAACATGCCCTCATGAGCTCAATAGTACTATCAGATGTTCAATATGAGTTACCGTTTAGATGTTATGGAATTTACAATAAAAAAATCACTTAATTTTTTTATTTGCGGCCAAAAACTAACTATGATTGGGGGCACTCTCTGGCCAATGTCATTATATTCCTAAAAAGAGAATACCCTCATGAGATCAGTGGTGGTCTCAGATTTTTATCCAATTCACTAATCATGAGTTATTATCATTTGAAAAAATAAAATAGCTTTATTAAATTATTTTATTTATCGTTCTTCCATTTTCAGGATTTCTCATATCAGGCCTGTGCCGACTAAACATAAGTCACACCTAGGGTAAAACCACCATCCTTAATGCAACTGTTCCCTCGAAATTCTAATCTTGAAAACCATTTAAGATTTATTACACATTTTCAGGAATACTGCATACATTCCCTAATTAATGCTTAACAAAACATTGACGAATAATTATGGGAACTCTTGGCCTTGGAATCACACGCTATTAGATTTTGTGGTCTCGAAATATTTCCATATAATTAAAAATATATATATAGATTTGGGGATATTAAATTCTTCCCACATTAAGGATTTATGCCCCTGAAAATCAAATAAAAGTGAAAAATCAAACAATTGGGGGTACTGAGCACGAATATGAGCCTATCACTCCCATGATCTCTCCTAGAGGTCCCCATGCTGCCACCGAACTCACACCAAAGGGATCGACCATCCAAGAAGGACTCAGTTCTATCGATCCTCTATCTCCACCAGGAACTCTGTAAAATTCACCCCATCGACAAATTTCAACGTTCCCTAGTTGATAATGTGTGATGGATCATGTATGCCTCTCTTTACCTACGAATCATAGAAAACATTATGCACCTGGTGCATTTGTGGGGAATGTTATAGGCAGTACACCACCTCATCCTCTATTCTGAGAATCTAGAAAGGTCTGACGAACCTCGCCGAGGTGAGACCAGTATGAATACATGGCCTCCCTCCTCATTTAGGAATAAGACTTATGTCATCTTTATGTAGTCTTCACTTTTTGACAAGTGATGCATCGTGATACAGACTCTCCCACTATTTCCTTCATCCCTGGCCACCAGTACTTAGGCTGGAAGTCCCGGTACACCTTCACCACTTCTGGATGTGCCACTAAGGGGATGTATGGATCTACCTCAACACCACCTCCCAAAGCATCAGTGGTACCATGGTGTATCTACTAAAGAGGATAGTGTTCTCCCCACCTTTAGAAAATCCTTCAGAAGATTGTCCTGAGGATATATGAGAACGTCGGGCCTCATAGTCAATGACTCACGTTGATCCCCCAAATTGGGTGATGAATTGGGGGAGTGATAGTCATATACTAGAGGCAAGCTTCTCCATATTTATCCATGATGGATATTCGCAGCGTGACTAGCTGCTCTAATGATGGACTCAACAGTTGTAGACTAGAGCTCTTGTTGAGTGCATATGCTACCACATTCCATTTCCCAAAATTATAGACAAACTCAAAGTCATAGTCCTGGAGGAACTCTAGCCATCATCATTGTCTCAAATTATGAAAGCTCTACTGACAGTACTCCATCCACAAGAATGTCTCCCTCTTCTTCATCAAAGCTGACAAAGGTGTCACTACCCTGGAGAAGTTTTGTTTGAAACACTGAAAGCTCCTCACCAAATCATAAGTCAATCTCCCTTCGAGGAGGTAATCCTAGAAACAACATTTGAAAATATGTCCCCACACACTACCATTGTTGTTTGGAACTGAAATCTAAAAAAACCAATTTCCACTCTTGTTGGGAACTGATAAGAAAAATCCTCATGTCGTAAGACCTCGACACTGCCACCAAGAGGTTTAAATCGAAACTCTCACCTCAAGGGTCAGATCACACCATCGACATAAGTGTAATTTTTGAGTCTCCCCCAATGGTATCTCCAGATGTAAGGGTCAAGTAAATGTTTTAATCAGAAACACTAGGTCTTGAAATTTTGTTTTTGGAAGGAATGAATGACTAGTTCGTATTTCTATTAGTACATCAGCTAGTAGTAGACACATACCGTTACACGAATCATTCCTTGAGACCTTATGCCACTCTCCTTGAACGCATGCATCTACTCCCTTCCCATGTCCTCTAGCTCCCTAATCCTGGTTGGGACCACATTGGTGGGATGGTTGTGACATTTAGAAATGTATATTGTCTCATGATGCTCTCCTAACTCCACTTCCACAACTTTTTCCCTGCAGATTCATTTGTCCCTATCATTTCGTCTTCCCGAAACATTTTACACACCCATGTCCCTATGACTGGTGTCAGTTTCCAACTATCCCACTGCTAACATTCGCTATCTATATCTGCTCAACCAAAGAAAATTCAACCACAAAGCTTATCACTAGAACCCTAAATAAGTAAGAATTAATTCAATAATAGTGATAGCTTAGACGTCCATAAACACACCTCAATTAGAGGTCTGATCCCTAAAGGACTGCACGTACTATATAAATCCAGTACCTAGGATTGTCGGTATGCCTCAATGAATACTCAGCTACCGACATGTCGTCCAACTGAAGGTATTCAACCTCTATGAAAATCTCATCCCTTATCTCTTTAGGAATGAGACCACCTAAATTGAGGAAGGTTCTCATGATTTTCCATTGAAAAGTCAACACTTCGCATGATCAGGGTAATATAAATCCTATAATCGTCCTGCTAAACCATATAGAAGACAATCAACCAAGATAGCCATCTGATTGAATGGTGCCCTGGATAGATGTAAACCAAAACACCTCCTCCAGCCTATCCTTAGCCGCATGTGAATCAGGCTCACCTTCGAACGTTAGGGGTATCTACTAGTGAAACATGTTTAAGGCACTAAGCCTACATGTGTACTCTACCGGTACCATTGGTAGTATCTACAGACCAACAGGCAGTGATATAGCTGGCACACTACTTGAAGGTACCACCTCAAGCATTAATCAATGTACAGAAGCCTCAACACCATGAGGACCATCCTCATGGTCACACACAGATAATGACTAGAATGTAGGATCACTATCTACTATATTGGGGTCCCAACTAGGCAGGAAACTCTACACATATCCTCAAAGCAATCCTTAGATTCCTAGGAATTAGTCTAGCCTCGAATCCTTAGAGGCCTATATCGCTTGAACCCGTACAATGTGCTTAGTCGGAATTCACCACCTACTAGTGTGGCTGGTGGAATCGACTACCCAACGAGTGGTGGTGCTTCTAGTACACAACCTGAAGGTGCCAACCCAGTAAGAGGGCCCTGCACTGGCATCTCGTCGCTTTGTGGGCCATCATCATGTACTCTATAATGAATCTTAGCTGGATGTATACGCAGCGGCATCCTGATAAGGAACAGGCACACCACGGTCATTATGTTGTACATGGTGAGGTGACTCCCAAAAAAACCAAGAAAAAAACTTCCAAAAACACAAGCAATCGGTGTTTCCATGAAGAGAGTCGGAAATCATAATTCAGAGTCCTGGGGAATGGATATGTTGGCCACAACTCCAACACTGAATTCCCCATACCAAAAAACACACTCATAACACATAAAACTATTGCCACATTGAAAATATCATAGTTATAGCTCTTTGGTAGAACTGAATCCTCAAATACAACTTTGTTATGACTCGTCTCTCGAGGCTCGTGTCGTGACTACCCCAAGCCCACCTTTCATAGGCTAGGGGGTGGTGATTATCTCTCGATGTATCCGTAAAACGTAAAGTCATTGCATTCAAACTTGAACAAACAAAGAAACTAGAATGCAACAAGATGAAACCACGAAGTAAACTACAGTAGTAAAAGAATGTTGAATGTAAAGGGGACAGAATACAAGCCCAACTGGAAAAGTACATGTAACAATGAAAAGTTAAATGCATATGAAAGTTGAAAAGAAGCTCTTGGATCATCCACTATGGATCTTACCTGATGGGTAGCTACAAATCCTGATCATTAGTCTCTACGTCACGTCATTCCAAAGTCGTGCCTCTGAGTATTGTCTAGTCCTCACTCTCAATTCCTCGATCAATGTAGTAAGCCATCTGCACAAGAAACAAATAGGTGCATGTGAATCCCATTTAGGGATGAGTATAATGATACATTGAAGGGACCCCAAGACCCCATAGGTCTCCTAATGCTCCATAAATGAAATTCCATAATGAAAGACTTTAACCCTACTTAAGAATACACCCACACGTATACCTAAGTTATAATGTTATACTCATCTCATACATGAGGGAAGTATACCACAAAGGTCACACCATGTAGTTAGAAGTACTACACACGTAACACCACAAGGATAGAAGTAACACATATGTAAAACCACAATGATAGAAGTACCACATAGGTAAAACTCTTAGTTCAAACAGAGTATCAGCTCAAACTATGTATTAGTGACGAAAAGTAGTACTAATGATTAGTCATGAAGCTAAATAATCTTATTCAATCAAGAGGCACTACTTCAGACCGTACAGAGTATGATCCATATAGGATTGATGGGTACTAACCCCCACAATTCCCACATAAGATCTGATCCCCCAAGGATCAATAGGTAACTAACCCCCGCTGACCTACACGGTATCTGACCCACATAGGATCGATAGGTAACTAACCCCAACTATGACCCACATAGAATCTAACCCACACGGGATCAATATGTATTAACCCACACAGAATCATTGAGCGCTGACCCACAAATGATCTGACCCACATAGGATCGCCGAGCACCGACCCAGATAAGATCTGACCCATAGAGGATCAGGGATAACCTATACTGGATCACTTGGTACTGACCTCCGTATGATCTATCTCTAACCTCTGTCTCACTGCCAGCCATTGGATTTATCGCATCCAGTGCACTCGAGTTTCGTTATATCTTCCCCTCGAGATATCATTCATTACTCGACCAACACTATACTCCACAATGGATTAACCCAAATGATCAAAATGTTATATTGGTTTCAATGCGATAAACTGTGCGTCAATCGGACAACTGGTCTGTAAGTTATCAGCCTTTTAGCTCCAGGGGCCCGATTGGATTTAAGTTTGATCCAACCCAGTTGTACTCCAACTATATCCAAAACTAAACTGGAGTATAGAAAAAGGAATTTCTTTATCTAAGGATCTAAACACCATTGAAGGTTCTTCAAACAGAATTCTGGTTCTCATGATATGACCTTTTAATTGTATTTGGGCGTAGTTTGGCCCAGGTCTGGTTCGACCAATTTTGGAATGGGCTGGGCCGCGATGAGCTTGACCTGACCCACAAAGGGCAGCTATCAAAGAGGTGGCCCGGCCACGTGAGGCACGGCCCGCAAGGGGTTTGGCCCGACTTCGTGGGGTGTACCCCGCAATGCACGACTCAACTGCGTAGGGTGTGACCCGCAAGGGGCATACCAACTGTTGTCCGATCGAGATGTCGAGGGGGAGAAGCATGTCCCCCAGGTATCTCGACCCACCAAGAGGCCATTTTGTTTTGTGAAATAGTGGTGTTGCGTTGGTCGTGCCCCCTCTCCTTCAGCGATAGTCTATTGTGCCAACCGCCTCTTAATATCATCATGGATGTCGAGCCGCATCCCTCTGCTCACCAGCGGCAAACAACCCTTCCTTCATGGTTGGCCGGTGTTGGTCTCTCTGATGATCGTTGTGTCTTTGTGTTCTAGCCACCTCTTGCAGCGTGCATCGGTATGGAACCTCATTCGTAGCTATAAGGTGTCATTGCACCAACAGTCATCCATGGAGGTGGAAGGATAGAAAGATAGCGGATGGTTTGGGTCGGGTTCGTTAGGCCCGCACCCTCCGCGTTAGCAAATAAACAACAGGGAGGATAATGGGGTTCAAAATTCCCCTCGAAATAAACAAGAATTAAACCCCAACCTCTTAAATCTGTCATAGAATGTTCGCGCTTGAAGGTTGGTCATGTTCTTCGTTCGTGCAACAGGTTTCCAACAACGCCGCTTTCATATCTTCCTTCGGATTGGGGTTTCAGTGTCGCCGTTCACCACACACAAGAACCAGCTACATCCTACAAGGGTTTGGCATCTCGGAACTCCTTTAACACTTCGTGGTTTGGCAAATCTATACAGACAACTCTTCCCAAACTCCATATAAATAAGAGAGGGGGAGGGTAAGTAATGATGTGGGGAATTAATGAGTGCACATTAATTAGGAACATTCCTAATTTCCCAAAGACATTGTTACATAATATTGTTGGGTAAAGCCATTTATTGTCTTGAGACATCACGAGTCTTATACACTTCTTTTCCTTTCGGAGAGAAGAAAGAAAACAAAATAATAAAATTATTTTATTTTATTTCTTTTAAAAAGTAACAAAACATACCCTTTTCACCATTCTTATTGTGGTCAAAGTAAAGTCTCCTTTAACAAAATCTCAACATTGTGGATTCAATTGTGTCCTTGGATATTTAATTCGAGCACCAGTTCAAATGTATAAAAATGCCGCCTACGCGTTTACTAAACGTACCTAAAAAAGTTCATAAAATAATTAACTTTCACCCTAAAATTGCACCGGTCTAGGTTAGGCTCTTCCTAAGGAGAAAATGACATCATGAGCTCAACCGTACTCTCATATTTTCAATTCTATTTACCGTTGAGTAGTTATGTATTTTACAATAAAATAATAGTCTTTTAATTATTTTACTTACAGTAAAAAACTAACTTTCACTGGTGGACTGCGTCGGTGATTTTCAGTATCTGCCTAAAGATTTCATACCCTCACAAGCTTATTAGTGGTCTCATATTTTTAATCTATCTCACCGTTCATGAGTAATAAGCATTTGTAAAATAAAATAACTTTATTTAATTATTTTATAAACGGTTATGCCATTTTGGTTTTTTTTATAGGAGGATTGTGCCGACTAAACATAAGTCGTGCCTAGGGTAAAACATTCATTTTGAATGCAATGGTGCCCTTAGAATTATTATATAGGAAACTGTTTAAGAGTTATTCCATGTTATTCAAGAAAAATACTTATGCGTGCTAATTAATGCTAAAAAAAATTCGACGGATAATTTTGGGCACTCTGGCCCTCAGAATCACACGTCGTCAAATTTCGTTGTCTCTAAAAAATTTCATATAACTAAAAAAATATTTGGTTATTTTTGGATATTATTATTGACAACATCCTCATTATATCTTTAGATTTTTTATGATTATTTAAATTTTGTTTTGAAGCTTCTTTCTTTTCCACCTGTTGATTATGTCCTAAAGAGATGGCTATGAAAACTATTTCATTTCCATGATTTGATTATGTCCTAAAAATATTATTTTGGATCCTATTTATATTCCATTATTTATCCATGTTTCAAATTGATTTTTGAGGAACATTTTTCATTTTCTTGGGTTAATCATGTTCTACAAAGAATAAATGTAGTTTTATTATGTTTTGAAGAATTCTCTAAGTTATCAACTATTGAGCATTATAAATGATGAGAGCACACATATATCACTAGATGAGAATGTTATAACTTATACGATGGGTTCTATTAGATATTTCTCTAATTAATTGGGTACTAAAAATATGGAAGTCTACTATATCATTTATCCATTCTTAAGGGAGCAATATGGGTTTTGTGAGGGTTATATGAGAGCACATTCCATGATACCAAAATGTTTTATATATTCTTAATATGGGTTTGTGAGGTTTGTTTTGATATGTATTCATATCACAAGGATTAAGATTAAAGATTATTATGAATATTTCCATTATTATTGCCTTTTTATATGTTTTCATGTCTAAGGATCGAGGTATTGGTGGTTATGAATATTATTATGTTATAAATATGCATTTTGATTTTGTAATCACACTCTAATATTATTCTTATGCTCACTGATGACATGAATTTCATAATGATTATGTTTTCCATTACTGGTCATTTGATCTCGTCCTTCTTATATTACCATTTCTACATGTATTGTGTAATGATTTTGAATAAATTTTTTTATAAAGGATTTTAAAAGGATTTTTTGGATGACCAAATGTTAAATAAGAAAATATGGGTTAAATTTAAGAAATTTTCTTTTTATTACTTGTGAATTGGTTATATATGATTTTTTCATAATTATCTAAAACATGAATCCTAAAAGGTCTTCTAGAATGTATGTGATTCATGTTTTCCTTTTGATGTTATAAGTTTTTGATAAAAAATTTTGGGACACATTTATTGGCATTATATCGGTTAATGTAATTTTATGGATTTTAGAATGGGAACTCGGAGAATGGGTATTGGGCTATTATGAATAAATTATTATAAAAGGTCACTATCATTACCATTTGGATAAAAATGTCATATAAAAAAATTACATGATTTTGGATGAAATAAACTTATATAGTAAAAAAATGTAATATTTTGGGGCTACTTTTTTATTCGTATCACATTATTCTTACTTTTAATTATCCCATTGTACCTGCACTATCATAAATAATATTTATTGTCTTTATTATTAATAATGTAAAAAATAGAAGAGATATATTGGTAAAATTAGAACTCTTAAATCCAAATATGGAATCCATTTTCTATGATTCAATTCCTATTAGTGGTAGAATGTTTTTCCAAATCAATCTGAAAACCTGATATAAAAAATGGGTTTTCATAAAAATTTATTTTTCTGAATCAAAAACATTTTTTGTAAAAATAACATATTTAATTTTCCAAGTAATTTTTTTAATATTCATAATATAAAATAACTATTCTTATTTAAAAAATAAAAATAATACATTGTAAATGATTGAATCAAAACTAACGTTTTCCATAAAAATTAATATTTTTCATTATTCACTTAATAATAAATATTTTCATAAAAATCCAAAAAATCAAACAAAGTTAATTTTGTGTGATATTTTAAAAAATGATACACTTATTATAAAATACTATTTATACATCTATAAGGAATTCTTTATATAACCCACTAGAAAAATAGAAAAAAATATATTTTTGAATATAACCTACATATGAAGCATAAAATGATATTAATAATAATTTGGTTATTATTTAATATGAATTTACAAATATCTTTTTATTTTTTAGGATCATTATATATATATATCATAATGTATTTAATAATATTCAAATTTTCCTATAAACTAGTAAGGTTGTAACAGTCATATTAAAATAATAATATTTCATGGTTCATTTAGACTTAATGATGCATGTCATATTAGTTATCATACACTCTATTCTTTTAAAAATATTGGGGTGTTACACTTTGAATCATTTATTCATAAATAATCTCACTCCATTGTCAAAAATTAATCAATATTTAAAAAGTTCGCCATTCTTCACTTATAAAATAGGATCACTTTCATCCATTAAATACGACACATTACTTTATAAATTTCTTCGAAACACTAACCAATGATAAAATCATATGATCAAATTGAATTTATAAACATAAAATATCACTACATTTTATCATATACCCTTCATTTCCAAGGATACAATCATGTGAATGTTTAGGGTTACAAAGTGAGTATTACTTAATCGTTAACTTTTTCTTCTTAATATTTATCTTCCATACCTATCATAACCATAGTAAAATATTAAAAGTATTATTATTAATATAATATATATTTTTATTTTTATTGAAAAAAAATTATTTATTCCATTCCATGAATATTGAAAACCAATAGAACATTGATCGTCAGTACATGCATATTATAGCCTCTATGAAAATTTAACTTCTATTTTTCATTATTGTATGTCATGGTTGGTTTTAATGATGTTAATGAAGAATAAATATGATATATATAAATTATTTATGAATTTAAAATGAAAAATTATTATATAATCTCATCCAATATCATTTAATGAGAAATGGTGACCATAACCATACATAATTGTATATTATCACCTCCACGAAGTAAACTATTTGAATTATTATCTTGAATTTCATTAATTATAAAAATACATAAAATATGATTAAAAAATTAATAAATATAAATAATATCATTATTGTTATATTATAATGATATTATGGCATTCTCTATCCATACACGTGCATCAAGTTATAACATGTTCTTATTTGGGTTGGTTTAACACCCTATAAGAAAAATATAACATAACAATATCATGGATGACTATAGGAACATAAAAATTATTAATAATACTATTTTATAAGAGAGAACAAATTTCTTATGGTTCTATATATTATATATAATGCAGTTAAATTTTACTAAAATATCATCTATGGTTACTAAAACTATTGAAATAAGACATCACCAATTCCAAATTCACCAAAAATTACTAAATTCTTTTTGAATGAGATAAGAGAATTATAAATTAACAAATGTTACATATTTTAATACATTAAATTATGATATAACATTGAACATTGTATCATATAATGATTACATAAATCATCATCATAAAGACTGTATGAAATAATTAATTTTACTAACATCTAATGATATATATAAATTATAAAAAACTAATATATTCATAATAAATATTCATAAATGATTTATATAGAAGGAAATGTATATGAATAATGTTATTAAAGATAATATTAATATATTTATTTATTTTTTACAAGTGGTTATAGTAGTGATCAATTATGTGGGAATACAAGGTATGTGTCATTTATCTCCATTTTCTATTCTATAAGATACGTTTGATATTTTCACCCACATTTCATTTATATTGTGTATAAAATTCACTATTTCATTAAAATATAATGAATATATTTCATTTAATTTTTTTAAAGTATATTTTTTTGTAACCCCATTTATATATTCTTACATTACAAATAAACTAATGGTTTCTTCCTCACACTAAATCTCAAATATAGAATTTTATTTTAATGATATAGTCCATAATGGGTGTTTTCATGCTCATTAATTCCAACCCGTCCACTATAAACTTCATCACAATAATTATAATTGTGTTTTTTTTATTTTAGCTATTTTTATTTCTTGTGTGGAATATACTTTAACAGTTGTAAGTAAACCAATATGTCCTCAAATTTTTTGGCAGCAATCATCTATATAAATGAATGTATTCAATAGATTTTTTAATAATGTCAATATCTATGAATCAATAATTTTTTGGGACCGCATTATAATACATTTACAATCATAAAAATATCCAAATAAAGTTTAATGATGTATATATGGTTTGTTTTTGTTAAAGTTTTAAAAGAATCCAATTTAAAGTTTTCCATGTAAACAATTCTTGTAGAATCTCACCCCGGGATCCACATAACAGTGCCCTAAGATAGACAGTCATAAGACCTCAAGGGTGTCTCGCCATGCACTAGAGGCTACCAACTTCCAATGAGGGCCTATGGTGAATCTGTAGGGATACTATTACATCATATAATAGAGTAGAGAATAAATATGTATGGAGAATAAGAAATAGTATAAGAAGACACTATAATGCCCATTCAAGTAAATAGCCAATTTAAGAAGATATAAGAACATTATATAATAGAAATATAATAGAAAAAAATAAATAAAAATAAACCACAAGAGGATACTGATTAAATTGTAGTACTCAAAATGATGATTATCATTGTGTAGTTATAAAAAAATTTGTTCATAGGAGGAGCAGGGATACATGCATTAATCACCAACTATAAATACATAAAATCCCTAAAAAATGCTACAACTGGTATCTCGAGCATATATAATGTCCTCTTACCTTATACTCCACCCCATAACTCAAAATCAAACATCAGAAGCTGGTTGCTTCCCATTATCAGTAAATGAATCAATGTTGTCTACTTGGGTACCAATCATGATCCATGAACTCTATGAGTTATACATAATATGCCACCACAGACAGTTTCTATATCAATCCAGTATGTGTATATAAAATGAGATGCATTCCAATTGAGACTAAATACGTAGAAATAAATGAAAAAGATAAAATTTATTGAGTTCCACTTGGGCCACCCATCCATTCACTACCTACATCAACAAAAGACATATATCTTTGAACAGGGGTAACCTACATAAGCGTGAATACGGTAGGTGCTTTATATGAAAACAATCAATTGATAGATCGTCCCCATGAATGTGAATTATCTTGTTAGGTGAATCCTAATTTTTTCAAGTCAAATATATTATTAATTAATTAAATAAACATATTTATTGATTATTAAGGGGATCCTTGAGACATTGCATCTCTATCCTAAGGGAATCACAAGTATCACTATAGGGGCTCTATGTAGGTCCCATAACATGGGATTCCATCCCATGAAACCCAAGAATCAATTCCCAAGCATGGTTCCTTAAATTGTTTAAAGCAAATAGGAAGTAACCTATGAGTATGTACCATATATCACACGTTGGGTACAAGTATCTATCTTGTAATTGTATAACCATCATTCCATTTTCCCATCCAAAAGGTCCCCCTAGGCAACATATGTATCTCATCTATAGGTTGAATGGAAAATACATGGTGATTCCATCCAAGGCATAGCTATTGTCAGCATTAGTGTATTTATAATTTATAAATAACCTTTAAGAATAAAGAACAAGATCCCATCCTAGGTGTTCTTATGTCATAACCCATTGCATATCCCGTAGAACAAGGTGAGGGTATTTTTGGTTTACAAATAAAGAATTTAGAAAAATTATTATCAAGATGAACAATGAATTTAAACAACAAACTCATTTATAGAACAAGGGGTAGAGGACAAAATCATGGAATACCACTCTAACTAATTTAATTTATTAGATTAAATCATTAATTATATAAAAACACATCTCAATGAAATGTTATCCAATTATAGATGAAAGGGATGTTTTGCCTCAATGGTATACTGCAACCCTTTGGTTGGATCATGTAAAGGTGAATAACCTAGGGTGTTGATTATCCACATGATAAGGTCACATTAGGCCTGATTATTTTTTCCTTTTAGTTTATATAAAAATTTTGACACATTAGTAGAATGGTCTCGCATATTCCATAATGGAAAAAGTAATGGAATACGAAGAAACATGGTTGAATGAAGAATAACACCTTGCTTATGTTCATAGTCCTTCTAGCATCCAACACAAGCCATTAAATCATGATACAATGAGAGTTATCGTAATGATCATCAAATTTCCTAAAAATTGGGTAAATGAGGATACAACTAAATAGTGGAAGATATGATAAAAGTAAAAGAGAATAATTGTAAGTGGAGTGTAGATCATAACTCAAGCTTTCCAACGCACCTAATAGTGAAGGAATCAAGGATTGGATAGTGATGAAATAAAAATACGTAAGGATATAGAAGGGAGTAGCCTCAGACATGGGCTTCTAGTGAAAAATAACAGAGGAAGTGGAGTTTTGGTTATAAAAGATTTTATTTATAAAATAGTAATTTAACCCTTACTTATTATCTCACACGGTTTGGAAAAAGGGTTGGAAAAACCATGCACCAACTATGCACCCAATTATGCTCAAATAGGAACCTATCAAGGTTTACGAACATAGTTTAGCAGAACTGTGCACTGGAAATGTGGATGGCCTCAGTGGGGGGGGGGATTTTTGAACCTACACTAGAATTCACTTATGGTCAAATGGTTTCAAAGAGACCATCTGTCCCTATTCTCCCCTATACCACACACTCAAATGGTTAGGGAAACCATGAAGACTAGGATTCTATGTTTCTTATAATAGTGTGGCCTAGTCTATTCCTCAATAATTTTGGGATCCAATTGTTGAAAAATACCTAGAAACTCCAATTATCCCCGTCAAACCATTAAGTACTATTAAATGGTTTTTACAAATAAACTATTTCTTAAATATTTTTTGTTCCATTAGGAAAGTATGGGAAATTAAAATCATTCTTTTAAGAAAACTTTTCATTGAGTTCCCCTTTTTATTGTGGTAAAACATAGTATCAAAAAATTTCTATCCATAAGGAACATTCGTTATCCTACCACTATCATGTCTTTTACTAAACCTGGTTATTCTGCCATATCTCCCAGACTAGTACAACTGACCTACCTCAAAGAGCCTTTATTCACTGATCAATGATATGTACAAAATGATCGTCAATTGACCCATCCACTTCTAACTTGATATCATCAGGTTCAAACGAATGATAAGGGTTTGTATGATACTAAAATAGTTGTGATACATTGAATATGTTGTTTATGGAATAGTTTCTCTGAGGAAACACCAATTGATAAGCTGCAGCCTGAAACTCTCCACTATCTCAAAAGGCTTGACATAATAAGGTGATAACTTTCCATTTCTATTAATTTTTCTACAAACAAATATATGATATTGATATAAAATTACTCTATATACTACCTTGAACTCTAGAGGAATGCAATGACAATTTGTATAAAACATCTGTTGGGATGGAGTTTTATCCACCTGTTTCTGAATCAGTTGTACTTTCTATAATGTCTCTATAACAAGATGAGAACCTGGTAATGCTTCCTTACATTACTCATTCCAGTATATAGGTAAACAAAATTTCATACCATAAAAGAAATAATATAGATCCATCTGAATCATTTATTCAAAGAAATTGTTGAAGGAAATCTTAAGGATTGGTGTTTTTCCCATGAAACTCTAAAATTTAGGATACATGCCTAAGGCACTTCCTCTAACATAACAATCATCCACTTGGATGACCTGATGGTATGATAGGGATATGTTGTACTTAAGAGCACTGGTGAACCATCTCTCTTTTGTAGCCTTATCTAGAACTCTAATGTAAAGAATGCATCTTGGACTATTATAATACAATAGGGAACACCATAAAGACACAATATCTCTTATATATAAGGTCTCACATGATCCTGAATTGTTGAGGTCTCTCGAATTAGTAATACTTGTGTGACTGAGGTTATCCTTTCAATGATCACCAATACAACATTGATGCATTAAGAGGATATAAGCATTCATTTCATGAAATACATGGTGTTTTCATTCCATTTCCACTCAGGAAGGGGTAGTAGGTGTTGAATTCTAGATGGTCACTGGTGTTCTTTCTTCACCTACTGATAGTTGGAAGACATTGTAATAAATCGTTCCATATTCCTATTTATGTATGGACTCCAATATTGATGATGGACTTTTTAGAACATCTTAGTAATACAATGGTGAACTGACCAAACATAGTAATGATATTTTTTCATAATCTCTTCTCATTTATTAGAATTAATCAAAAAATTCCCATATAAGATGGAGATCTCATTATTATGAACAACCCAAAAAGAATATCATTTCTCACCTATGATGCTCTCCATCAAGATGAGGCCCTCATAATCAGATAGATACTCAATGAATATCATCTCTAGACGGAAGGATATCACTACTAGAGCTTATAAAATAGGATACCCATGCTTCTCTTACACCTCCTAGTGCTTTTAAAAAAAAATAGATCAATCTACTTCCACTCATTGTTGGCCACCTATATGTATTGTGTCTGATTATTTCAGCACTAGGTGTAGCTATGAAATTTCCCTTTTGTGGTGTATAATAATGCCCAACAACCAAAGAATAAAGGTATTTGACAGAAATTCATTGCCTAAGATTCATTTCATTCTATGTAGATATGTATTTTAGACATTTATTATCTTTGTAAATGACAAACCACTCACTCAATAAGTAGTTCTTCAAATAGTGAATGGTTTATACCATGAAAACTAGTTAGAGGTTGTGCATAGGGTAATTCAACTCATGTAGTCTCAACTAGTTGGACATATATTCTATAACCAAATTTCCTATAATTAGAAATGCTCACATCTTAATACCTAAACCATTATAGTATAATATATAACATCTTCTAGGCTCTATAAGATTCAAGATTGGTGCTAATGTTAATATTTACTTTTACTCATGAAATTATCTTACCCAATCTTAAATAAAGACCATCACACACTTCTTAGTATTATATGTAAGAGGTAATGTATAGTGGTAGAAGTATAGAATGAAATTATTGTAATAGCCATCAATCCAAAAAATCTACATATGTTATACACATACTGCTGATTCTCCTAGGAACCCACGATGATCACATTCTCTATGTTATTAGATACACCAAACTCAGAAATTATATGACCTAACATGTGAAACATAGTAATCCAAATGTGTTATTAGTAGAGATTCTATTATAAGTGATGATATCTAAGTATATTCAGATGATATTAGTATGTTTTTCATGGTCATTTCTTGTTCTTGAATAACCTATGTTGTTGCCTATGAATAACACTATACAATAATATATATACAGTTAGAGTCCCATGTCATTTGAACCATAAAGACTGTCATAACATTAATAAGACTATGAAACATTCACAAATACATGTACACATCCTACCTACATTGGATCATTTTACATAGAATTTATTATGTACTCATAATCAATTGATGGTATCCTAAACTCAAATCAATCATATACAAAACTATTATTCCATAGATCTGGTTGAATAGTTCGTCTATATGATGAAGTGGATACCAATTATTCACATTGATATGGTTCAATTGGTGGAAATTTATTCGCAAATGGGGGGTATAATTCACCTTCTTATAAAAAGGGATTAGTGAACCCCAAGGTGATGTGCAAGGTCTACAAATTTCGTTTTCCTTAGGATCGTCTAACAACATCTTGATTTCCTAAATCTCTATAGGTTCTATCCTATTTGGGGGGTTGAAAATTTGTTCCACACCGCGATCAATCTCAATAATGAAATCCACCTCTCTCATATGAGGTAAACTAGAAAAATATTTATGGAATACATCGATGATGTGATCCACCGTAGGAGGAAAATCCATTAGTTACATTCCTGAATAGCTCATGAAAATACTACCAATCTGATATTTCACCCTGCCAAGCCCTTGAAACTAGTGTCCAACTTGGATATCCTAATTTTCCCATTCACCATTATGGATATTTTTTATTACCTCAGGGGATATAAAAGAAACATTCATATGATTCCAATACACCTGGTCATGATAAAGTACAATCTATTCTATATCGATAATGATGTTGAAGCCATTCATCTTAAGGACTAATAAATTCTACTAGAAATGGAACCCACCTATCATAAGGGGAACTCATTAAATAGAAACATATTCTTTGATCAGTCCCATATTAATGTATCAAGAGTCTTCATGTCATATATTTAATTGACTTAAATGATCATACATTCCATTGTTTTACTATATTGAAAGGAATAAGAATCTCTAGTATCATGTTGGTCATAAAATAATGTAGAGGCTACACGAATAGTACCTCATACAATAGAAGAACCTAGATTATTCACCTCATGTGTAAGTTATACTAAATTTATATAGATTTATCTATGTCACTAATATACTAACTAACTAGCTTGAGTAGGCCCACTCTACAAACATTGAATCTTTGAAGCCTTACTTCCTTATCCTTAACCACCTCCTTGAACTGATCAGATGACAGTGGAAGAAAAACCAATCATTCTATGGATACCTTGGTCTGAAAAATATATTTGGTGATGGAATGGATCCCTTTTTAATGTGTATTGGAGGACTTTAATAGAAGAATCTCTGGAAGATCCCCATCCTCTTGTAATATCAACACTCGATAAGGTTCCTTGTACATTGAGGCTTCTTAAGGCCTGACCTATGACCTTGGTGAAAGAACATGGGGTTATCAGTTCATTCCACCTAGCTAGTACTACGCCAAGTTATACACTTGAAATGACATTTTCAACTAATGGATAAACCACTTCCCTACCACGAATTTGAACCGACCTTACTCACATGGTTAGATTCCCTCATGTTCTACATAGTGATGATGGTGTGTTACACTATCTCAAAAATGGTGGTCATTCAAGAAACCTTCACCTACAACCAGAGGTCGTATGCAATAAAATCTTTAAATATACATTCACTAGATAGATATTCATTGGTAATTGTCTGAAAAAATAGTTGTAATTATATGAAACGATTTGAATACTTTATCAGTAATATGTCTCCTAGATGAAGGTTCATGAACTCTTGAACATCTTTTATTCTCAGGTAGTGTGAAATAAGGGGTCAAAAAATTCTATCTAGAAGTCCTCCCAGACTATTCCCTAATTTCAAATAGCTCGAATAATTATTTCCCACCAAATCATAGATAATTCACATAGCATATATGTTATGAGGTTAACCCTCCACTTTAGAGGCATTTAAATATGATCAATGATGGATATCATGGAACTTAGACATGATTCAACTTCCTTCCATCCACCATCACCATGTAAGTAGAGATCATGTTTCAACTGAAACTCAATGGGAAAATATTCCATTTTTAAGGTTACTAGAGGATAACCTTATATAGAATACATGAACAAAAAGAATCAATCAAAAAACTAAGCATTGACATACAGGGTAATATATATATATATATGTGTGTGTGTGTGTGGTTCCTTAGGTGGAATTATAGGTGGTATCACATGTTTCCTATGGCCCACCAACTAAAGATTATGATCGTATCTACTTTCATGGTTTATTGAATTAGGATTTTTTTGGTGTAATCCCTTTATAATTTTTATTTTCACACCACATATGATATTATAATTGATAGAAAAATTGATAACATGGAAGAAAATATACAAGTAAATACTATAAGTTAATGTCAACCATATTCCTGGTCATAGATCTACGTCTAAGTGATAAGAAAAGTTTAATAATTAGATCAGTGGGTATATGGCCTACTACCAATTACTAAGGATATGTTAGTGTCATGTTCTCATATCACACACGTTGGATTAAAATTTCATTTAAAAGGATATATTTAATTTAATTTTTTCACACTTTTATCTATTTAAATGGTTAAATTATATGGATCACTATTTCCAATTTATATGTTCCCATACACCTTATAAATTTTCATGTGGAATCCACTTTATCAATCTATAACATGTAACATCCCATGTGAATAATGGTTCAAGGCACAACAAGTCATAACTAGAGCCTTAATGTGTCTTCTTTAATATATGAAGGAAAAATATATTTGGTTATTAAATAAAATTTTCATGCCAGTTATTTGTTATCTTCACTTCATGAAAATTAATAACATTTATATATATAATATTCAATGAAATAATAGTATATGACAGAAAATACACATATAATGTAGATATATAATGACCTAATTCATGGAATTTGAAATCATGTAGTGACTATTATGATGTTTTAATTTTAGTATGTCATCATATACACATCCTAGGGAAAATCAACCACTATGTATAGTAATTTTGATAGTAATAATAACAATGAAATCATTTTTTACCTGATAGTGAAGTCCATAAAACTATAATAGCACAAGAAATAAAAGAATATACCCATCCCAGGTATTTTGGGTTTCTCCTATACCTAGGATAGCTACTCTACGACAATGTATCATTACCAAATTTGATTTCATAATCTCGTGTATTATACTCAAATAGTAATAAAAAGGGAAAATTGTTCAGGTAAAACTTTTTAGTAATCTCACCGAAGGTTCCACTTAATGGTGCCTTGAGACTATGGGCCACAATACCATAAGTGTGCCTCCCCATACTCCAGAGGCTACTTAATTTCAACTATGTCATAGTATATAACAACGTAAAACTGAAACTTCTATATCCAATGATATAATCCATAACACTACATTTCTGAAATTGATGCTGATAATTGTGATAAAAAAGTCATCTAATCCTTACAACATCAAAAGGAAAACTTGATTAATGTACAACCTCAAGGAATATGTAGGATTAGATTTTTAGGTAATTAGAAAAAAATATTACCTAAAAAATCATATAAACATAGAGTCATATGTTGTCAAAAGAAAATTTATCACATTTAATTGACCCTTTCTTATTTCATAATTGTTCATCAATATCATCATTATGATATCCTTTTTATAAATAAATCTTTCAACGTATTTATTTATAACTTTTGGCTATGGAAACATATGAAGGTTTATGTCAAACACTCAGTAAGGGTAAATATATGGATTTACAATTAAATGTCATAAATAAGAGAAATAGTGAATATGGGTAGGATGACATAATGAATATTTAGAATAAAATCATAAAAGAAATCATACCCATCAATACATGGAACATATAATATGAAAACAAGGAAAAGGAAAGAGTCATTCAAATTAATAATCATGAGATAAGTGATATCAATGTTGGTCAATAGCAGAATTATCAACCCATGTAAAGAGATATAAAGCATCTTTGTATATTTTAACATGATCTCATTAAACCCTTTCAAATTTGAAAAACCATAAGGACGACATGAAAAGTAATTCTCAGGATAAGACAATCATTACCTAATGCACTAAAGTGATATCATGGCACATTAATTATATAAGTTATAAAAGTCTCACCCATTGTTATATGGGTGCACCCAAAATTTACAATGTCTAAGAATCAAATACATAAATTATTCATAAAAACATTTTTAAACAACATTTATTCTTTAAAAAATATGATTATCTGATGTAAATTAAATGGGTTCCACGGTAATCTCATTAAAACATGGTTAACTCATATAGATGAACTAGGATCCCAAATAGTCTCATTATAAGATTAATTACCCATAAAAAATATGATAAGTAAATATCTCATTGAAACATTATAAACCCAAGGAAAATAATTTGGTTCCATAAATATCTATATTAAATATGATTAACCCATGGAAAAAAATATGTTCAAAAATTATCTCTTGGAAACATGATTATGGAAAATAAATGTGTTAAATAACAATGTCTTTAAAATATGAGTAACTAATTGATAATATATGGGTTTCATAACAATTTATTTTAATCATGACCTTCCCATGAAAAAGAAATGGGTTCCATAACAATCTCTTTAGAATATAATATACTTATGGAAAAGAAACTAGTTTTATAACAATATATTTGAAATAATAATAATCCACCAAAAGAATTAATAGGGATGGTATAAATACAAAATATCCCAAATTTAATATAAGTAACAAATTTTTTTCATGTGTATGAATTAAAATAACCATAAAATTTCATTAAGAACAGTTAGTAGGAAAATATTTGTTAAACATTCCAAAGTGTCTCATAAATTAGTGAAACATTGGAATAATTAATCCCATTAATAGAATAATGTAAAATGATATATATAATATCAAGATATTATGTCGATTCATGATATATCAGGTCATTTTTAAATTAAATACTCCTCATAAAATATTATAGGTGTGTAACCCAATAAATGTTACAATGAAACCATATTTTGAAAAAAAATCCAATATCGCTTTTGTAACATTGAAACCATATAACCAATGAAATATAGTTCATAAAAAGAATATATAAAATAAAATAAATTTAAAGGTAATATTCATAAAATAAATTTCCTAGTATTATATAATCTACAAGACAAAAAAGTGGTGAATACGCCAAATATCTAAATGAAATAAATGTGATAGTAGAAAACACTTAAAAAGATCATATCATTGGAGGAAGAATTAATTAATTATATAAATATGTATTACAATTTTATATCCTCATAAAAAGTTTAAATACCCAAAAATAGAATAATATGTAATTTCACACATATTCTTGGCATAACATACCCAACTATATTGATGTTTAAACCAATGAAATGAAATTGAGTTAATAAAACCTTTACTACATTGTGACATTCAAGTAGAATCACACATGATGAAATAATTCAAGTTGAAACATAAAATTAAAATAAATTTGATTTATTTTTGATATTAAATATTAATTTTTTTATTTACACCATATATAAGAAATTAGGTGCAAAAAATAAGATATACCTCAATGATTGGAAATTTAGACGAATTCCCTTATTACTTGAGTTACTTTTGAATCATGAGATTTATGTTATAATAAAATAAATTGAAACATTAAGCAAAATAATATATATTAAAATCATGATATAAAAATTCATCTGATAGTAGATACACCATTTAAAAGTAACTAGGTATATAATAACAATTAATTCTCATTGTAATATAAATTGAGATAAAACCCCTTACCATGTTTTTTTATTTTACTTTCTTTTCTTCAGTAATCTAGAATAATAAAATTAGTTTAATTATATATATGTATCATAACCTTTTAAAATTATAATTTTACATCTATTAATCTTATAAACAATCTATTGACAATTACATAATCAATACTTTTTTTAAGTTGGATGTTTTAACTATATTTTCATTGTGTGTCAAGAAAAACATTTATATGTCAAATATTATCAAAAGCTGTTAATTTATAAAAAGTATTCAAATTAATAATCATGATAAAATTATAATTTTTACGAAAAAATTCTTATTTTAAAACACATAATGAATGATGGTTCTGAAAAATGAACAAACGTCAAAATTATGGAGATGGTAGGTCATGTGTAGGCATGAATAATTTTCCCCTTTTTTCAATGATCATTATAGAAATAAGGAAACCATAATTTATTGATATATAATTATAAGTATATCATAAAAAATATAATATTTATTCATATAAACTTTTATATTTAATTGTATTTATGTAAAAGGAATCACATTGTGCTGAAGAGAAGGTAGTCTACATGTCCACTAACAACATTATCACTTTTTTAGTGTGTGAAATGGTAATAAATAAAATGATATATTATAAAAACATAAATATAATTACGTATTGAATAAAATTTTATTTTTTGAATTTCACATATTTTTAATTAAATTAATCCTTAATACATTGCATTTATTGTCTGAATGTTTCATATCTTGTTGAGGAGGTGGTAGCCCACACGTCCAAAAACATAGTAATCGTATTTACAAATAATGGAATAAAAAAAGTTATGCCTTATAAAAAACATTAGAAAGTATTATTACAACATAAAAAATATATATCATATAAATAAGGTTTTTCATTATAATAACAAACTATGATAGGTGGTAAAGGGGAAAAATAACAATGTCATTTTGCAAGGAATTAGTTTCCCATACATGAACGATAATGTCATTACCAATTTGATGGAACGGAGTATGTATATGTATAAACCATGATATTAAAAAATTTATTTATATTTAGGATACCTATGTTATTATATAATCGTGGAATAAGAATAATTTAATTGGTGGGGAAATAAATAAATAATAGATACACGTTGAAGAATGTTATTTCTTTTTCAGGTAACGACTTTTTAGTTTGAAGCAATCATCTTCCTTGGTTGTCATTATTCCCAATGTACAGAATGAAGGGTGAGTGGAGAAATTTTTTGGGAAAATTTATTCAGTATCTGGACCAGATAAATGGCTTAATAGGTGTGAATAAATGGGGTTGGGTGAGTTTCATTTTTTAGAGGACTAGGAGAGGCAATCTTGTAAATATAAACAGATAAAATATAGTGTGAGATCCACCATAAATCATATGATCCCAATAATGATCAAATTCAATAAAAGAGGTTATATGGTCGAATAATTTCCATTCAATTGTTTTAGAAAAGTTAATAGGCCATTTATACTATTAGAATTAATGTATAGCTGCTATGTAACCTCATTGATTCTTAATTACTGCAATTATTTTTATTTTTTTTAATAATATTTTTGTGATTTTATTATTAATTATAATAAATTATAATTTAACATTAATAAAAATATGAAACATATATTGAAAAATTCCATTAACAAAATTGGATGAAATTAATTTAAAATCAATCCCTCATATTGGTTGGAAAGAAGGGTTTTGATGAGAAACACTCAAAAGAATGACATGCCTTTATTTCCAATTTCAATTTGAAATTAATTCCAATTACCAAAATTGGATTTATTAACATAAAATTGATCTAAATATAGTATAAAAAATTAAAATTATAATTTAAATATATAAATTAATTATATGAAAATATGGTTTTGAATTAAAAGTTTGTATTGTTCATTATTCATCAAAATATTAATGCTCTCTAAAAATGCCTAAAATTATATAAAAGTAAATTTTTATATTTATATTTATTAAATAGTTTTTTATCATATAAAAATTGTAAGTGTTTCATATTTTACTTCTAAAACATGTCTGCATTTAAAGGCAGTAAAAATCCCATTTAGAAATATACATCTTATTATGCTTAAAACTAGATTTATTATATTCTTTAGATTATCTAACATACTGCAATAATTTTAATTTTTTTTATTAAATATAAAAAATATAAATTTAATTAACATATTTCACTAATAATGATTAATTTAATTTTAAACACAAAATTTCATTCTGGTCATAAAATATTTTTTCATAAAAACACATCCATTATATACATTTTGAATTTATTTTCACTTAAAATTAATCAATAACCAAAAAAATAATTTTTTAAAAATTTGTAACTTTAATTATCATAATTTATAAAATCATATTAATTTATCTCATTCTGAAGGTTGTATGATAAATACTATGTCAAATAATTAATATTAATAGTACATTGATGTATAGTAAGACTTAATCTTTTTTATAACATATGCCATCATAGGGAATGGATATATCTTGTAGAGAAAGATAATCATGGTGTTGCATGTGATTCAATATAAACTATGTATTTCATGTAATATAATATATTAAATAATTAATATTAATTTGAAGGAATATAATTCCAAAAATGTTAGGATTTTACATCACACCCCCCTTAAAATTAATTTCACCCTTGAAATTATCCTTGGTTATAAGTTGGATAACATTTATAGTATTCTATTATTGAAACACAAACTATATGAAGGATTAATAAAACATACTCATTAAATGGAAAGTGGGAAACAGAAATGTCACGAGAAGTTATATATAACTAGGTTTTCACTTAGGGGAACATAGTTGTAATAAATTAAGTTTTTAAATAATTATAGATAGTGATTGTGTTCATTGATAAAAAAAAGTAAATATTGAATGAAAAGATATGTTTTTCATGAATAATACGTGAAGATAAAAAACACCATTGGTTCATCAGAATTTAAGGTACTAGAATAACGATATTATTTGAAGAGAATTTTCAAAAAGGTAAATAGTCTATTACAATCTATAGAAATAGAAAAATAAAAATGAAATACACATACTTGATCAGTATAATTTAATCCATTAATAAGTTTCCAGAAAAATCTAATATTTTTTTCTAAATGATGAGTATTCATGATGAATTGTTTTACACACATGAAGTACTAATGTAAAATTTTAAGTAAAACATTATCATAAGATGGATAACAATTTATTCATTGTATATTTAAACATTATCCAAAACCGGTTTTTTAACATGTTAATATATTTCCAAAAAACGAGTAATCCCCCAAATGACCCACTATTATGATAAAATTTAATAGTAATACCTAATATTCAAATTAAATTATTCCATAAATAATTTTCATTATATGTCTTCAATTATTTGCTGAATAATATTGAAAGAAAATTATTAGAAGGATTTTATCTTATATACTTCCAAGATAAATAATACATTATTCCTTAAAAAATATCCTTTAGTCCAAATGTAATGTTTACCTATAAAAAATATCACACTAGCCAGAAAATCGTGCTAGCTAGTGCTAGTTCAAGGAACCATTATTTTTCTTCAGTCATGGGTTCAAGCCCTAGTAATTTGTCAGATATTATGGGTTTTTATTAATAATACGACTTGTACATTTTTTAATTCAAAAATGAAAACTAATTACTTCATAAAAAATCCATCCTGATCCTATGTGTTAAAAAAATAACTCATCCTAAACAATGATATCCAAAAATTTCCATTGATAACATCAAAATTTATACTACTAAAAAACCAATAATGTAATTATAAAGATTTAAACTTATGATTAACCTTTAGTTTATAAACCTATTATGATATCCATATATATTAAGATATCCTCACTTGAAAAAAAATCTCTAATGTTATATAAACCAACCATTGATACCTATTATAATATATCATAAATCACACTCTTAGACCTTATACTAAAATCGAAAACATTACGTTACCGGGTTTGATACCAATAATTAGGACCCAAATATTTTATCTAATATTTACAACATAAAAAGAAAAACATGGATTATTTACAAACTCTAGACCATTTATATTTATCATTATATAGAATTAGGGGAAAATATTACATAAAAAATATTATCAACTTGGAAACTTATGTCTCAAAAAGACAATTTCTTCCTTTTTACTCAGCATTCATTTTTTCCCAATAGGTTATGAGCACCATCCTTATGAAATACTTCACAGACATAAATCTTTAAACATAATTCGTTAAAACAATAGGAAATTGAAACAAATTAATTGTGGGATAAAATTATCAGTAATGGTAAACATAAGGATTAATAATTACATTTCATCAATAAGAATAACAGTGGATAAGGATATGATAACATAATGATAGTGTATAATGGATTCAAAAAATAACTCACACCCATAAATACATGAACCATAAAATATTAAAAAATGTAAATTAAAAAGGGTCTTCATAATCAATAATTATAAGTCATGTGATATTTATATAGATTACTAAAAACACAATAAACTAGTAGAAAAAAGATATAAAACATATTTCTATCTTGGAACATTATCTCATTAAACCATTAAAAAATAATTAAAAATTGGAATAACCATACGTCTGACATCAAAAATAATTCTATAGAAAAAATAATCGTTATCCAATGTGTTGGAGCATTATATAGTTTCACCCTCCAAATAAGCTATTATGGGATCACCCGATGCTATCTTGGTGTATCCATCATTCACAATGTCCATGAATTGAACACATAGATAATTCATCAAAACTCATTTATATGACATTTTTTATTTTATAAATATGATTAACTTGTGAAAATTAAACATGTTTGACATCAATCTCTATGAAACATGGTTAAATAATAAAATGAGTTTGGTTGTATAAAAAACTCATTGAAACATGATTAAGCTAAGGAAATTAATTGTGATAAATAATTTTTTTAGAAACATGATTAAACCATGGGAAGTACATGGTATTCATAATAATCTCTTAGAAACATGATTAACCCAAAGAAAAATAAATGTGTTAAATAACAATCTATTTGAAACACAAGTAACCCATGGAAAAAACGGTTTAAATAAAAATAACTTTGAAATATATGTAACCCATAAAAAATTGGTTTCATAATAATATTTTGGAAACATGATTATCCCATGAAAAATAAATGGCGTTTATAACAATTTCTTTAGAACATAATCAACAAATGGAGAAGAAACGGGTTTTATAACAATATCTTTAGAACAATCACAATCCATATAAAAAATGAATTAGGATGGTATCAATAAAAAATATCCCTTGTTAATGAAATGTATCAAAAATTATTGATGATGTTGATGAATGGAAATTAATTTAAAATAACATTAAAACATTCTTGAGTAAAATAATGTTTTAACATTCTTATGTGTCTTGTACCACATTGAAACAATCTGAATTAGTTACCCCATGAAAGAAAAAATATTAAATGAAATTTATAATATCATGATAATAAATTGATTCATGATTAATCATGTAAAACTATATTTATATAAAGCTTATAAAATTATATATATGTATAACCTAACAAAAGACACAATGAATGAAAATTGTGACAAAAATCCAACACTACTTTGATAACTTCGAAACGATAAACCCCATAGAATAAATATACAAAAAAATATATTAAAAACCTAATAAATTTTATTGTATTATAAATAAATTACATTAATGGTATGTATATACACCACAACCAAAAATAAGTGGTAAATATAGAATATATCTCACAGAAATAAATGTGTGATGAGAAAACCATTACAAAGATCATACCATTAGATTGAGAATATATTAATGAAATAATTAATTTTTTATTTTAAATTAAAAATACAATTTTAAAGTCATAATAATACATTCTGAGGTAATTCCCCGAATATTTGTTCAATAAAAAAACCAATGATATAGAAGTATACCCAATGAAAGGAAATTTATTTTTGATGTCCCTTACTACTTGGTAACATTCAAGTAAAACCCCATAAGATGAAATATTTTATGATCCAAAATAAAATAAAATGAAATTTTCATTATTCATTATATTACATGTCAATGTGGAAGTATGTACACCATATATAATAAAATAGGTGCACAATAATAATGTATGCCTCAAACAATGAAAATTGTGATGAATTCCCTTATTACATGGTAAATTTTGAGTCATGATATCCATAAAGTAATAACATCAATTGAAACATATAATATCAAGATCTAAATTAAAAACATGATTTAATAATTTATAGAAACTATATACACAATATATGTGTAACTCAGTGCATAGTAACAATTAAGTCTTAATTGTATGTAAACTGAGATGAATTCCCTTACATTGAGTATGATTTGTTGTGATTTTCCTCTATCTTCTTGAATAATATTTTAATGGTAATTTTATAGATCATTCATAACATTTTCAGAATTTTTCATTCATTTATTTCACATATTAAAATGTTATATACAGTTACATAATCAATAATTTTTAAGTCAGATGCTTTCACCATATTTGATTTATGTGTCAAAACCAACTTTCATAGGACAACTATGGTAAAAATGAGTAATTATTAAAACATATCCAAAATAAAAAACATGAAATATTTATCATATTTATACATCAAATATACAGTTAAACCCAAACATGACTTATGATTAATAAAAATCAACCAAAGTTACCATCATAGTGACGATAGGTCATACTTATGCATAAGAAACTTTCCCTTTTTAACAACAATCAATATAGTAATAAATAAAGTAAAATTTATATTTCAATAATTACTGTTATTTCATAAATACCATGAAATTTGATCATTTATAGTGATATATATAAATATTTAAATGTAATAGGAATCACATCGCATCAAGGAGGAAGCACTCCACACATCCACAAACAATTTTATCACTTTTTTTCAGTATGCAAAAGGGTAATAATGAAAATGATATATTACAATTACCTAAAGGTAATTATTTAATTAAAATAAAATAGATTTTATTTATCTAACATATTTTTAATTAAACCCGTATTTAATATATTCCATGTAATATGTCAATGTATCACATCACTTTAAAGATCTGGTAGTCCAAACATCCATAAATGATGTTATAATATATATAAAAAATTGATTGCATGAATTATGTTTTATATAATAATTTAAGTAGTAATAATAAATAATAAATATGTTATATAATATAAAATATATTTTTTCAATCATAATTCTCAACCATGTGGTATGGTAAAAGAAAAATGAACGACATATTTTCATGAGGCGATACTTCATGATACACAAACTATAATTTCATTACCAGTTTGATAGAAGTGTGTGTAATTGTAGTTAAAGCCCTTAAAATAATAAAATATAATTATATTTAGGGTAATTATGTTTTTATGTAATATTTCAATAATTATCATTGGATTTATATAGAAGGCAATAAAACATAAATATACTTGGAAGAATGTTACCTCTTTTCAGGTTATTCATTTTGGTTTGTACCAATGGGATTCTATGGTTAGATTAATGCCAAATTTGGAGAATATATGGAAATGGGACGAATTTTTTAGTTTATTTGGGTAGTATTTTGATAGGGTAAACTGATTGATATGTTTTAATAAATGGGTGATAGTGAGTTCCTTTTTATAGTGGAGGGAGAGTGGTTTTCTTGTAAATATAAAAATGTAACACTACTGAGAGGTCTACCTTACATACTGTTATCAAAATATTGAAACCAATAATATCCAAGAATTTATATGTTAATTTCATGAAAATGGGGTTTGGATAAGTTTACAGGTCATTTGGACTCTTATGACTAAAGTATAACCACTATGTAAACACATTTTTACCCAAACAACAATAATTAATTTTATTTTTTTCTATAATAATTTTGGTAAAAAAATTACTATATACATATTTGATGTTAAAAATAATTCTAATTAAAAATATTGAATCTATTTTCCAAAATATCAATCATAGAACTGGTAGAAATTAATTTAAAATTAATACAGCTTAAGAGATGAGATGGAAGGTTCTTAAATAGAAAAATTAAAAATCATTCACTACTTGAAATAAAATATATAATAATTGATTCAAAGTTTTTGTATAGTCATACAAACCATTGGTATAATATATACCAATAGTTCTTCAAACCTTTGGTTAGTAATCCATTGCAAATGGCCTAAACAATAGTTTTTCTCTAACTCTTGGTATATAGTAGTGTAACCTTAATTATGCCAATGGTTTTATAAAAACCATTTGTATAAGTTTGTACCAATGGTTGATAAACCATTGGGATATATAGTTTATATGTAGTCTATCAAATTTTTAGAAACTATTGGTATATATTATTACAAACGGTTCTTTAAACCCTTTGTTAAAAATAATCTAGAAATACACTTTACAAACAATTTTGAATTATTGGTATAGTGTATTGCCAACGGTTTAGTCAAACCGTTGGAAAAACTATTCTCAAAATACACTTTACTAACATTTTCAAACTATTGGTATAGTGTATTTCCATAAAATAGAACAACAGCCACCCATCCCTTCCATTGCATACACCTACAAACACACCTGCAAACAAAACTTAAAATAGAAGAAAAAACACCTTTAATAGCATAAAATAAATAGTAGACAGTTCCAACTAGGACATGTACCATAACATAGTTTTCCCCATTTCAATCTACAGATGACATCCACTCTTCCAACTAAACCATTTCAATTCTCTTGGTGCAGTCATCTAATAATGGTGACCGGACACTCACATTTTAGAGATCCCATAATAGTCAGAGTTATATACACCATTAACAAAATTAACACGTAATTCATAAGGTAATTACATAAAGTATACAAATAAAACAATCATACCCATACAACAAGTATACCCATACACCATTAACACATAATTCATAAGTTAATAAAATATATAAAGAATTCAATTCATAATTCAGGGGGTTGGGGATGTAAAAGGGTTTGGGGTGTTTGTCAAAGGGGTAGGGGTGTCCAGTGGGGGGTGTTTGGGTGGATGGGGATGTTCAGGGGTTATCTAGGGTGGTGGTAGAGGGTTTTCTGTGGGGGTGTCCAGGTGGTGGGGTGGTGTCTAGGGGGTGGTGTGTTTAGGGGGCGGGGTGGTGTCTAGGGGGTGGGTAGTATAAGGGGTTGGGGGTTGTCCAAGGGGTGTGGGGTGGTGTCTCGAGGGGGTGGGGTGGCTCTCCATGTGGGTGGGGTGTCCAGGGGGTGGGGCCGGGGGGTATTGGTGGTGGGGTGGTGCCTAGGAGGGGTGGGGCTGTCCAGGGGGTTAGGGGTGTCCAAGGGGTGAGAGCTCTCTAGGGTGGTTGGGGGGCTGTCCATGGGGGTTTCCAGGGGTGGGTGAGGTCCAGTGGTGATGTGGTGTCCAGGGGGTTGGGGTGGTTTTCCAATGGTGGGGGTGTCAAGGAGTGGGGGTGTATAGTAGTGGGGTAGTGTCTAGGGGGTGTTATAGGAGGTGGGGGCTGTCCAAGGGGGTGGGGTGGTGTCCAGGGGGTGGGGGTGTCTAGGGGGTGGGGGTGTCTAGGTGGTGGGGTGTTGTCTATGGAGGGTGGGGGCCAACTAGGGGGTTTGGGGGCTGTCTAGGGGGTAGGGGGTTGTCCATGAGGGTGGGGGTGTTCAGGGGGTGGGGAGTCTAGGGGGTGGCGGTGTCCAGGCGGTGGGGTGGTGTCCAGGGGGTGGGGGCAGTCCCGGGCGTTGGGGGCTATCCAAGGGTGTGGGGTTTTGTCCACAGTGGTTGGGGTGGATGTCCATGGGGGTGGGGGTGTCCAGGTGTTGGGGTAGTGTCTAGGGGAGGTGGGGGTTGTAATGGTTTTAATTAGACGAATTTAATTGATTTTAAAATCATCAGTATTTTTAAAATGGTTTTGGAATAGAATTTATTTTAATAATTTGTGTTTCTTTAGGAAAAAAATTAATTCTTTTGGTGTGTATAGTAGAGAGTGGGATTTGGTTATTAGGAAAATGATTATATTTTTATTGTGGGAAAAAATACTATTTGATTTTAGAAATGCATCCTTAAATGGAATTTTTATAAATCAGCCGGGCCTTTAAATAGAAAGAATTCTCAATTATTTGATTTTAAAATGTTTTTATGAAAAATTATATATGATGTATCTTTATGGGATTTGTGATTCTATGTCCCTTGATTTAGAACATCAGATTATTTTAATAGTGTTATTTTTTATATATATTTATAATGTTATCACTATAATTGAATCAAAAATCCCTATAAGGGGATATCTCAGTTAGCCAATTTTGTGTCTTGGTCTATTCATAAACTCTTCTGGAAGTGGAATAACCATGTTCTTCTCGAATCATTTAGTAGGAATGAGCGAATTTAAAAGACCATCCACTATTTTTTATTGGTGATCAAGAATCCCAGGAGGAAACCATGTGGGTATCTATGATTAATGGGAACATTGAGTTGTTAGAAACCCAATAATCCATGGGGGTGGGGGCTGTCCTGGGGGTGGGAGATGTCCAAGGGGGTAGTGGGGCTATCCAGGGGGTTTGGGCTGTTTAGAGGGTGGGTGGGGATTTCCACGGGGGTGGGGTTTGTCCAGGGGGTAGGGGGTGTATAGGGGGTGGGTCAGGCTATATAGGGGGTACGAGGTGTACAGGGGGTGGGCGGGCTGTCCATGGGGGTGCTAGGGCTCTCCAGTGGGTAAGAGGTGTCTAGGGGGTTGGGCGGGATATCCACAGGGGTAGGGGTGTTCAGGTGGTGGGCAGGTTATCCACAAGGGTGTAGGGCTGTCAACAGTGGGAGGGGTGTCCTAGGGGAAGGGTGGGTGGTCCACGGGGGTGGAAGGGCTGTCGAGGGGGTAGGGTGTCTCCGAGGGGTGGGTGTGCTATCCACGGGGGTGGGAGAGCTATCCACGGGGTGGGTTGGGGTATGGGGGTTGTCCAGGAGGATACATGGTGTTCAGGGGGTGGGTGGTCTGTCCACGTGGGTGGCGGGGCATTCCAGGGGGAATGGGGTGTCTAAGGGGGTGGGTGGGATGTCCATAGGGGGGGGGGCTGTTCACGAGAGTGGGAGACTGTCCAGTGGTCATGGGGAGTCCAGGGGGTTGGAGGGGTTGTCCGTGGGGTACGAAGTGTCTGGGGGGTGGGCGGCCTGTCCACGAGGGTGGCAGGGTTATCCATGGGGGTGGGAGGGCTGTCCACGGAAGGGGGGGGGGGTGTCTGAGTGGTGGTGGGATGTCCAATGGTGCACGAGGAGTCAAGGGGATTGGGTGGGGCTCTCTAGGGTGGTAAGGGGTGTCGGGGGGGGGGGGGGGGTATCCAATTGGGAGGGCGGGCTATCCACTGAGGTGGGGCTATCCAAGGGGGCACATGGTGTCCATGGTGGTTGGTAGGGCTATCCAGGGGGTACGGGGTGTCCCGGGGGTGGGGGTGTCCAGGGGGGTGGGCGAGATATCCAAGGTGGTGGGAGGGGGTTTTCCATAGGGGAGGGGCTATCCAGGGGGTGGAAGAGTTGTCCATTGGGGTGGTGGGGCTGTCTAGGGGGTGGGGTGTATAGGGGGTATTTGTGTCTAAGGGGGTGGGGGGAGGGATTTCCACGAGGGTGAGAGCTTTCCTTGAGGGGATGGGCTGTCTAGGGGGTGGGTGGGCTTTCCAGGTGGTGGATGGGGTTATTTAGGGGGACAGGGTGTCCTGGAGGTGGGTGACATAGTCAAGGGGGGACGAGGTGTCCTGGGGGTGGGTGGGGAATGTTTAGGGGGGTACAAGGTGTTCTGGGGCTGGCTAGTCAGTCCAAGGGTGTGGTGGGGATGTCCAGGGGTAGGGGCTTTCTTGGGGGGGGGGGGGGCAGGTTGGCCACTTGGGGGTGTTTACTGGGGGGTCTGTCCAAGTGGTTGGGTGTGTTATCCACGGGGGTGGTGGGGTTGTCCTTGGGGTCGGTGGGTCTAGGGTTGTAGGGGTGTCCAAGGGGGGTGGCAGGGTTGTCCTCGGGGGTGGGGGTTTTCTATAGGGGGAGGGGTTTTCCAGAGGGTGAGAGGGGCTGTCCAGGGGTGGTAGGGGATATCAGGGGGTGGGAGGGGGCTGTCCAGGGGGTACGGGGTGTCTAGGGGTTTGGGTTGGGCTATCTAGGGGGGTATGAGGTGTCCTGGCGGGTGGGATAGTTGTCAATGGGGGCTGGCGGTCTATCCAGGGGGGGGGGCTGTCCAGGGGGTGGGCATGCATAGGGAGGTAAGGGATGTCCACAGGGGTGGGGGATGTCTATAGGGGGTGTGGATTTCCAGGGGGTGGGCGAGCTGTCCACGGGGGAGGCGAGGCTGTCCAGGGGGTACGATGTTTCTAGGGGGATGGGCAGGCTATCCACAGGGGTGGGGGGCTATTTAGCGGGAGGGTTGAATCTGTCACAGAAAATCATCAATTTATGTTTTATTATTTATAGATAAAAAATAATGATAATGTGACCTTCTTCATCACACATTTATTCCGGCACAACAATTCAATAAACATCAATGGTCAGTAATATCAGTCAAAATTGAAACTGATCAATCTATCCCTCATCACCATCACAATCATCACTATCATCATAATCTTCAACCTCATTCTCATCATCATAACCATCATCATCCCCACCCACCTCAACTCCCTCCTCCTCACCCTCAAACTCAGCCTCAGTCTCCTCATCGCCTTCCTCCTATGCCTCGCCCTCCACCTCGCCCTCCTCCTTCGCCTTGGACTCCACCTCACCCTCCACATTCACCTCAGCCTCTTCCATTCCATCATCCAGACCACCAATAGATCTATCACATGGTGTACCATATATAGTATGCATCAATGAAATATATTCATCACAATTTGTGCTAGCCTCTGGTGTAAGTGTTGAACATGAAACATCCATAAGTTTCATAAATGATTTGTTTTCCATAGTAGACTATTTTTCTGTGTCTATGTCCCTTTTTTCAGCCTGTTTTGCATGTGCATTAATATGATGGAACTCAGTGGCACTAAAACTCGTACTTGAGGATGTCCAATACATCATTGTAACTATACACATCCCAAGTCGGTAGCATACTCTACCATGGTGCTCATCTCACAACACATGTTATAAGTGACCTTTTAACGTAAAATTATCAGATTCTTGGAAATAAAGGTCATATAAATCAGCCTGTTACAAATATAAATAGATTATTAATTAAAAAACTGAAATTACATTTTAAATCTACAACGTAAAGCTTACAATTTACTTCGGAGTCATTTCATAAACCGCACTACCATCTTTCTTCCTTTTACTCAAGAAAAACTTTTTTGTTCTAGGAACATGTCCTTCTATATTCAATTTATGCCTCTAAAATGAAATTTAATGTTGGAAAACATAATTATAAATATGATACCAATAATTATTTTCATAACTAAAATTATATAACAACATTATCAATCGAATTAATTATTGGGGAATCATTAGAAAGTGAAATTCATAAAGAAAAATTTTAAACTATCATACCTGCTGCCTCTCAGGATCCGGAATCATAGTAAATCCCAATGTGTGGATGTGTTTTTTAGTAAACATGTTTTTTATACATTCCAGATGAATGATAAATAAAATTAAATAATTATTATTAACGAAAAAAGGGAAAATTTTCATTTAGACAACTTTAATTTGATTAATACCTTAAATTTTCACGTCATCCTATTACTAGTCATCTGTTGATATTGTTCTAACTGACAATCATCCATGAAATGGACTTCCTCTAACTCTGTTCCCACTATAGCAGGCCAAAAAATGTACAACTCATGCTTATAATCTTTCCAAAGCTCTCCAAAATCCTCTAGATGTGCTAGTCATGCACCCTCACCATCTCGGATGTTAAACCACTGCTGACACAAAAATATTAATTCGTATAAATAAAAAAAGAATTATATTGCATTAAATACAATAGATTTTTTACCCATATCTCATCCCAAGAATTATCATTGACTTCATTTGAAATATTTCTTTATTATAGTAGGCTGACATGAATGATTTCGGAGTATTTGACCAACGTCGCCAGAAAACACCGACATTTTTTACCTGATTTTTCAATCATTTGACTATCATCATTGTAGTCCACCATCGACTGTATGTCACAGTTCCACACTGCATGCATGAATGTATGACCCGACCCCCACCTCCTATCAGTATATGAATCTGTTATTAAAGAAAAAAAAATATTTTATCAATACATGTTATAGTTAAAATAAATAATGGTGTAAATATTTGTAAGTGTTTTATAAGTATACCTGCAGTAGTATAATTAATGTTCACCACTAAATCCATATAAAATTAAGGAACACCCTGTACGGATGTAGTGGGTCCCAATGAATGCTCCATAGGGACAGAAACTAGTGGAGCATGAGTCGAGGAAGATGGAATATAAAATCCCTAAATGAAGGAAGTAGAAGTAAAATAAGACGATAGGGATGGTAGGACGAATGCGAGATGGGGAGTGGGAACCATCATCGGATATGGTACATACTAGTGAAGCGTCTCAAATGTAAAGGGTGGTGAAAACATGGGATGCCTCAATATACCAGGCTCCCCTAATTACACACCCAAATCATAATGTGGAATGGATGATATGTTAGTGGGAGGGGCAGCGTCTAATCGGGTATACTGACCATATCCTCTAGGTCTTGTACCCCCCCCCCCTGTACGAACACCCTCAGTTCTTGGACCACTACAGGGATTCTCATCAAATAATTGTTTCCTAATAGATGGATCCTAAAAAAATGATTAAAAAATTTTAATCACATGACATTATATATTATTTAAATGTATATATTTCAAATAAAATATTCACTTAAGGAACTAGTGGTGGAATGAAAAGCTCAGTCATGTGACTATTATTTTCAATAATCTTTTTTTGTCTCCTCTCTTCAATTGGTTTCATTTCCTGCATTTGAAAAAAATAAGGAAGTAAATAGAAAAGGGTAACTAATGTGTAACCGAAAAAAATTAAGGTTAATAGGGGGATTCATGGATAATTTAAGTATCTATTATTTTATATGAGAATAAATAGATATATAAGGAAGTTAATAAATCATATAAAATGTAATAAAGAAATATAATTTTTTGTTGGATGGTTATTTACTAAGTGTCATCATTCTATTAGAATCACGGAACATTGATTCTACCAAATTCATATGTTCTAAAGTAGTTGTCAACATAAAGGAAAAAATTAATTTTATTATCCCAGGTAGATGATGAACATTTCAATACATGTTTTTCAGAAGAATACAAACCATCATATTCATTACCTAGTAAAAGCTTAAAGAGTGATAATAGAGTTAAAGAAATTTTATACAAAGCAATGTTGAAGCATTGAAATTTTCACCATGTTAGAAATTTTGGTTTCGTAGTATTGAATACAGTTCAATTCCAAATTAGAAAATGAAATTCAAATAAAATAGTAACCTATAAACCTTGAAAATTTACATAATGTTAAAGTCAAATAAAACATATTTGTAAACAATATTAAATCAATTTGGATAGTACCAACCTTAACAGCCCAATTCTAGGTAAACAAGAAGAATTGGGAACATGAATGTATGAATATATATATTTCCCTCCACAACATCAGGTTCACAGTCAACTATAAATAATTGGGAAACTAGAGTCATCAAAAGTAATAAATGGATCATTTCAAATGGAAATAGAGATGGTGTCAATTACATCGTCACCATAATAAAAAATAAGTCTTGTAATTACATCAATAATGACACCAAATTTAGGTTTAAGATGGTCTTTGAAATAAAAATCATGTTTTCCCATTGATTCCAATACATATTCTTCATTAGTAGAAAGATTTCAAGTCATATAAATTACTTGAAATACGCAATAATCAATAAATGTTCCCTACCTTGTCATTGAATCAAACCACTGGAATTTCATCATTGTGACTCACATATGATAATAACAATCAAATATTATTATTATTTCAATGACTCCCTAACAACCTACATTTTCAAATCATGGTATATAATCTGAAGCATTAGCATAACAATATGTTGTGGTAGTAACCATAACACCATCATGTTTTGTTCTCATGTTCTATCCGCATTCTGTAAGAATAAATATGTACCCATTGATAATAATTTATTTATAGATATGAACCACGATATTAGGACCAAAAGACAAAGCTCTTATTTCCTCAATGATAGAGTCAGCAGGAAAACACAATATGTGAAATATAAATTGAAAATAAACATAATTAATTATTTTTTAGTTAATTTAAATAGTAATATTATTACATTTAATTTTAACCTAGAATAAAACACTTTGCTATGGAATGTCTCCCTCCTTCTCAAAGATAAAGAATGATGCTTTCAATTTATCATCCGATTATGTTTCCTATAGATAAAAAAGGAATAGTTTAACAGATATATATATATAAGATATACATATTTTATTTACATACAAGATGTATACAACGAACAAATAAATGTTTAACAAAACTGTGCGATGTGCCATCTCATACTCTTCAAGGCTTAATGCCATCAATGTATATGATCCAGGAATTCCTCATGTTTGAGGAAGTGATGGAAATATTGGTTCAATTTTCTCAAACTATTATTCTTCATTTTTCATTGGTCTATTCCTTCTTTTAGTAAAATCAGACAAATACATAGAGGAGAAATCCATACATTCTTGAGCCAAGTAACCTTTCATAACAGTACCTTTGGGATGATTCCTATTACGGACTTAATAATTTAATGTGTAAATATATCTTTCAGTTGGATACATCCAATGAAAATAAATATTTCCTTAAATAAATATTTCAGTGGTAATATTGAATGTCATATGCATTCATGTGAAAAATGATGGAGGAAATATTTTCACTAACTCCCAGAAAATTCAGGGGCTGTCTTATAACTATTATTGCAAGAGAGAGTGGGAATACTTCCTAGCACAATGATTTTTAAACAAATTTCACAACTGAATAACAACCACCCCTACATTATTGGACAAAATATGGAGAATTTATATAGGAATAAAATCATGTAGAAGGATGTGATAATCATGAGTCTTTAAAGATTTTAGCTTCAACTCTCTTCTGTTGACCCATTTAGAAATGTTTCTTAAATAGACATCAGAACCATTAACAGTGTTTTGTAATTATTGAAATTACTTTTTTCCCTATATTTGTCTTCACATAAGAAGCACATAGAACATTCCATTTATTTTCCCTGATACAAACAAGATGCAATTTTGGTCTGATACCCTAATCCACCAAGTAACGCTGAGACCGTAAATCATATTTCTTATTTCTTTACCATTTTGATGAATTGAAAGGAACATTTCACATATATTTTTTAAAATGTGCTTTCTGTCTATGCAATGACATAACAAATTGGTTGACCAATAAGAAAAATAAAATAAGATACTTCCCCTCTTCCAATTATAACTTGTTTCAGTGGAAAAATTCTTTTTATTTAAAATTTTTAATTGAACCTTCAAGAATAAAAAACTAAAATGTTTCAATTCATTAAGCACATCAGTTCCATACATACACTAAGGTGGATCACATGTCTCCATGGTGTTGTCAAATATTTGACAATTATTCCTATATGGATGGTCTTTTGGAAAGAATCATCAATGTATTATAAAAATAAAACTAAACGATGTTTTAGTCTTCTGGATCATGTATTGTTTATACAAATGAGACTTGATATTTTAGACATCATGCTCTATCCATACATCATTGCATAAGTAGTAAAATAATTTATCATCTACATAAGCATAGAATGCATTTGAAATATTTCTTTCTAACATGAATCATTTGTGCATACACCCAGATCCCAAAGATGTATCCAATCATTTATTAATGTTTCATATATACGTTTATATCATTTTTGGGATCAGAATGTCCATATATGAGTATAATCCTGAAAGTGAATGGTTTTTTTCCTAAAAACCAATGGGGGAAGGTTATAACTATATATAAAAACTGTCTATGTGATAGGCAATGTATGAATTTTCCCAAGCGGGTTAAAAATATCACATGAAAGACCTAAACTCCCATTACACACGTCAGCTGCAAAATCAGGATATCGAGCATCAAATCTCAACCATACGAATCCATATGAAGGGTGAACCAACTCATCATTAGTCTTCATTATCTTGGTATCATTCCATTTAATTTTTAATTATATTTCATCAGGAATAAAAATATTCTAGAGTCTGAGGATCAATGGAAAGTGGAACATTACATTATGTGGAATACAGAATGGTGTTGCATCATCTTTTGGCTTCTAGCTGGATGTGCCACATTTTATACAACTATTTTGTTTAGCAGCTTTCTCCGAGAATAAACTATAATCATTCGGGGAAGCATGGATTTTGTTTCTTGAAAATCTATGTTCCTCAACTATCATCCATTCCATATATTGGTTTGAAGGATTATCTAAATCATGTGGAAGTAAGTCATTCAAGAAGGAGATAATTTAATAGATTGCAGTATTAAAATCCCATATATAGTTTTCCCATGAAACAATCATATTAAAAATTCCAGCTTTTTTATTTTATTGTATTATTGATATACTGGAATCGTGGCTGCATCGTTCAATTTTTTCACCCTGACAACATCATCATTTTCATTAGTCACATCATGCATTCTCATACGGAAATATTCATAGGTTGGAATCCTTTCTTTTTTATGATGACGAATAAATAGAAGATGGTCAAATGAAAAATTCTCCAATCTAGTCCTTTCATTTGGATCATCAGAAATTTGAGATTTCATTTCCTCTCCATTATGATACCATACATACTAGTTTTCTTAAAATACATATTTGGTTATGTGGTAGCTAACTTCTTCATGTCTCAACAAATTTCTTCCATCATGATTTAAATAGTTGTAGTGAATGTGACCACTATTTGAAGCATTGTGAAATGAAAAATCTAAAATGATCTCCAATTTTTTTTGAATATTTTTTGAGATCCTATCGATATGTTACATCCAACTTCTAACCAATCTGTAAAAAAATGTTTTATAAGTCATTTAATAAAAAAAAATCAATAAGATTAATTTTTCATCAAAAATATATTTAATTCAATGAGAATTGTTCACTTTATATGAAACTATAACTGGCACACAACTCTATATGAGAATCATAATATAAAAAACAAAAAAATACTATATTTATAAGAAAATATCTTGGAATAACTATACATTAGTGTAAAAGATCTTGTACACTTTTGGAGGAGAATTATCTAAGAGTTTATTCATTTTTAGATTGAAAAAAGATAATATTTTAGAAGATTATTTTAGTGACCACATACTCTTCCCAAGGGGTTGGGGTGTCCAGGGGGATGCGGGTGTCTAGGTGGTTGGGCCTTTCCCGAGGGGGTCAGGGGAATCCACAGGGGTCGGGGGCATCCAAGGGGTTGGGCAGGCTATCCACAGGTGTGGTGGGGCAGTCTAAAGGGGTGGTAGGGCTGTCAAGGGGGTAGGGTGTGTACAGGGTGGGGGGGTGGCGGGCTATCCATGTGGGTGGGGGGGGGAGGTTGTCCATGGGGTATGGGTTGTCTAGGGGGAGGGGTTTCTGGGGGGATCGTGGTGTCCGAGGGGTGGTGGGGGTGTCCCGGGGGGGGGGGGGTGCGTGGGCTGTCCACGGGGTTGGGGGCAGTCCAGGGGGTAGGGATGTATAGGGGTTTGGCGGGCTATCCACGGGGTGATAGGGATATCTAGGGGGAAGGGGGAGTCTAGGGGGGATGGGTGGGTTGTCCACATGGGTGGGGGGTGTCCACGGAGTTAGGGGTGTCCAAGGGGTTGGGGGGGTGTTGTCCACTGGGGTGGGGTGTGTCCGTGGGGGTGGGTTCTAGGGTGGCAGAGAAGGTTGTCTAGGGGGTTGGGAGCTATCCACGGAGGTGGATAGTTTGTCCAGAGGGTAGGGTGTCTGAGGGGATGGCGGGTGTCCAGGTGGTCTGGGTGTCCAACAGGGTGGGTGGGATACCTACAGGGGTGGGGCTGTCTAGGGGTACGAGATTTCCACAGGGTTGGGGGGATATCCACGAGAGTGTGACTAAGATCTATGAGATTTAATTTGTTTTTCATTCATGTTATGAAAAACAAACAATGTCTATTAAGGATTAGAGTAGTATTTCTTAGTCAAAATCCAATTTGGTAGGATTGGTGACTTTATAACATGAGAGTATCAAGCTTCCAATTTGGAAAATATTTGGTAATTGGATTCTCGGGGAAGGAATATGGGTTAGTAAATATCTATAGGTAGATATTAACAAAGATATGATGTATGGTAATGAGATTGTAATGGGTTTTAATCATCATGGAATGATGATTTAGGGTGTATTCCTATATGAAGTTGTATGGATTTGTTGATATTTTTTTATCAAAACATGAGTTAAATTTTGGATGTAACTATAAGGTAAAGTCTAGAATGAATCACTATTCATTTTATACATGGAGAGGTAGGATTATGAATATGGGACAAGAATATGGTAGTAGGTCCCTGGTCTAGGTGTATATATATGGGGATTTTCCAACCCTAGTCTCTGTGTGAAAGGATTATAAAAGGCTCGCCCACCGCACCTACACAACCCCCCCCACCTACCACCTATACATCAACCCCACCCCACCCACACCTCACCCCAGTAGATAACCCAACACATCCCACTCCCCCCCCACCTTCACCCCCCTACCTACAATGCCCACCTCCCACTATACACCCCGTACCCCACCAGCACACTTCATATCCCCTGCCCCACCTGCACCCCCCTCCCCCTCCCACTGCACTTCCACCCCCCCAAACCTACAAAACCCCCTCCCCCCAACCCACTGCACCCCCACCCCCACCTGAACCCCCCCCCCACTTGAACAACCCCCTCCCCCACCCCCACATGCACACCCTAACCTTCACCCCCACCTTCTTGCACAACCACCCCCTCCCCCGTCCTTCACCCCCACCTTCTTGCACAACCACCCCCCACTCCTAGACCCCCCCACTTGAACATCCCCAACACTCCCCCACTTGCACACCCCCTACCCTCCCCCACCAACTTGTACAACCCCCCCCCCCACCTCACAACATACTCCCCCCACTACACACCCCCACCTGAACATATTCCTTCACCCACTACACATCCCCCCCCCCCCCACCACCACCATCACACCCCTCCCACCACCCACTGCACCCCCACCACCTATACCCCCACCCGAATAGCCTACCCCCACATAAACAGCCCAACCCCACATGCACACCTCCCCCAACCCCACCTTCACCTGCACAGCCCCCTCCACTAGTGGGAGAACATATAATACCCCTAAAACACTAATATTGGGTAAAACTCCTAGATAAATTAGTGATTATATGGTTCAAGAAAGGAAATTTATTGTCTATGTGTAGGATAATGTATTTGGAACATGCCAACTGCACATTCAACAACAACTGAAACCAATAAATGATGAGAGATTACACTGGATGAGGAAATAAACTAAACCTGGTTTATAAAAATAAAAAATAAATATAGGCATAAGATGTTACTCCAACTAACCAATTTGAAGTGGAAACAACTATGTTGATTCATTAGAATACGAGGGGTCCCCTACTAAGAAGAGAGAACCACTCTGGTAGGGAAAAATCTGTCAATCGAATCTGGAAAGGGAATTGGGTGTTTAAGTTATTTGGGATAAAATCATTCCCAATAGTTTTAAAAAAAACCATTGGAAACATCATTGTACCCCAATTTATCCCAACGGTTTAGATAAACTGTTGGTAAAATTCTTTATAACACATGGGTTTGCTCAAACTCGTGGGAAATACTACACTATATAAGTATATTCCAATGGTTTTCCAACACCATTGAAAAAAGCCTCTATCCCAATGGTTTAAATAAACCGTTGGAAGAATGGCGTTGGTATAACTATAAATTACAGTAAAGTTTGACATGTTTTTATATCTAATTTCAATGTGAAATTGATTCTAATTACCCTAATTGGATTTAATAATGTTAAATTGATCTAATTATACTTTAAAAACAATTGAAGCATAATTTATCTTTGTGATTAAATTATAAAAAATGCATTTTTGAATTATTATTCTATATTATTCACTATTCATCAAAATATTAATGTTCTCAGAAATTTTAAAAAGGCACCAAAAGCAAATTTTATACTTATATTTAGAAATATAGTTTATTTTTAATTTTAAATAAAATAAGATCCAATTTTTTTTAAAGAAATACTTCCATTAAAAGGCGGCAATGCTTCCTTTAGAAAATAAAAAAAATTGTGCCTAAAATTGGATTCATTCCTATATTGATCCTATTAAAACTATTAGATAAATTAAATATATTATTAAATATTTAATATATAAATTTCAATAATATATTTATCTTATATTTATTATTTTAAATTTTAAAATAAAATTTCATTTTGGTCATATTTTGTTTCCAAAAAACACATCTTTTATATTCATTTGGGATATATTTTCATTTCTAATTAATCAGTATCCAATGAATTAATTTTATATACATGTGTAACTATAATTTTCATAATTTAGATTATAATATTCATTTCTACCATTCTAATGGATATGTGATAACAATTATTTTAAATAAATAATATTAATAGTACATTGTTGTTTGGTAAGACTTGAACTAGCGTGTAACATAAGTTATCAAAGGGAATCAATGTTTCATGCACTGAATGATAAACACGATGTGTAATGTGATGAAATAAAAACTATATATTTCGTTTAATTCAATCTATTAATCAATCTAAATTAATTTTAATGAAAATCTTTCAAACAATCTTAGTATGTTACATAGTGTGTGTTTTTGTAGAAACTATTCCATCATTGATTAGAGTAGTTCACAATATTATATAAGGAATAAGCAATTATAAAAGTGTATACCATATGCACAGAACCATATCCCACCATAGATTAAGTATTAATAATACAATGATGTAATATAATAATATTATAAAATTAACCAATTAAAATAAACAACTGGTAGAAGATGATTAAATAGAAATAGAGAAAGACTGATGATGACGATCATGTAGCGATAAAAATTGGGTGCATAGAAAGACATTGAATATATGAATATGCTAGATGATATCATAATATTAAATAACATAGAATCAATACAACTATAATCAAGATAACATTTTCATTCCTCTACACTCATGCTCCATCCAAGAACTCATTATCATACAACAAAAGATGGCCTCTTCCCTTTATCAATACGTGCAACTATATAGTATGCTTGGGTTCTAAAGGATTCCTAAGAAGGGGGTGAGATATAATTAGTTACCCACCACCAATGGTGTCTATTTAAATCCAATACATTCATATAAAATTATTAGGGGGCCAATAGAGACTAAATGGATGGCAATGAGTAAATAATATACGTTGGACTGAGATGCATTTGGGTTACCTATCCAATCACTACCAACATAATCCTATGCTAAATATATCTAAAATATTGGTTCCTTTAAAAGAGTGAAATATTTTAAGAGATGATATAAGTAATGATTATAATTATGGGTCTACCCAAAGAATGTGATTTTCCATGGCGGTCACATTGTAGAAGTTTCAATTCCTTACCCATATTCATTAATTTAATTAAAATATTTATAAATTATTAATAGATACCATGATCCTAAGTATAATGATCCCAATGGAAACCCATGTATGTATCTAGGGACTCTAGATTTTTCCAATGTTGTCAGAGTCCATCCAAGAAATCCCAAGAACGAAGTCCAAGGTGTCACTCTTAGCATGTTACTAAAATAATAATAAATTACCCCTATGTCCATACCTAGTATCTCACACAGGGTTATGATTTTTTCTCATGGCATGGTAAAATCACTATCAATCCCATCTCTAGGGACTCTTTATGGTAACTGGTTTCATTTATCTTGCAGTAGAATAAAATATAGAAGATTATCCCATCCCTGGCATAGCTAGTGTTTCCCTCAGAGTGTTTATAATTCTTCAACAACCTTTAAATATATGGATCAAGATCACATCTAAGGTTTTCGTAATATGAAACACTTTGTGCCACCCATGGAACTAGGTTTAGGTATGTTTTGGTAAAAAACGTGAACATTTAGAAAATATGGAATTTATTAAAATATTATCAATTAATCTAAGGAATATAATCACGCAACCCATTTACGGAACAAGGTGTAGGGGCCTAACCCAAGGCTTACCACTCTAAAAAATTAAAATTTTAATTTTAAGGAACTTATTACAAGAAAAAACAAATCAATTTAATTTTATGAAATTTTATACGAAGGGTATATTAGGAATAAATGGTAGTACACACCCCTTTCATTTTCATACGTAAAGAAGATCAACCCAAGGGGTTATTTCTCCACATTATAGGTTTACATTTGGAATAATTCTTCATTCCTTTTAACTTATATAGAACTTTTTATGTATCCCAAGAATTTTTTCACATGCATTATAAAAATGAATTTATGTAGTGAAATGAAAAATTTGGGAGGTTACAGACCACCAACCTTAGCTTCGAACAACCTCCTTCATCCAGTATCATCCTTTGAATCATTAAAGAATGATATTTATTAGAAGAAACATAAAAATCCCTGAAAATAGGGGAAATTTCATCTCACCTAAATATATAAAAAGGGGTAATATAAATTCATAGTGGATGTAATAAGATTGTACATATTTCATAAATATTTCAAACACACTATGATGATGAAGGATTTAGAGATCAAACAAATGTAAGATGAAAATATCTAAGGAGGAGGAAGGGATAATCCTGGGATTGTGCTGCTTCAGAAAATTGATTTGGGAATCAAAATAAGTGTAATAAAATATTTTGAGGGAAAGATATTATTTCTCCCTCTAAATAATGGGTAAAAAGTTTTTTCAAACCATGCACCAACTATACAACTTGTTCTATTTAATGAGGTAAATCATATGGGCTACGCACATAGTTTAGTTAAAAGTTAACTAATAGTGTAGAAATCCTCTATCAAGGAGGGGTTGTATGTATCCCATACAGAAATGCACCCTGGGTAAACAGTTGGAGAGAGACTGTGCGGACAACTTCTTTGTTCTACCAACTCCATTATGGTTAGGGAAACCATGCAGAATGGATGGGCCAAATTCTTCTAATCATGCGACATAGTCAATTATGCCAACAATCAAGGATACTATCTCAAAAAAATTCCAAGACACCCTTGTGACCTCCATCCCACCATTAGGTAACATTATATGGTCCATTTCAAGGAATTAGAGGTAAAAAAATGGTTCAAAACCTTAGTAAAAAACAATATGTTACACATTTTCAATAATTTCTATTACTTAATATGAGACCCCTCTTGAAAATATTTATTGTTTTGACAAATGAGAATTATATTTTTATTAATTTAGAAAATTTTTGTATTTAAATAAAAAAATTTCAAAAAGTTCATGGATGATTACTTCATTGAAATTAATTTCTCTCAATTACCTTAAAATTTGGTTTTCCTCTATGTTATCATCCTTTGATATACATAATTCTTAATTGATAATATTATCTTAAGGATAAATTATATATTTCTTATCTAAATATATTATTTAATCTAATTCATTTTTAGAGAAATATATTTTCAATGCATTTTTCACTCCTAATCATCTAATATTTGTAAATATTAGTTTTTTTCTAATTATTTTCCACAGTTAACACACTATAATACATTCCTTAAATTAAGGGGTGTTCACTAATATTTTTTACATTGATTGTTTATGCATGTTGTTAACACGACTATATACAATGTATACACCCTCTATCTCAACATTCTAAATGAAGTTTGTTTATATAGAATGGTAAGAATTATAATTTGATACCCATATATATCCCATATTTTTATCAAGTTTTTTATGGGATTGTGAATGATTTTTTCACATGAATACATTTTAATGGGATATGAAACCCATTTTCCTTCTACGATTTTTTTAAGATCTGATAAACAAACCCCATTTTCTTCACATGGGTTCCAAATGATATTATTAATGATAAATTTATAGGGAGATACATATATATGAAAGAATAATGGGTGGGTTTTTATATCACCATCCAATGCATTGGATAAAATTTTATATCTCATGATACATGTATATTTTGGAAAAATTTACTTTCTCACTTGTGTGGGTGAATGTGTGTGAATAAAAAATATTGATGTTTCCTTATGAGAATGTATGTTCTAAATTTCTACGATATCATGACGCAACACTCTCATTTATCATGATTATTGGATAATTATATCAAATGCTATTATCTTATGTTATATTCTATGCCTCTAATTATTCAATGAATTATAGTTTATGATTTTTTGGCTAAAATTTTCTTATGTATCATAATTGTACATGTATTCTCATGATATTATCACTTGTGATATTTAATATTTATTGCTTATATTTACCATTAATATTAATATAGGTCACACCTCTCTTATATTTATATTTCCTTAGGTTATAATCAAAAGTATGGTGTACAATATTTCTAGAAAAGTATCTTGTGCAATGAATTTATGGGAGATGTTGACGACATTTCAATAATTAATTAGTTTCATATATTTTGGGAAATCTTTTGATTATTTGAAAAATGATAGAGTTATTTTGGAGAATTTTCTTTCCAAATTATCTCAAATTCTAAACCGAATGATCACTAGAATGTTTCATAACACAATATTGGTTTTGAGACAGGTAATTATCAGAAATTATTATTTGTATATTGTCATAATTGGTATCAAATAAAGGTTTAGATTACTTGGGATACAAAAGTGTTAGTTTTGGGTAATTTTTAAGGTTATTAGTTATATTTTATCACAATTTAAAAGGTATATATAACCCTTTGGGTCTGTTAAAGTAATTTTTAATATTCTAATGATAAAGACAAGAAAAATTTAGTGATATCCTTAAGGATAGATCAAATTGATAAGTATATGTATATGATAATATCCAATAGTTTTGTTAATGTAGATATTATATGTTTCTCTGTGAAATTACATCAATTTTCAGATACTAAAATATGGATGTATCCCTATAATAGAAGATATTTGGAAAAATTATCTAGAATGTTGATCATAGAGTATCAAGTCTCTCCTTACATTAGTGCACAATGATTATGCCTAAGAATTCACACCTAAGTAAGGGATTTTTATATTATTATTTATATAGGTCATTATGAAGGATTTATTATGTTAATGAACTAATTTTTTTAAAATAGAGAATGTCAAAATAAGAAAATAAAAATAAACCAAAAGTGATTAAGGTGAACTGAATGCTTATGTAATAATTTCAATTTGTAAGATATTATTTTATTGTATTTTCCATTAAATAATATTTTTTAGGTTTTAATTTTTCACCATAAATGATTAGAACCATTTGATTTTAATAACGGAAAAATATAGGAGGATAGAACTAAAAAATTGATTTTTTGGAAAATGTGGAGTCTTACATCACAAGAAACCATGTGGGATAGATATGGAATTGTAAATAATGTGATTATTCTAAACAATATATCAATAATTATCATTAACAACATAAAAGTATTTGAGTTACCAAAAACACAAAAGAAGGAAAATATAGAGACTCGTTTAAGTTAAAAAGATAACTATTAAGATGTAAAGAATATTTTTTCCCTTCTTGTGAAAAATGTTGGAAGAGGAACCCATAAATTATCACAGAGGAATGAGAATATTCTTTATTTTTGTAAAAGGATTGCATATAGAAATAAACATACAATGAAAAATTAACAGTTCAATTACTATATAAAACATATATATTATTTTTCTTATCTAAAAATTATGGAACATTTTTAGATTGGTACTGATAAATATTAGTAAATTATTACTATTTTTTATTAATGGGAGGATGAATTATAAAATAATTCAATGAAACGTAGTCCATGAAGGTAGTATAAAAATTAATGTTATATATATATATATACGATTTAAAGGAATATAAAATAGTTGTATTTATCAATAATATTTTTTTGTACTCAAAAGTGACGAGGATTACATAAATCAAATATGTAATTTTCTTTTCTAGTTTATTTTAAATTTTTGGAGAAATAATTTACATGGTATCGACAACCTTGAGTAGTTATTTTATGACACTTAAATATTTTTTTGGATTAAATTTTAAGAACACATTATTGACATTAGAGAAAGAGGGGGTTAATATATTCTTAATGTAGAGATAATAGTGGGATGATGAGATAGGGGGTTCATTGGTTTATATAATATAATATAGATAGTATTGGTAACGTTCTAATAGATAGTTGATTTGATGAAAAATTTGTTCAGGATATTTTTTGATAATTTATGTAATTTTTTTTATTATGGTATATATTTAATTGACCCTCAATTTTGAATCAAGTGATTTAAATCCTTTGAGTATTGTACATATAGTTAAGTTTTATAAGCATGTAAAATTTATCTATGGTTATGTGTCTTGAAAATATTGGTTATCCTTGAATATATGATTGGGATATACACAAACTAGGGTATGTGAGTAATTACTATTGAATAAAATATGTATCATGTTCTTTAATTAAAGAGTATTTATGGTGTCACATTATATGTATTATATTGATGAAAATTATGGTAACAATTACAATAGTTAACTATACAAGTTATGGATAATGAAAATTTTATGGAAAAAATTTATTTAAGGAAATCAAATATAACAAAATGGTAAGTTATATTTTTTAAAATTAATATTATGTTTGACAAAATATGTTACATGAAAAAAATTGACATAGAAGTGCATTTAAATAACAAATAATTTTTTGTTGGAAAACTATAATTAATCCTCTAATAAAGTAAATAACAAAAAAATCATACGTGGGGAGTGTATATAATTAATACAATTTAATGATAAAAGGGTTATTTTCAAATAAAGAAACATTTTTTTTGGTAAATTAGTTTAAATGAAATAATTTTAAATATTATATTTATTAGTTTTTTAGATAAAAATTATATTGTATTATTAATATAAAAATAAACTTATTAGGAATTTTTGAGATTGCTCTAAAATAATTAATATTTATGTGAATAGTAATTAAATAGTGATTTTACTAATACAGTAACTTTTATGGAATTATCATTATACATGAATGAATTAAAAATTCATAAGACATTTTTTTCTAAAAAAAGATACACTTATAATATGAAATAAAAAAAAATACATTGATATAATTATAAAATCCATGTTTGAAATTTTGAAAATTTATGTTCTATATCACTCTAAATAATTATTATAATAAAAATTATTTTAAATAAAATGTAGAAAATGAATAGAAAAAAGAGAATTTATATTTTATATCATATTTTTAATATTATTAATAAATGATTCTCATATTTTTTGAAGAAAATATAATTAATATGACTAAAGTTAATTATCATGATAACTAGAAGACTACAATATTTAAAAAATTATTCTATAAACACTATAAATTTTTTTGAAAAAAATAATTATTATTTTTACCAAAATTATTATAATTTAATTTTTAAACAAATATAAAATTATATTAACAATCATTCCATTGGTAACCTATACTCAGGAAGAAAAAGACACATCATGGTAGAAAAATATTTTTGTTGAAAAAAAGTATTTCTATATATTAATGGTTTTAATTTAAAAGGTAATTTTCTATTATATAGAAATTTAACTTGATTAAATGGATCCCAAATATAGGTTAATTAAATCAAAAAAATTAAGTGTAACACTATATTTTTGATAAAAACTTATTAATTGGTAAAAAACTACTTATCAAGGTAAAAATCAAATTAGAAAAATGTGAAAGACAAGTGGAAAAGGCCCTGATACTAATTTAAAACATGTTTTAAAGAGGGTGGTACAGTTTTTAATGAACTTATCACTTCAAAAAATATATTATTTTTCATTTTTTGAATCATTGAACCTTTAATATTGTCATGTCACTATTGAAAAATTAATCGGTATTCAATTTTTTTTATTTTCTTCATTCTAAATGTGCATCACTTCCACCATTTCAAAGATACACTTTCTATTGAATAAAATCATTGAAACCCTAAGAAATTTTCATATATTAAAATTCTATTTAACATATTAAATACCATATTAATTATAATTTAGCCTAAGGTTTTCATTTACACGGTGATATTCTAGAGAAAGATCAAGGTCCCAACTTGAGTATAACTTAATTCATAACATTTTGTTCATAATATATCATTTCCAAACCAACCATATGAATATTAAAAAAATTATATATTTATAATTAGTATACTATAATATTATTATATTAATGTATAAACCATTATTTATTCATTTATTCCCACTTAAGATAACAAATTATCCATAATTGTGCGTACATACGTACTAACGCATCCACGAAATGATGTCCTATGTTTTTCATCACCATATACCAATTATAGTTCTATTGATCATATTGATTAATAAATATGATATATTTAACTTATTTATTAATATAAAATAAAAATCTATTATCTACCTTCTTCCCCTCTCATTTTTTGAAGAATGATGATGTTAATCATGTATAGGTGTGGAATGTCACATCCACATACAATCATCTATCATTTTACATAGATATTTTTATTATTTATAAAAATTTTAAAAATGATTCAAAAAAAATTAAAAAAATTATATATTTTTTTATTATAATAATAATTCATGCATCCTAAACCATTATCTCTCATCAAGTTACTGTGTGTTCCAGTTTTGATTGATTTAATCACCTATATGAATGATGTGATAAATTATTATCATGGATAAATATTGTAAATTAAATAAATATATTATTATATTGTATTAATTTTTTTAATATTTCTAGAAAAAATATATTTTTTATTTAAATAAATATTAATATATCATCTTTGATAACTAAAATTTAATTTTTTTTACTAATTTCGTTTTTATAAAAAATAACTAAAATATATATAAAATGTGATAATAGATATATTAATATATATATGATACATATTAAATTTTATACAAATAATTAGGAATGAATTATTTTGTACAAAATAATTATTACCAAGATCGGCACCCTGAACCATGCGTGAAACAATTAATGTTAATACAACCAATTAAAAAATATGTTATAAGTGTCTAATATATTCAAATTAAGTGATAATAAATTATGTATATAAAAGTTTATATATATTAATATGGGTAAAATTATAGTATTGACATAGTGATGTTTGTTTTATTTGAGGTTTAATTAGTGAATATGTTTATAATATTACTATGTAATGGTTATTTTTCTCTATTTTCAATTCCATGAGACATTTTTGATGTTACAGAACATTTTTTCTATTCAATGGTTTATTCTATAGCCTAATAATTTAATGTATAGTGAATTAAATTAATTAAATTATATTATAATTCCCATTTCAAGGTAACTCTATTATTTTATGATGATTCTTACATTACCATTACCATAAGGTTTTATTCTTCAATCATTATTTCTAATCAATATTTTTTTTAAAGATTATACATATAGTAAATTTTTTTGATATTTATTTCCAAATAACCTATAATTTTATAATACTATCAATAATTTTTTTATTTACATGTCTTCTAATTATTTCATTTTCCCATATGACTAATTAATTTCCTGTTATATATAAGTTGGGTCGACCAATTTTATTTGGTCGAGTATCCTCCTCTTCTACAACTGTATAAAGTAGTTTATTTTACAAATATATTTATAAATGAATCAGTAATTAATTAGTGTCATAATATACTAATTTTACCTTCATTAAATGTATTAAAGAAATTTTTATCATTTTATATATTGGCCATTTTCATCAATGTTTGAAGATAATAACTTTTTAACATTTTCTATTTGAACAAACTTTTTAATTATCTTTATCACTTTCTATGAATATTGCATTAAAAATTTAATTATTCTCCTAAATAAAATTTAATTCTTCATGATTTTAAAAATATTTATACTTAAATTATTATTTATCAAAAATCATTGGTTTTTATTATTTTGAAACATATTTTTCATAATTATACTAAACAAATAGTCAACTAAGTTCACATACATTGAAATAAATTATCAATGATTGAGATTATTCTCCAAATGTTACCATCCATCTTATTTTATTGGATGTATTATGTAATATCATTCATTTTTTGAGGAATATTCCATCAATTCATTCTTCTTAGATATTAATACATTAAAGGTAAATATGAGTTCCATCCCATTCCATTCCCCTATTTACACTCTATATTTTCTTCCTTTAATTGAAGGGTGTTCACCAATATGTAATATATTAATTTATTGGGAAAATTATTGATTAAATCATATACCTTATAACTATACCCTATCAATATTGTATACCATATTATTTTAATTTAAGTTTATTACCTATAATGTTACTAAATCTATTTGGATACCCATTTATTTTCCATGAGAATTCAATGTTCTAATTATTGTTGGAATTTTAAATGATTTACACACATGAATCCATTTGAAAATGATATGAACCCCATTTTTCTTATTTTCTTCTTAATTATGGGATGAATGAATCCTACATTCTTCTCATGAGTTCTTTATGATATAATGAATGAATGGTTACTAAGGAGACATGTAATTATGATCTAATGAAGGGTAAGTCATGTATCACTATACGATTCATTATTTAAATGTTTATAACTAATGGAAAATTTATACACTAGATAATTATAGTTCCTCAAATGAGTCGGTGGAAGTGTGTGAGTCACAATGGTAATGGTTCCTTATGCAAATTTGTTAACATTTATACATTATACTGATGTTACACTATTATGTATTTTATTTATTTAATATATTTTTCAAAATCATTTGAATCATATATTATCTTATTCTAATCCTTATTCATGATCTATGAACGTTAATTTGTTGTATAGAGGTTTCATATGTTTCATTATTTTACCCGTAGGATTATCTTATTCTCACTTATGATCTAACCTTTTTTTCAATTATTATTTCTCTTACTAAGAATTTGAGCCCTCCCATTTATCAAGTTTCAATTTCCTCAGATAATAATGAAAATTAATATGAATGTTTTTTCTAAAAGTGTTTCTTTAGAAGATAATTTTTGGATGATATTGATGAATTTTCATGGATTAAGAAACATCTTATATAGGGTGCCACATGTGTGTTTGTTGGAAAATTAATTGTTATTGTATGTTTTTTTGTGTTAATTCTACAAATATATAAACATAAAAGATCATGGAAATTTATATAAATGTAATATTTATTTATCCATATAATTATATGAATAATGTCTCGTTTGTGGGTAGTTATAATGATCTAGTAAAATCTATGATAACATGAACCACTAATGACTATATATTACAATCATCAAATTATTATCCTTAAAATCATGACAAGAATTTTCTTGCACCTTGGCATGAACCATTGAGTTCTAACATGAGTTACACATGACCACTTGTGAATCTCCATATATGAAAGCGGTTGTTTACTATAAGTGAGGGTCTAAGGCCTTTACTAAGAAGAATATATCATTTTTTTCATGTCATAATATAAATTAAAATAAAACATAAAATACTTAAAAAAATATGTATGAAAATAAATAATTATAATTTCTAATTGAATACATGCCATCAATAATAAATAAACAAGCTCCCAATATGGAAAGATATAATTGAAGAATATCAAGTATAGATAAGTAAATAAAATAGTAATTCCTTGAGCATGTCCCAATAACACCTTCATATACAAGACACATATCCTCAACTCCCCAATATAGGGAACCTGTATAACAACCTCTAACCCATACACTAAGATATGTTGATAAAATCATCAACGTTAAATTTCTATTGTTGATACATATGAAGGTGGACAAATTTTCTCCATTAAAATCATAAAAAATCAAAATGAATTATTATATTTCACACATACCCCAAGAAAATTATGGTTTATATTTTTAAATCATTATGATAAATCTTATATAAAACATACTTGAATTTAATGGATTATTTCTTCCACTATATTCTAATTTTCGTATTCTATTCTAAGTCTTTAACATCTCAATAGAACTTCATCACCTTAAAAAGTTTCTTGAAACAAATCATTTAATCATTATTTATCATAACCCATTTAATAGGTAACATAATAAGGGTGAGATCAAATACCCAGTTAGGGTAAACATGATCCATAATAGTTGAATTTCACCCGTGAGCATAAAAATATCATAAGTGTACAATGAAATAATCAAAGATTTTGATAATGAAATAAGAATATCTATAACCATAAATATATGGATCATCAATGATGAAGCATGGAATAAATAATTACCACAATAAGGCTTCATAAGAATCAATAATCATTCCCCATGATATTTCAATCATGAGAAAAGGAGTTATTAAAATAACATAGAAAACTAAAACAACATGTTGGTATATTAGATCATAATCTTTATAACACTCTTACAAATGGAATACCCCATATGGTTGACTTCCATCTCTGCATAATCAAATGCATTGGAGGGATATAATGGACTTACCCATCCATCATTTATAATTTTACCACCCTTACTTAATCTATAATGCAGCCACACATCATTTGTTAATAATTGAACAACCCGTACTCCTGAACACTTTCTAGGAACCATATCTTGATTAAAGTACATATAGCGTGATGTTAATCATAAAAATAATACCAAAAGTTATTATTTTTTTCTTAGTATTATTTACTTGTTGAAAAAATGGATTCTATGATAATTCATTGAAATGATCAAAATCCATCCAAAGAAAAAATATAGATGATATTATTTTAACATTTCCCAATGAAGAATAAGTAATATCATGTATTTTTATGGTGATGAAATGAAATAACATTAAAATATCATTAAAACAATATTTGGTGAAAAAAATCTACATTTAGTAACAATAAAGGAAGTCATCATTTATGGAAAATGATATGTAATGAGCAGTTGAGACATTTTTGTGGAAAATAATGTTCCCATTTTGAAATTACTTATTTAAAACATGAAATATTATCAATCAATATATAATTAAATTTAATTGAAAATAACCTCATAATATGAAAAATCATTCTTTAAAACACAGAGTGTTAATGATGGTAGGGAAGTCAATTCATGTTGTAAATGTTAAAAATTAACATTTTTTCAAACATTTTGTAAAAGGTGTAAAATTGACCCATTTAGTGGGTTGTAATAAATTTTTATCTTAATTTTTTTTTAAAACGTATAAAATCATGAAAAATATAGTTACTATAAAATTTATGTTAATAAAATAACACTTCTAGTCATAAATCATTATTATAGAGTATAACTATTCTAATTCTAGAAGAATAATAAATAAATTGCATCTCTTACATACTTCATTATGGATATTTCATCAGTCACTAATAGAGTAAATAGAAATGAAACAATTTCACTATATTCATAACCCATCAATAAGAAAATATATATTCATTTATAAAATAAAATCATATTATTTCCTCTTAAATAACCTTCAATCTAAATAATCCCCCTGAGACCAGTGATTGTATCATAAATACATTTCCATATAGGTATCTCCATAGATTTAATCCCCATGAAAGAATATAATCTAACCAAACCTAAAATATAATGAACAAAAGAAGATTTATGATGTAACATATAAAATTGGTGGAAGATTCTCCTTATAAAAGAAAATAGTATTATAACATAAAATATGCCCCAAAAAACAATTTGAGATGATAAACCCTTACAATGATCATAATTTTGTACTGATAAATAATCAATGATTTAGTTATAAGTATCAAATGTAAATAAAAATAAAAGAAACGTAAATTAAAAATATATTCTCAAAATCCAATAGACATGTAATCATAATATATAAAAGGCAATGAAGATGTAATATAACACAATGAAATAAAATCGAGTAATTAAATATTTTATTTCTTGGAAACATTGAATTCAAATCCCCTTGGATAAATGAATTAAAATTAAAACATAAAATTCCATGATTTATTTATTATTAAAGATATTACATTTAAAATTATTTTTATAGATACAAAATAAAAAAAATTGGTGCATAAGACTAAAATATTCCTCAATGAAGGAAAATTAAGACGATATCCTTTAACTCAAGTCCATACATGCGATATATGGCCATTAACCCCTGTATAATACATTTATAAAAATTATTTTATTTCTAAATAGAATTTTATTGGTTTAATTTCTTATAAATAATTGATTTATATTATTATTTTTTCATTATATAATTAATTACTTAATCAGTTAAGTCCATGTCAGGTGTTTTGTAGATGATTGGCTCATTGTTTCATAATGGATTTGGTGTGTTTATTGTGGTAAAAGTTGTCTTTGTTACATAACCTCCACAATAATAATCATGAAATAATTATAAATTTTATATATAAATTATATTTTTACTATCATCTAAGGATAATGGTTATGGAAAAATGAACTATATTTTAATCATGGAGATGGAAGGCCATACAAATATAAGAGTAACATTTCCATTTTTCAAAATCATTATGAAAAGATGGTGTGTAATATTTCATCTTTAATGAATTTTAAAAGATTAATAAATATCATATTATTCATTAATAAACAATTATGTATATCATCAGTATGGTGTGTTGATGAAAACAAAATCATATCGCTTTGTGAAGGAGGAAGTCCACAAGTATGCCTGAAGGATGTTATCATTTCATATGGAATGTAAAGGTAAAAATAAATTGATGTATTATCATATAAAATTGATAAATATTTCCTTATTATAATATTTATTTCTTATGGTTAACATATATTCATTATAATTATCCTTACTTCCTTAAATTAAATGAGATAGAAAAAAATGAATAACATTTCTTCGTGAGGCTGTAGTCCGAATTATACACGAGTGACATTATAGTATCACACATAGTACATAATGAAATAAGTTATTTGTTATATCAAAATTTCATGAGTATTATAATTTTATTGATAAAATAAAAAAACTTTACATTCAATGTTATAATAATTTGGGAGAGTCAATGCTGAAAAATGAGTTGTATTGATTCGTGGGACGGTAGTCCTTTATTCATGAAAATGATTGTTTCATTTCCCCTTTGAAGTAAGAGGATATATATTTTGGTTGATACATTAATAGGATAACATATTGATATATTATAGATAATTTTGTTACTATATTATAATAATATTAGAATATTTTAAACGGAAGAATAATAAAAAAACACTTAGTTAAGAATGATATATCCTCTTTTGACTACCTCTATAGGATTATAACAAAAGTCGTCCTATACTTTCCTTATTATAAAAATAGTCTTGTAGGACATGGGGAGTGAATTAATGAAAGTATATGGGATGTTATTTTCAAAACCAATGGTTTTGAGAGTGTCAAGAGGATTGGATAGGGGTCTCGATTTTTTTTGGGGGAGAGGACACATATGGATTTTATACAAAAAGTGATTCCCAAATTTTTCAACAAAAAAATTGTTCACAGATGGACCATTATAGATTCTTAAAAGATATAAGGTTAAAATATTTCCATAAAATAAATTTTAGACAATTTTTTATGTTATTTTTACACTTTTTTTAGTTTAACCCCCCGGTCATCTGATTTTTACATTAATCATAATAAATTATATTTTCTTTTTTCATTTTTAATTATGTCCAAATAATAAATTGAAAATATTATATATTATAAATTATTCTAATTACATGTATGGAATCCATTTTTACAAATTAAAATTATATAATAAGGCGTATTTTAATTTAAAATAAAATCCACATATGTGATAAAAAGTTGCGTTTCAATAATTGAATTATTCAGTTATAAGATGATTTTATAGTAAAAATATGGATAATAATAATTATAATAATATGATTTTAAATTCATATTTATGGTAATATAATATATAAATTTAATATTAATTATTATTGATTTGGTGTTATTATATTTAATTTCTTTGGATGAACATTATGCACTTAAAAATAGTTTTTAAGAAAATATTTTTTAAATCATAAAAAACATATTCTAAAATACAGTATAAAGATGATTAAAATTTCATTATTTTTATTAAATATAATTAAGTAATAAAAATTTAATTGAAATAAATTTTAAATAATAATAGTATATTATTTATTTAAATTAAATAAGTGTTTTATAAAAATCAGTATTTTCCCCTATTCATTGAAAAAATCTAGATTTTAAAAAAAATCTAGAAAAACACCCAGAGTTAATTTTGTTATAATAATTTAATAAAGGAATCTCATTTTATAGAATAATGTTTCTAAATATATAAAATTTAATTATAATATGTTCCCAAAAAAATAAATAAATAACATTTTTTTAAGAAAGCATTCTTATAAAAAATAAAATTACTTCATTAAAAATTGATTGATTGTTTACAAGGAATATAACAATAAATTTATAATGACTTAAATATATATATATATATATATATTTAAAAAATTAGATTAAAATATTCATAACTACAAATTTTATGGGGAGGTTATAATGGTTATATTTAAAATCATATTATTTCACGGTGTATTAAAGCTCAGAATTGCATGTATTGTATGCTATCAATCAAAGCTTCACTTTTTAAAATCAATTGGTGTTAAAATAACAAACATTTAATTAATTGAATCCCTTAATTTTTAACTTTATACTCAAAATCAAAGGTTGAAAATTTGAAAATATTTTTTTAGAAACCCGCACCATCAAAACTATTAATAAAATATCTTCTTGATAAGGGAAAAATGGATGTATGAAGGTCCTGTAGAATAACACATACTAGGTTTCCAAATTGATTAAAACTGTTTAAAATTGAAAATATTGACATGGGGAAAGTTAAGTTCACAAATAATTATTTATGTTGAATGATACTGTTCATTATAGTAATGTTAATAATCATGAAAAAGTCCACATCCATAGAACCATAAACCAAAGTGGTGTATAAAATACCAAAATTTTGTCATATATTAATATAATATGATAAAATTTTCATTTTAAATATCATTTTAATAGATTTTAAGTGTTATTTACCATATGGACTATGATAATAAGGAAATATATCTACCTGATATGTTGAATTTCATCCTTTTAATAATTTCCACCACAATATCATTTTATTTCCAAATAATGACTATTAAATGTGAATTTTTCATGGATTAAGCACCAGAATAAACAAGTAGAGAATCACATTACCATAAAAGGTTAATAATATATTCCTTCTATATTAATAAATGAACCAAAAAAAGTATTTATCATAAGGTATGATAATTACCAAAATGGATAAACAATTATATGATGAAATAATACATTGATCTAAAAAAATCAATCATAATTACCAAAGTTCAAATTTATCATTCTATAAATAAATAACCTTATATTATAAATAAACTAAATAACCTCATCATTAGTGACTATATTATCCATAAAGTTTATCTAATACCTTTCATATTTAATACTCATAAATGATATGATCTTCTTCTGAAATAACAGTAATCACCTAATCACAAAATATATTTTTGATGCCATGGTTATCAATACTAAAAAATAGTGTTCCAAAAATCAACTTAATTAATATAATTCCAACCATTTAACTAAAAACATAATTTCCTACTTGTATAAAAAAAATTATCAATGAAAATTTTCTTCTTATTATTACGTAATATATTATAAATCAAATAAAATCACTTATGGAACTGACATCAATCATTATAAATGAATAATGAATGAAATTAGAATTTTTTATTAAAATTAAGGAACCTAAACCAATGGAATAGTAACATGAACTATGTAATAGTATTATAACCCCTATGAATAGTATCCCATCAAATTGAATAATAAACTCTCCTCTAAAATTATAAATAAAATTTATCCACATTTTAAATGATAATTTGATATAATTATATCATAGTATACATAAAAAACTGTTTGGTAAATAATAAAGCTACTCTTTATATTTTTATAAAACATAAAAGTTTATTTATAATTATTTTAATCAATATAATTATATAATAGAAATTTTATAATAATAAAATAAATTATTAAATTGATATTTTTTTGTCTTATAATTATAAAATAAATTTTGTGAGATGTTAATTTTCTTCAATGTTTTATAAAATCTATTATAATTATAAAATCAGTATTTTTTGGTAAATAATGATTTTAGTTTAGTATTAAAATTAGCATAATTATAAATATTTTTATAAAATAAAATCTATTTTTGAATTTTACATGTTAAAAAATGTATGGGATTAAATTTTGGGGTTTTTCTAAAGAATTTGAATATTTTTGAATAGTGAAATATGGTAATTTACATTTTAAGGCAAATAAATACCTTTTTTAGTAATTATTGAGTCATAGATGATGTAAGTGGTAATTAGTTTAAAATCATATGTATATTTTACTATATTTAGTCACAATAATCCACACTATTCAAATTATTGAGTCAAAATAATAATCTAATAAATTAAATATTCAAAAAACACCCCTCTCTTCCACTATAAATACTAACCCTCACCACATCCTTTCATCACCCCTCTAACGACGTAAAGATTGTAAAAACTCCCCCGAAAACCTCTTTACATGTATCTCCCCCATGTACAAGATCCTTTGGACTCTATTTGTGACTATATTCATGTTCCTCAATGAGGTTCTCAAATAGAATATTTCAAGAGGCAAAAACATCTTTCATTTTCTTTTAATTTATCTCCAATTTATTTTCATTTCTTATTCTCTTCCCAACTCTTCTAATCCAAGAGGCATGGTAATCCAATAATCTTACAAATAATTTAATTTTATTATATTAATTTAATAATTCATCTTCATTTCATTCCCCTGTAATTATTTTTCTAAAAATAAAAACATTGTTTGCAATGGGTCAATTAATTACATTTTTGGACAACCCATTTTCAATTTACTTTACCACCATTAAGGCAGGTAATATAACCATTTTAATGGTTTAACTTGATGATAATATATTTGTTAAAACTTTTTTATTGTTATGGATCTCTTTTATATATATAATATTAAATAATATATCAAAAATACTTTATGATGAATGAGAAATGACCAATTTAATCTAAACAGTTTTCATTATCATTTTAACAAATGATTCAACCACATACCATATAATGAAATGATATATATAAATATAAACGTATAAATGTTCATTAATAACATATAATATCATTTCTAGACAACTATTCTCAATCTACATGATCTTTTATACAATTATTCAAATTAACTGATCATGAAAACCATGGAAATTAACCCTCATAATTGATGCAATTGTATCTTATTACCCATTAAAACAAATATAAATGACCATAATAAATTTATTTTGATTAACCATATTGGTTACCCTAGTATCCTGATAGTTGATCAGGACCTAACATTGCCCTGAGTGCATTCCTGAACCCCGCAAGTTCGAAATAAGCACCTCGCATCATACAATATTCAAGTGGGAATGATTTTTCAACAAGACATAGTGGAAGTAAGACAAGAAAGTCAATATTCACACAAATTTAACTCTAATAGAAGTAATGTAATAGAATAATATATGTCCTACAAGACCATAGTTATAAAACAAAAGTACCAAATGGAAAAAATAAATATCCTAAGGTCCCAATGGAAAGAACTCACTACGACCAAGGTTCAACAGCTAGATCCTCTTCCAAAAGATCATTTCCCCTTTCTCAAACCAAGAAGAAGAATGTCTACAAAAACCTGAAGTAAAATGTAGGGTGTGAGATTAATACCATTAGTATACCACCAATGATTCCATAACATAATCCAGATATATATTATCGAAAAAAATTATTTCAATTTTCAAAAAAATTCTTTTGAAATACAAGGGAATATTTATAAAATCATTCTATAGTGTTTCAAAATGGTTGTAAATGATTTTAAATCAGATGATTTACTTTACAAGAGATGGAATATTTCTAAAAAATTAATTATATAAAATAGATACTTAAAATGTTTTATGTTATTTTAGAAATGTCAGTTAATGTAGTGTTACAAAAATGGAATATATTTATATCTCTTATTTAAATTAACAAATGAGAAACATGGTCATATACCAAATGGTATGACAATATTAACCAGTTATATGAATCCACCCTCTCTAAGTGATCTCATCAAAATAAGTATACTAATCTCCCCCTAACACTGTAAAAAGCTAACTCATCACCCTCATATAACGTATTTGACCCGCCATAGGTATGTTTTATAATTATGTTATAGCTTAAATTGTATCTAAATAACTCACCAACTACCTAGGGCTTGCATACACTCTTACATGATGGGAAATTTATTTCAATACATCATAAAATATAATTAGATTCCATTACTTTGTTTCAAAAATTCAAATTTATTTCCATTTAAAACCAAAATATGTTTTAATAAAAAACATTCCTTTTCTATAAGATAAAACTACTGAGTTTCTATAAAAAAATCCATTTTCACAAGATTTAAATCCATTAAATAACAATACCATATTTTTCACAATTAATTTCAACAATTAAATTAAACTATTTAATTGAATAAAATTTCCTCAAATCCATAATTTATATTCAATAATTTAAAATTTCCAATTTCTATGAACACGCCAAAATTCCATAGAATTAGAGAATTTCCAAATTTCATTTCCAAACCAATTTCAAATCATTCGATTCACTAGAATGATAATTTATTAATCATTTCAAGAAAATTGGATTATTTGAGCTCAAATAAACCATTCATACAAATCAACCAATACGTGGATAATCAATTTGGCTAATTGTGATGGAACCACCTACCACTTTCCCAAAACCCAACACTAATAACATCTCCCATCAATGAGAAGGAATGTCTATAAGGTCTCAAAACTCATCCTAGAATTTAGTTCCAAAATAATGAGTCGATAATCCATCAATTTTAAAATGATCCATAGAAATTACAAGAGAATAAAAAAAGAGATGAATGAAGAAAAAAAAAGAATAACACATTCCCAGATATCTCCCACAAATGAAATGGCGATCAAATGCTAAAGGAATGAATATGGTAGAGTTTGAAGGCTCCAAAATTCCTTGGGGAAGGATTTAGGTCAATTGAATGGGAATTAAAGTGAATAGAATGAAAAAATAACCATGTTCTTCTGCCCTTTTATAGGTTTTTGTCAGGGAATTACTTGGCGTGTTGTCCAGTTAAACATTGTGACAGTCTTAATTTCCATTAGGTTAGAGATTTATTGAATTTGTAATTCTTCTTTGAAAATTGGGTATTACATGACGTATAATATTAATAAACATCGTGAAACATTTAGTTTTATTAACCATAAAAATTCATATTACTTATCATTAAAAATAGTTACTCTAACTTAAAAACCACTCATTAACTTTATCATGATCTGTAGTATCAACTAGCAATGTTTACCCATCATAGTGTAAAGTAGTTAATGACATGCATGAAAAACTATTACATGACATGTAATGTTGTTACATGTCCTGTAATGCTCTAGATGTCTATATAAAATATTTTTTAAGGCTGAACATTGAACAAAATTTATGGTGTACCTATTTGGATGGTAACAGGATGTTATAACCTTCCCACCATAAACACTTTTTCCCTCAGAAATAATATGAATAAAAATCCATGCCAAAGAGATGAGTCCACTTCTCTCTCATCATTTCTTAATGTCCCCTTGTTTTGTTACTATTAGAAACTTGCTTCCATATAACACAAAACAACGGTATCATCCTACCACATCATACCATTGTCTTAGAATCAACATCTCTGACTGGATGTTCAGTCAATGATAAATAAGTATCATTTTAAGATCATTCTAGCTCAAAACATAAGATGGTTATGATAGATAATTTCTTAGTTGTGATATATGAAACAAATTATGTATCATTTTCATCTGATGTGAAATTGCTAAATGGTATGAAATTTTCCACACCTACTCAAAGACCTAGAAAGGCCCCATAAAATGAGATGCTTCAATTGACTCCGAGGATATTGATGACCAATCCATGGTGAATCATTTATGAAAAATTGATCACAAACAAGATATTCCAATTATCTACGGTGTTGATCAGTATAAGATTTATATTGGCTATGTGTTGTCAACATTATCTAATGAATCATCTGAATATTAGTTGTTATATACTCCTTCCATCATGGTCTAACCAAGGAAATATCACTATCCTCCAACAAGAACAATGAATATTTACATGTCTGGTTATACAAGCCCTCAAAAATTATATTTTGATTGTAGATTGGTAAGTATTTTTATAAGAGAACTTATCTAGTCCCAAGTGATCATCCCAATCCCCTCCAAAGTCATGAACACAAGATGGAAGCATATCTTCAAGAATTTGTATAGCTCTCTCTATTTGGTCATTAAACTACTGATGATAGGTTGTGCTCCCATGAACCTAAGATTCCAATGCCTACTAAAGGCCTCTCCAAAAATGATAAGTAACATAAGGATATTTTTCAGAGACTATAGGAGATGGAAATCTATTAAAATAAAAAATTTATTTCACATAGATATTCCCCAACTCCTCTACATTAGTTGTAACCGGAATTTGTATAATGTGAGCTGACACGGTCTTCTTTTCAATCACAACCTATATAAAATTCCTCTTTCATTGGTTACATTGAATTCCAACCACAAAATCCATAGGGATATCATCACACTTCCATGTATGGGTTAGATGTGTCTAAAGAAAAGATATTGGATTATGGTGCTCAGGCTTCATCTGTTGGAATGTATAGCAAAGAGAAACAAACTTAGTGATTCCTCATCTCACACAAGGCCACCAGAAATACTCCCACATATCATAAAACATTTTAGGTGTTCCTAGGTGCATATCCCATTAGATGTTTAATAATCCACCATTATATCCTTCCATGATACTAATTGAACAATGTAGGGGTTATGATAGCATAAAACACCCTAGTTAGATAACGACTATTATGAAATTGTCTCCCCATAAGAATGAGAGTCTCTAATGATACAAAAATTATCATTTATCTCTAGATAACTAATAATTGACTTGATAAGAGTAGAAGTCAATTGAACACTCAATAATGAATCTTTATCCCATTTCTCCTATAATCTAGTATAAAACTATTATAAATAGTCCAAAAAATAACTCTCTTTTAAACATTCATTCACTTTCCGGGTTGTATGTTTCCATCTTAATGCATCTGCAATTAAATTCCCTTTTTCATGGAGATTGGTGATGTCAATGTGGAAAAACTTCAGGTACTCCACCCAATGGATCTACCGACAGTTTTAATTTTTTTAATTGAATATATAACTTTGGTTTTTGTGGTCTATAAATGCAGTAAACCTTTCACCATAACTGTAATGAATCAAATTGTTAATAACGTGCATCGCAAATATGATTTCTAGGTCTTGGTTAGGATAAATTTTTACAAGTTGCCTAAATTGAGGCGATCCACATGTTACTACATAATCACCTTATATAAGATCTCAACCCGATAATTAACCTGATGCATCAAAAAATACCACATAACCCTAAATAGTCTCTAGAAGAGTAAACATTGACATAGTAGTTAATAGATGTTCAGCTCAACAAATGTTCTCTAACATTTATCATTACATGTAATATTCATCCCATTCTAAGATAGAGAAGTCATCAGAGAAGCCAACCATGAAAATTCATTCATGAACCTGTGATAGTACCTGGTTAATCCTAAGAATATTTGAATTTGAAAAACCATTTTTTGTTCCTCCAAAGTCATAACAGCCTTTACCTTCTCAAGATCAACTGATATACCATGTTCAGACACCACATGTCCCCGTAATTTCACTTCTTGAATCTATAAATCACACATTTAAATATTTTCATAGAGCCGATGAATTCATAGTTGACTCAAGATTGTTCTCAAATAATGAACATGTTCCTTCTCAAATATAGAGTAAACTATGATGTTGTCCACATGGACCAAAACAAATGAATCCAAATACTCATGGAAGATCTTTTTCATAAAATTCCAGAAAACTTTAGTAGCATTTTTTCAACCAAAGGTTATACCAAGGTACTGATAATTTCTATATGTTCTTCAAAAGGTAGTTTTATGAATGTCATATTCCTTTAACATTAACTGATGGTATTCAGATTGAAGGTTAATATTTGAAAACTACATTGTCACTACATTACTAATCATAATGGTCATCAATCCATAGTAACAGATACATGTTCTTTATCATAACTCGACAGAGCATTTGATAGTCAATGCATTAGAGAAGAGAACCATCATCCTTCTTGGCGAAGAGAACTAGCATTTCCCTAGGTGATATATTATGGCATATAAAGAATTTATCATGAAGATCTTCCAACTAGGACTTAAAATCTTTTAGTTCAGGTGGAGACATGTGGTGGGATGGAATTGAAACTCTTTGAGTACTAGACATTAATTCAATGGAGAACTCAACTTCCCTTACTGGTGGAAGACCAATGAAATTTGAAGGAAACACATCCGAAAACACGATAAAGACGGGAGGGATATTAAAAATCATTGAATCCCAATCCATATCAAAAGAAAAAATAGATATGAATTTCTCCGATTACAGATAATATTGTCCATCTATGATTGACCATGTGTCCCAATCTCCTTGAAAGACAAGAGACACACCATTGGGTGTTGTAAGGTAGAACTATCAAAGATAGAAATCAATTATGGATTTATTAAAAAAGATCCAATCCTTTTATAACATGATGTCAATTGATTCCATGTTTCTATATATAAAACCACAAGCAATATCGACATCTGAAATTCAGAAGACACAAGAAAGACTACAAATACCCTTCTCTCTTTTTGTACCAAGGGGTGTAGTAAGATCTTATTCATAAAGTAGTTGTTTCATAAGAAGATTAAGAAGATTTAAAATAAGGGTTGAAATAAATGAATTAGAAAAACCAATATCAAATAGAATGGTCACTAATGATGATGCTATAGTAATATTAACTCTCACGATTGTTAGACCCATGTGTGGTTCCTCTGAAGACTCTTCCTCTACATTAAGAAGAATGGTTCCAGATTCCTGTGGATGGAACACTTTTTATGTGAATAATTTTTTTGGCTCATAGTTTTTAGTGGAGATAATGATACGGTTCCACTGAGTGGAGTAGAGAAGTGATAGATGAATATCTATAAGTGCTCTGAATATCCATTGGAGCAACATTTCTTGGGCGCATCAATGAAAATCCTCTTATAGTTTCTTATCTTTGCAAACTGATATAATGTCAAGGAACAATTTCATGGCACTGTAGGAGGCCTAGAATGACTCTATCATCAATAACTAGAATGAGAATCATCAAAATTATATTTTCCTTTGAAGGTAACACCACATTCAATTTGAGAAAAAGGAACTCCCATCAACCATATCTTTCAAGCCAGGTCCATATCAACCATCATCGCCCTATCCAGGACATCATCATAAGTGGGAAGCATTAGTGAGAAAAACTATGAATGGATATCTGATCGAAGACCCAAATAGAATGATTGAGGCTTCACCATTTCATTAGAAACTTTTTTAGATGAAATATGTACCAACACAGCAATGTGATTTGAATACTCGGTCATATTCTTTTTAACTTGATCATGCTTGGAAAACTCTAAAATATTATCTAACATCTTTGAATATAGATAGAAATAATTTGTTAAAATATCTTTTATGTCTTTCTACTCTAATACCTCAGGTTTCTATTATGTCTCCATCATATCCCACCAGCTCCTGCTTGGTCCCTCCAGCATGAAGGTGGCACACTTAACCGTAATCATGTCTGGTGTCTCCAAGAACTCAAGTAGACATTCTATCTTTCCCAAAGATTCCTTATCGTTTTATGGATTAGTGGAGAATTTTAAATAGGTGGATTTTGGTGATTTAACTCTTGAGAATGATTCTGATGAAAATCCCCTTGAGGATCCAAAACTAGAGCCTGAATAGGGACTAGATGTGGTGCCATTCCCAGATCATGCGCAATTGGCATGATCACCTCCACTATATATGGGTCCACTGGAGGATTCCTTTTTTGTGGTTCAGTAAGAGCCTCCTCTTGGATCTGATTTCTGTGCCTTCTCATAGACATGATATTTCACCGTAAACATAGTTAGTGTTTAACATACACTAAAATAGAGGAATGTGGGAAACATAAATCCCAACAGATGGAACAACCATATTTGTATTCCACTCTTTCCATATCAGAATAGGGAATGGACTAAAACTAATCTATAATAATTCCTTCCCTAACCACCTCTAGCGACATATGGTTTATTATAGTGAGAGAAGGCTAAGAACTCATTCAAAACTACTTTCTATGTCTCGAAAAGATTTTAAAAATTCATACTAACATCAAGATAGAAGCATAAAAACATTAATATGATAGCACTTTGTCCCAAACCAACCAAGGTACCCTAGTAAACCAATAAACAAGGCATCCTAGACATAGCCTGAAGGGAATTCTAGATCCCCCTAGGTTGGTTACAAGATCCTATAATCATACAAACATGCAAGTGGGAACAATTTTTCCACAAGACATAGCGAAAGTAAGATAAGAAAGTCAATATGAATACAAAAGAAACTCCACATTGAGTAATGTAACAGAATAAAACATTTTATAAAATCCCTATGTTCTATAAACAAAGTACAAAATTGAAAAAAAAATAAGATCTCTATGGACACAAATCACCATGACCAAGGTTCTACAGCTCGATCCTCCACTAAGTGATCATTTTCCCTTGATCAAACTTTGAAGAAGAAGTTCTACAAACAACTAAAGGAATAATTAGGATGTGAGCCTAGGCCTAGTAAGATACCACCAATAATTACATAACATATTCCAATATTTATTCTCCAATGGAAAAATTTCATGTTTCAAAATAAGATTATATGGCAATTCAAGAGAATATTTAAACAAAACATGCTATAAAGTTTTAAAATGATAGAAAATACTGTAAATGATTAGAATATTCTTTAAAAAATCTTAAAAGTCTCCCAAAAAATGATTAAATAAAATAGATAAAAAAATATTCTATAAAATTCTAGTAAACTCATATAATGAATTTTTACAACATTGGAAATCAATTATAACTCATATATAAATAAATAAGTGGGGAAGATGGTCATCTGCCAAAAGGTATAAATGTAATAACCAGCTTTATGATATCACACTCTCTAATTGATCTTATCAAAATGAGTTTAATCATGTTCCCCAAACATTGGACATAGGTGACCCATCACCCTCCCATCCGGGATGTGACCCACCGTGAGTATGTTTTTGAACTTTGTAATAGTGTAGAGTGTAACCAAATAACTCACCAACTACGTTAGCATTTGATGCACTCATACATGATGGGAAAATTTATTTTAAGACTGTTGAAAATAAAATTAAATCTAATTATTCTATTTTATAAATTCCAATTTCTTTCCATTTAAAACCAAAATTGATTTCAATAAAATACATTCCCTTTCTACAAGATAAACCCACTACATTTCTATGAAATCATTTTAATCCATTTTAACAATTTTGAAATCAATTCATAAACAATTCCATATTTTTCACAGTTAATCTCCATAATTAAATTTAAAATATTAATTCAAAACATTTCCATCAAATCAATAACTTTAATTTATCATTGTAAATTGGTCAATTTTTTTAAACACGCCACAAGTTAATGAAAATAGGGTTTTTGCAAAGATTCCTGACAAAACCATTTTAAATATCCCAATTCATTGAAATAAAGATTTATTAATCATTAAAATATAATTTTAGCAATTGATTTTAAATAAATTGTTCAAATAACTAATTCAATTTATGGAAAATCAATTGGGTTAATCAGGAAAGAACCGGAAACATCTTTCCCAAAACCTGACACTCATAACGACACTTTCCAACAATAATGATGGTGTATATTATCTCAAAAATGAACCTATAATAAATTTATAACATCCTGGGGGGATCCAACAATTTTCAGATGATGCATAGAAATTCAAAGAGATGAGAAATAGAGAAATATAAATAACAAGTAATAATTCTTACATGGATATCACCCGCCAAATAAATGATGATCGCATGATAAGGAAATGAATCTAATAGAGTTGTAAGGATCCAAAATCTCATGGGGAACGGATTGCTTCAATGGAAATAGAATTAGAGAGGAAAAAATAAAAAAAATATCCATGTGTTGCCTCCCTATTATAGGATGTTGTCAGAGAATTACATGGCATGTACTTTAGCTACAAGACATGATATACATAATTTCTATAATGGTGAAGAAGAAATGAATTCGTAATAACTTTTTAAAAATTAGTTGTTACATGATGTGTAATCTCGATTAATTTCATGAAACATTTATTTTTCAAAACCATTAAATTTAGGACCATTTTCTCATTAAACCCCAATGATTAATGTTAAAAAGTGTTCATTAACTTCATTACGATGTGTAGTAACAACTCATGACTTGTACCCAGAATAGGGTGAAGCAGTTCATGACTTGAATGCAGAACCATTAAATGATGTGTAATGTTGTTACAAAATGTATAATTCTCTAGATATCTATAGAATATCGTTTTAAGGATGAAAACCCAATAAACCTCTGACTTCGCCACTTAAGGTATTATACCAATTCATACTCAATTTATTAACAAACAACAAAAAGGAAAATGTTGAAAAAATTAAAGGGGTACCCATTAGGATTGAAACAGGATGTTATGTAACACCCCACGCTTCTACAGTACGCTTCTCTTTGAATAATGCGATAGTGTGGGTTGTACGCAACATCGAGTTCTAACACACCACAACCAATCAAACTATCCGTTATGAATAGTAATACCTACTTTTTGAAATTTTATAAATTCTATCTCTAAAAATGGAATTAATTTTTGGATTCATAATATCAAAATTATCCTAGGGTGAAATTTTGGTACTTTTCAGATAACATTCATATTTTGATGAATAGTGAAAATTACTAAATTTTAATTAAAAACAACTTTTTTAATAAAATTAATTAATATTGATAAAATATGAATTTTAGTGGTTTTAAAGTATATATAGAATATATTTTTACCATTTAATTCAATTTTTTTCATTCGACATAATTTCACAATTAAACCAGACATAAACAAGTGCCAATCTTTTGATAGTTATTATCTCTTAAAAACACGCTTTTTGTTTTAACAACGGGAATTAATTTTATATTAATTTCGGCCCCTTATGTGTTTTGAATTTGGAAAAATGGATTCCATATTTTGAATCAGGATGTTCAAATTGTTTAAATAGGTAACTTTTATTTTTAGACATTTTGAATAATTACTGTGGTAAATATTTTATTTATCATGGTTAAGGGTAAATCCGGTAAATAAGGGTTAAAAAATAATACTATAATAATACTAAATTTCCATAAAACATGTCCTAAACTTATTGGTGGATACATGTCCGACCATGGGAATCTTTGGATCGATTTTGGAACCCCATGGAGTCATTTGTAGGTGATAGGGACACTTTATTTTAATTAAGTTAAAATGAATAAAAAAATGACACAAGCATATATCTTTTAGAAAAACAATGGTTAAATAGGGTTATATATGTTGTCTTTTCGACTATAAATATTCATTGGAAAGATAAAACGATTTCCTACATAATTATATTTTATTTATAATTTTTAGACATTAAATAATTGAATTTATTTTTGACACAATGATGATGCAGTAATTACTATAATAGAGAAAAATTAAAATAATTGATATTATAAATACACAAATAAATAAAATATGAATCTTTTAATGAAAAAAACTAATTTTATAGGATAATATGACCTATTAGGATGGATTTAATTCACTTTTTTCGAAGTAATCAATATTTTATGAGTTTCACAAAAATCAACTGATGAATAGTGTCCAAATTGACATAAAAGAGTTTTTAAAACAAATATTATATTATTAATTGGTATTAAATTCCTAAAAATCTAAGGATCGGCCATGAGACTTATATCAAGATAGGTGTATCATTAATGGACCACTTGGGGGTATCATAGATGTATATAGTATGTTTATTAACTGTATAATATAAAAATACAAACTGACATGGTAAATGTCAAACTAATTAACTAAGAGTTAAAACTAAAAGATAAGGTTAATATAATGACCCAAACCAATCTAAATTCGATTTGTTGAATGGTTTTCGACATATCCCCACCTTAACCTTTGAATAATCAACTTTGGAGACATTGGAAACTGAATATGAATCTATTATAAACTAATATTTCAAGCCTTTCCAAAGGTGCCCCTCACCCCTCTTATAAAAGGGCACTCCTCCTTCTAATTTCTTCACACCTTCAAAGCCTTTTGGATCGGCCAAACTCTACCCAAATACTCTCCCAAATTCCCTCACTACAACCTAGAGGACTTAGTTTTATCATAAAGCCAACCTAAGGATCCCTTTTGATCAAATCAAAAGGAAGAACCTGAAGAAGAGGAGGTTAACCTACCCCAACCAAGGAAAAGTACTAGGTAAGGGTTTATTTAACAATCTCTCCATTATCTGAGGTTGTTTATACGTAATAATCTACTGGGATTTCTTTATCATCCACACCCATGATTCTTCAAAATGTATTTCAAAACATTTTTACCATTTACAAGAATATGGGTTAAAGTCATCTATACCCTTGTTTGACATTTTATAAGAGGTTTATAAAGGAATCTTTCGGTCGTTTTCCAAACCAGGTGCCTTTTAACATTTTAGATAGGATTATGGTAAGAATTTTTTTTAACTTATACGATGGGTGTGGTTATTTTACGCTGTTATAAAACCGCCAAATATTCCCTTACAATCTTATAAGAATATTTTCAATGAAAATGTTTTATTTTATAAATACATAACTCTTAAATGATTTCAAAATAAAAATAGATATTTCTCTAAAAAGAGTTTTGATTTCATTTATGTCAACATCCATTGATGGATTTTATGCTAATTTGAAGTTGATTTATTATGATACAAAACATCTATATTTTATTGAAGGTTTTGTGATATGTTTGACTATGGATGTGTTATTTTTATACCATTCATGGTTTATGGGTAATGTATTCACATTTCACATGCTAGTTTTAATACAAATTTTTGTGTTATATTTCATCCTCTTCTTAATATGAATGTGTTGGGCTAGTATGTTCCGGGTTGGGGACCGGTAATAGTAATCCCTCTGGGTTGGGGTGCGGTTACAGCAGACCCTCCGGGATTGTGTCCGGTTATTAGAGGCACTCTAGGTTGGTGTCCGATTATTAGAGGAACTCCGGGTCGGTGCCCGGTTATTAGAGGCACTCCGGGTTGGTGTCCGGTTATTAGAGGCACTCCAGGTTGGAGTCTGGTTACAGAGGCTCTCCAGGATGGGTTCCGGTTACAATTATACCATAGGTCTTGACACGAGTCCTTGACACATAAATTAAATTTCAGCATTATGCATTCCATCATTATGAAAGTGGTTATTGATATTGCATGTGATTATTCGATTAGTAGAATATCCATGTGAATAAGTAAATGGAATTACATTATTTTATTTTTTCCATACTATATTTATGTTCAAGTTTAAAATGCTTTTGTTTTATTTATACATTGCCTTAAATGATTATTCTTATTTATGAAAGTTACTACTATATTGTTATCCTTATTGGGCATTTGAGCTCACCCATTTTCTATGTTTTATTTTCCCCAGGACATGAAGATGTAAATTATGAATGACCTGTAGGGATAGTATGATAGGATAAGAGTGTGGTCTATAAAGAAAATATGTTGTTGTAGTTTTTGTTTTTTTGTTGTAATGTAAGACTTATGAATATATCTAGTGTTTCCAAGGCTACTAAACCAATTGGTCTTTCGAGATTTTATCTTTCTTGTGATCATGCCAATGTGATGCAATAATGCACTGACTCTATGTAACTAGGGTCGGGGCGCTACAGTTGGTATCCGAGGAAGTTTAATAGAAACCTTGGAACCAAGATTTAGATAAACTCTGATTAGAGCACATAGACTTAAGATGGAATTTGAGGATTAGTATAGAAGAACTTCCTAGAATTTTGGTATTGTAGAGATTTTGTGAGTTTTCTGGGCAATACATCCCTATATGGATACGAGCAGGTAGAGACGGCTCTGGAACAGATGTACCTTGGGGTAAAACCTGAAAACATCGCTTTGAGCTAGACTCGAACGGGAAATGGTGCACGACAATGGGCCTTTCTGCACTCTTGGTTACGATACTCCTGGGGGATATGCTTAGGATAACTCTCAGTTTCTTTACAAAACATTATTAAGGGTTCATGAGTATATACTTCATCAATGAAAACATTCGTATGATTATGGATTATATCCATAAATAGTTCAATTTATGTTAAGTGTTTTATAAGTATGGGATTATGTAAGCTTATTTAGTTTATGACATTGTTTAGAAATGCGCCTAGTGGAAGAAATGGAAACTGTATCAATGCACACACTCCATGTAGGGATTACCCTCCTTTTCAAGATAATTATAGCAGAGCTGGTGATGCAACTGGTGCAGATCAGCTAATCACCATACTATGACAACTCACTCAGGTTATGAATAATAACCTTACTCGTATGGAGCACCCTGATCCGCAGCATGGAGGATCAATGTTAGATTGACTTATGAGGCAACAACCACCAACGTTCAATGGGAGTACAAATCCCTTAGTAGCTGAGCAATGGATAAATTCCCCAGAGAAAATATTTCAGGCATTGGGGAGTAGTGAAAGGGAAAAAGTTATCATGGCAGTTTACGGCCTCACTGGAGATGCTGACCAATGGTGTTCATTGATTCAAAATACAAAGGAAGATGATGAATTATCAAATATGGAATGGAGGGAGTTCAAAGATCTATTTTTAGAAAAATAATTTCTCGTGACCATCGAGCAGATATGGAAAGTCATTTTCTGAGTCTGAGACAAAAGGAGGATGAGAATGTCGCAAAGTATGAGGCTAACTTTACAAAGATAGAATGGTATACAGGAGATTATATACGTAACCCAAGAAGTAAGATTTATTGTTTCTTTAATGGGTTAAAACCATTTCTCTGTCGAGCATTATTCTCACAATCCTTCTCTTCGTATGAAGACATTGTCTAATGTGCTATCAAAACAGAAAAGGAATTCCCTATGTCTTGTGACTTTAAAGCAAAGAAAGAGAAGAAGAGATCTTCTGATCAATTTGGGAATGGAAATAAGAATAAGAAGGGAAAGATTTAATATCCATCTTGTGGTAAATGTGGGAAGAAACACCCCGGTACTTACTTGAAGGGAATGGGAGTCTGTTAAAAGTGTGGTGAAAAGACCACCAAGATCGTGATTGCAAAGGGAAGAAGGATGATACCAATGTTCAGTGCTACAATTACTGGGAGATCGGTCATTATGAAAATGAATATCTTATTCACCAGGGGAACTTACCTCAGAAAATTCCAAGGGATCAAGGCCAAGCATATGCTATCACTACTACTGAGGTAGAAGCTCTGAAAGACGTGGTGGCAGGTAATTTAATGGTTTCCTCTAGTTTAGAAAATGCATTATTTGATTCAGGATCATTGCATTGTTTTATATTTTCCCAGTTTTCTAAGAAAATTAGATATTTCCAATTTGATTTAATAAGGGAGTTGTCAGTTAAAACTCCTAAGGGAAGTATCATTGCAACAAAGTTTTGTGAATCAGTCCCCATTAGAGCACATAAGTGTTCTTTATCTCCTGATCTCATCGTCATACCTATGATTGAGTTTGATATAATCCTCGGTATGGACTGGCTTTTAGACTGTGATGTGAAGATTTATTGTAATAAGAAAGAGTTTTAGATTCTTGATGATGATGATAAGGAACACCTTATCATTAGAGCAAAATCGTCACCACCTAATTCTTATCTAGATCCACCTCCAGTAGCTCAACTAAATTCAATTATTGGGGAAGAAGAGAATGAAATAACTGTGGGTGAGGAAAGGAATGTTCAAATAGAGGATGTACTTGTTGTGAAAGAATATGTAGATGTATTTCCAGAAGATTTACCTGGACATCCTACAGAACGGGAAGTTGAGTTTTCCATTGGTTTAATTCCTGGTTTGAGGCCTATATCGAAGACCCCTTATAGAATGGCCACTGTAGAATTAGTCAAACTAAAGAAACAACTAGAGGAATTTAGTAATAAAGGATTTATTCTCCATAGTGTTTCTCTATGGGGAGCCCCTGTTCTTTTTGTTAAAAAGAAAGATGGATCTATGAGGTTATGTATCGACTACAACGAGATCAATGCTATAACAACAAAGAACAATTATCCCATACCTCGCATTGATGATTTATTTGACCAAATGCATGGAGGTTAATACTTCTCAAATATTGACCTTCGATCTGGATACCATCAGTTGTGTGTGAAGAAGGAATACATTCCGAAGACAGCATTTCGAACTAGGTACGGGCATTACGAGTTTACAGTAATGCCTTTTGGATTGACTAATACACCCTCTGTATTCATGGATCTGATGAATATAGTTTTCAAGGAATATATCGATGAATTTATGGTGGTATTTATTGATGATATCTTGGTATACTCCAAATTTTACGAAGATCATGAAAATCACTTGCGCATTATCCTGAAGACTCTGAGAAGACATGAATTACATGGGAAGTTTAGCAAGTGTGAATTCTAGCTTCTAGAGATTTCTTTTCTTGGCTATATTTTCTCTAAAGATGGAATCTTTGTGGATCCATCTAAGACCAAGGCAATCCATGAATCGCCAGCACCTACGAATATAACTGAGGTACGTAGATTTATTGGTTTAGCTGGTTATTATCGACGTTTCATCCAGAATTTTGCCCGATTGGCTAACCCATTAACAAAGCTCACACGTAAAGGGGTTAAATTTGATTGGACAAAATAGTGTGAAGAATGTTTTGAAGAACTGAAGAGAAGATTAGTCAATGCTCCTATATTGACTCTACCATCAGGGAATTATGGGTTCATTATTTATAGTGATGCATCGAAGAAAGGACTTGGTTTTGTCCTAATGCAGAATGATATGGTTATTTCCTATGCATCACGGCAGTTGAAACTTCATGAACAAAACTATCCTACTCATGATCTCGAGTTAGCAGCTATGATATTTGCTTTGATGATATGGAGGCACTACCTCTATGGTGAAAAATGTGAGATTTATACTGATCACAAGAGTTTGATGTATATTTTCTCACAAAAAGAACTCAACATGACGAAAATGATATGGCTTGAATTACTAAAGGATTATGATTTTACAATACACTGCCACCTGAGGAAAGCAAACAAGGTCACAGATGCTTTGAGTCGAAAATACCATGGTGTTTTGAACGTAATGAGAATTGAAAGGGATCCAATTTTGATGGATCTAGTGAAGATGAACATGGGAATAACTAGGGAAGGTGAAACATCAATACTTTTTCAAATGGTTGCCAAACCATCTTTACTAGAAAGGATTAAGAGTTCTCAGACCGATGATGATGAATTTCAAAAGAAGATTAAACCTGTGAATGATCGGAGATTGAGAGACTTTGTGTATGAAAATGGAATTTTGAAATTTGGGAAGAGACTTTGCATTCCCAATATACCTGATCTAAAAAGGGAATTGCTGGATGATTCTCATAGTTCCAATTTCTCTATACACCCTGGGAGCACCAAAATGTATAGAGATTTGAAGGAACATTTTTGGTGGGACAACATGAAGAGGGAGATTTCCGATTTTGTGTCAAGATGTATGGTTTGTCAACATGTGAAAGCTGGAAGGCAACAGCCTGCTGGAGTATTGCAACCTCTTCCCATACCTGAGTGGAAATGGGACAATATTACGATGGACTATGTAAAGGGACATCCAAAGACTCCTAGAAGGAATGATGCAATATGGGTTATTGTTTATCGTCTTACCAATTCAGCACATTTTCTTACTATAAGAGAAGATCTACCACTGGAACGTCTAGCAAGACTATATATTAATGAAGTTGTGAGACTTCATGGATTACCTCTATCGATTGTTTCTGATAGTGATCCTCGTTTTACTTCAAGATTCTGGAAGAGTCTTCAGAAATCCTTGGATACTGAACTTCATTTGAGCACTTCCTACCACCCTTAGACAGACGAAAAATCAGAACGGACAATTCAAACCTTGGAAGACATTTTGAGATCCTGCTCACTTGACGTTCGGGGTATTTGGGATCAGTATTTATCTCTGGTAGAATTTTCCTATAACAATAGCTTCCATTTGAGTATTTAGATGGCACCATATGATGCGTTATACGGAAAGAGATGTTGCACATCAACCTGTTGGGATGATGTTGGTGAAAGAAAACTTGTTGGTCTAGAACTGGTGGAGGAGATGATGGAAAAGGTGAACGTAATCCAAAATCACATCAAAGCAGCTCAAAGTAGGCAAAAGATCTATGCCGATAATTGAAGGAAGGATTTGGAATTTCAAGTCGGTGATCATGTTTTCCTGAAGGTATCTCCATGGAAGGGAGTCATACGTTTTGGTAAGAAAGGTAAATTGAGTCCTAGGTACATCAGACCTTTCGAAATTCTAGAACGAATTGGGGTTATAGCTTACCGATTGGCAATGCTGCCAAGTCTCTCCAAAGTTCACGATGTGTTCCACGTATCTCTGTGGAGGAAATACATGACTGACCCAACACATGTACTCACCTATGAGGAATTAGAACTAGAACCCGATCTGTCTTATTTCGAAGAGCCCGTCAAGATTCTTGATATGAGAGAACAAGTGCTGAGAAACCAGACGACGTGTTTGGTAAAAGTTTTGTGGAGAAACCATAAGCTGGAAGAGGCAACGTGGGAACCCGAAGAACTTATGATGAAGAACCACCCGATTCTTTTCATGCGGTAGTCTTATAGAAATTACGAGGATGAAATTTTTTGAATGAGGGGAGAATGTAACACCCCAATCTTCTACAGTACGATTCTCTTGGAATAATGCGATAGCTTGTGTTGTACGCAACATCGAGTTCTAACACACCACAACCAACCAAACTAGCCGTTATGAATAGTAATACCTAATTTTTGAAATTTTATAAATTCTATCCCTCAAAATGGACTTCATTTTTGGATTCGGAATATTGAAATTAGCCAAGGGTGAAATTTTGGTACTTTTAGGATAACTTTCATATTTTGATGAATAGTGAAAATTACTAAATTTTAATTAAAAACAACTTTTTTAATCAAAATAATTAATATTGATAAATTAAGAATTTGAGTGGTTTTATAGTAAATTTAGAATATATTTTTACCATTTAATTCAATATTTGTAATTGGAAATAATTTCACAATTAAACCAGATATAAACAAGTGCCAATCTTTTGATAGTTATTATCTCTTAAAAACACGCTTTTTGTTTTAACAACAGGAATTAATTTTAAATTAATTTCTGCCACTTATGTGTTTTGAATTTGGAAAAATGGATTCAATATTTGGAATCAGGATGCTCAAATTGTGTAAATAGGTAACTTTTATTTTTAGACATTTTGAATAATTACTGCGGTAAATATTTTATTTACCATGGTTAAAGATAAATCCTGTAAATAAGGGTTAACAAAATAATATTATAATAATAATAAATTACCATAAAACGAGTCCTAACCTTATTGGTGGATACATGTCCGACCATGGGCATATTTGGGTCGATTTTGTGACCCCATGGAGCCACTTGTAGGTGATAGGGACACTTTATTTTCATTAAGTTAAAATGAATATAAAAAATGACACAAGCATATATCTTTTCGAAAAACAATGTTTTCATAGGGTTATATATATTGAATTTTCGACTATAAATATTCATTTGAAAGATCAAAAGATTTTCTACATAATAATAGTTTATTTATAATTTTTAGACATTAAATAATTTAATTTATTTATGACACAATGATGATGCAGTAATTACTATAATAGTGAAAATTAAAATAATTTATATTATAAATACCCAAATAAATATAATATGAAACTTTAAATGAATTAAATATATTTTCTAGGATAATATGACATATTAGGAATGATTTAATTGACTTTTTTGAAGTAATCAATCTGTTATGAGTTTCACAAAAATCAACAATTGAATAGTGTCAAAATTGACATAAAAGAGTTTTTAAAAACAATATTATATTATTAATTGGTATTAAATTCCTAAAGACCTAAAGATCATCCAAGAGACTTATATAAAGATAGGTGTAACATTAATGGACCACTTGGGGGTTACTTGGATGTATATAGTATGTTTATTAACTATATAATATAAAAATACAAAGTGACATGGTAAATGTCAAACTAATTAACTTTGAGTTAAAACTAAAAGATAAGGTTAATATAATGACCCAAACCAGTCTAAATTCTATTGGTTGAATGGTTTTCGACTTATACCCACCTTAAACTTTGAATAATCAACTTTGGAGTCATTAGAAACGAAATATGAATTTATTATAAACTAATTTTTCTAGCTTTTCCAAAGATGCCCCTCACCGCTCTTATAAAAGGGCACTCCTCCTCATTTATTCACACCTTCAAAGCCTTTTGGTTCAGCCAAACTCTGCCCAAATACTCTCCCAACTTCCCTCACTACAACCTAGAGGCCTTAGTTTGGTCATAAAGCCAACCTATGGATCCATTTTGATCAAATCAAAAGGAAGAACCCGAAGAAGAAGAGGTTAACCTACCCCAACCAAGGAAAAGTACAAGGTAATGGTTTATTTCACAATCGCTCCATTATCCGAGGTTTTTTATACGTAATAATATACTGGGATTTCTTTATCATCCACATCGATGTTTCTTCAAAATGTATTTCAAAAATATTATACCATTTACCAGAATACGGGTTAAAGTCATTTATACCCTTGTTTGACTTTTTATAATAGGTTTATAAAGGTCTCTTTCTGCGTTTTCCAAACATGGTGCCTTTTATCCTTTTCGACAGGATTAAGGTAAGAATGATTTTTTATCTTATAAGGTGGTTGCAGTTATTTTCCGCTGTTATAAAATTTTCAAAGCTTCCCTTACAATCTTATATGAATATTTTCCAAGAAAATGTTTTATTTTATAAATACATAACGCTTAAATGATTTCAAAATAAAAAGAGATATTTGTCTAAAAAGAGTTTTTATTTCATTTATGTCAACATCCTTTAATGAATTTTACGTTTATTTGAAGTTGATTTATTATGATACGTAACATCTATATTGTATTTATGGTTTAGTGATATGTTTGACTATGGATGTGTTATTTTTATACCATTCATGGTTTATGAGTAAAGTATTCACATTTCTCATACTAGTTTTAATACAAATTTTTGTGTTATATTTCATCCTCTTTTTAAAATGAATGTGTTGGGCTAGTATGTTCCGGGATGGGGACCGGTAAAAGTAAGCTCTCCGGGTTGGGGTCCGGTTACAGCAGACCCTCCGGGTTGGTGTCTGATTATTAGAGGCACTCTGAGTTGGTGTCTGGTTATTAGAGGCACTCCGTGTTGTTGTCCGGTTATTAGAGGCACTCCGGGTTGGTGTCCGGTTATTAGAGGCACTCCGGGTTGGAGTCTGGTTATAGAGGCTCTCCGGGTTGGGTTCCGGTTACAGTTATACCTTAGGTCTTGGCACGAGTCCTTGACATAGAAATTAACGTTAGGCAGTATGCATTCCATCATTATGAAAGTGGTTATTGATATTTCATGTGATTATTCGATTAGTATAATATCCATGTGAATAAGTAAATGGAATTATTTTATTTTATTTTTTCCATACTACATTGAAGTTCACGATTAAGTGGATTTTTTTAGTTATGCATTGCCTTAAATGATTATTCTTATTTATGAAGGTTTCTGCAATATTGTTATCCTTACTGGGCATTTGAGCTCACCCCTTTTCTGTGTTTTATTTTCCCCAGGATATGAAAAAGTAAATTATGAATGACCTACAGGGATAATATGGGGGATAAGAGTATGGTCTATGAAGAAAATATGTTGTTGTAGTTTTCGTTTTTATGTTGTAATGTAATACTTATGAATATATCTAGTGTTTCCAAGGCAACTAAACCAATCGGTCTTCCGAGATTTTATCTTTCTTGTGATCATGCCAATGTTATGTAATAATGCACCGACTCTAGGTAACTGGGGTCGGGTCACTACATGTTATAACTATAATAATTAAAATAATTTTTTATTAGGTCCTGAATTAATTAATTGATGGATTTAATTTTATTATTTCGTACATTAAGTGAATGTGTAGAACAGTTTCAGACATTGGGTAATGGATTCTTCTACACCACTATTTTTTTCCTTTGGTTATGATTTCACATTATTTACCCTAATGTAAATGTTATTTCATTATATATAATTATTCTAAATTCTATGTATATTATCCAAAATCGAGTATATAAATAATTTAATACATACTTGTTTAGGTTATACATGTTTTAAAATGGTTCCCCTCTCTATTATTCCAAGAACGAAAACCCGATTAATGGGTACATCTTGATTTTTTAACCATTTTAAAGCACACTCAATAATTTGTTTTAATGTGCCATTATTTTTATAAAATAACACATTTGTACATGGAAAACTATATTTTCTTCATTTTTGACTTTATACAAACAATTATCCATAATCATTTAAAAGGAATCATGAAAAATACCTCATTAACTACACTAAAATGTTTCATTTTTAATGTTTCTTAAACACTATTTTTAAATGATTTCACTTCATTTTAAAATCAGTTATCATTATATAAGCATATTTTTACATATTAATGCCCATTATTGATTTAAATTCATTACTTCATTGACAACATTAAGATTTTACTATTTGATATGCATTTTGACATTATTTCGATACCCAAATCATTCCATGTGTATCCCTTATGTTTATGTTTAATTATTTAGGAATTATTATATATGTGTCACACATATGGATGAACATGTTAGTATGTGTGTTCCAATATATCACTCCAATTCATTGGGTAATTTTTTGTATCCTCATACATCATGTGCAATGATCTTGGTGGTTAGTCTTGACTCATTCCCCAAGTGAAACTGTCTTGGTGATTATCCTTGACTCATGCTCCTCAATGTGAAATAAGCCTCAAATAATGCTTATTTCATGTTCTATGTTGCTTCAATGTTAGTTTTATTTAATTATTCAATGATCCAATGTTTGATATGGTATGATTCTAAATGTTTATTCATGTTTCATGCCTTTTTATATCATCATGTTATGCCTTCTAACCCATGTGCTATGGGTTATTCTTATATTTAATTTATTAATAGGATATATAGCCCATCCTTTTTTCTCATTTATTCCCCAGGTTCTCCAATATAGGTATAAGGTCTCAAACAGTGTTAGGATCTCATTATAGTGATTGAATAAAAGTTTTTTTATTTTTGTTTCATTCATTATAATTATGTATCTAATCATTCAAATAAACTAGATTTTATGATCCTTGGTTTGTATTTGAATGATAATCATGCTGAAATAATATAATAGTATCTATATACGGCTAGGCCCATTAAAGTTGGTATCCGAGGACTGTTTTGTTATTTATAGAGAACAGGAATATAACACATTTTCTAGAACCCTAGTGTTAAATCAACAACCCTAAATTGCCTAAATTAAAACATATAGAATAAAAATATAGTATATAATTTTCATTCAAAGTTTTATCCTTCTATGTTCACTGATTTAATTTTATATGATAATTATCCAAGTATTCAATCCCCCTAATTGTACTTTATTTTTCTTAGTTAATGGCTATAAATAGGAGAACTCATGCTGATAATAAATGTGATAGTAGTTGTGAACATTTCTCTACTAAAACATAAAATATGATGGGAAAAAGATATCAAAACATGATCATATTACATTCTAAACTAGCTCATATTATAAATAATAACATAAATCTTGTAGAACTCCCTTATTCTCTATATAGAGATAAATTATTAGTTGAATAATTTATGAGGAAAAGTCCCCCCATATTTAGTGGATCTACGGATCCCATCCTTGATGAAAAACTGATTAACTCCATTGAAATGATTTTCCCTTTCCTCCAGTTTTCATAAGAAGTGAATGTTGTGATGGAGATGTATCGTTTTGATCAAAAAGGAAATCAGGGGTGGGAACTGATCAAGAAAACTAATTCCAATGAATAAATTGATTTTACGTATTGGGATGATTTTAATAAAATATATTTCAGTAAATATTTTACCCAAAATCTCTATCTTAAGATAGAGAGGTATTTGCAAAGACTAAAATAAAAGGAGGATGAGTTTATCAGGGCGTATGAAGAAAACATCACATGAAATTTGTGATGTGCCTCCAACATTGTCATAAACACAAAAATAAAGGTGTATCACTTATTTAGGAAACTAATGTTGATTCTATAAAAAGTATTGGTGATTTGAGACTGTTAATGGTAAGATGATATTGTTCATAATTCCCTTAAGGACTAAAAAAAGACCAAAGATTCTATATGGCCTCATGGGTCTAGAGATAACAAATTATAGAGTTTAATATGGGAGGATCAACTGATAAATCCCATGATGGAAGGAAAACCCATGGTCCCAAATACCAAAATTATGGGAAGAATCATCCTAGGAACTATCTAACAGGATCTAGGAAATACATAAAATGTATAAGAATAAGGAATATAACTAATAACTGTTGAGAAGATATGTATAATCCCACTAATGTGGAAGAATAAGTGAATGTTCATATCAATACACAACCTTTTGTGTAGTATTTAAACTTTATGTGACATGGGAATTATGTGAACCATTACTCAATGCCAACGGTTGTTTTAGGACATCAATAACAACAACCTACATGGAACAATGGAATGGCATATACTATTACTAATGTTGAGGTGGACCCCAAAAATGATCCGGTGACAGATACGTTGGATATTCATTCAGGAATAGAGAACATAATATTTGATTTTGGTCTTACACAATTTTTATTTCATGAATGTTTAGTATTATTATTGAAACACCTCCACAAATTATAGTGGTTTATTTATCTATAATATTAGAAAATGGAATAATTATTAAATCCAAAGTATATAACTACTCCCTTGTAATTTTTTTCAACTAAACCTTCCAAAAAATCCTATTTTACTTCCATTGGTGGAATATGATTCTATATAGGGCATGTATTGGATATGTATATACAAATCCAACATTGAATGTCGATAAAGGGAGAACACTCTTCACATCGTGAAGCATGTTCAAATTATATAAAAGTTTAAAGAAGAGGATAAATCTCCATCAAAATCATCATCTCAACTGTGGATATCATTTATTTATGATAAATCATATCTAGCTCAAATTATTAAGAAAAGGAAGAGAATCATGCCCAAATACATGCCAATTGTGGGGACTATACTTATGTGTTCCCTGAATAGTGTCTAGGTCTTTCTAATAATTGATTGATTGAGTTATCATTTTAAATTCTTCATGGATATCAATATATGTAAAATCACATTATAGAAAGTACATTGTTGATCTTTATGAATTAAATGAGCAGTAATTGAAGAATCTGGAAAACTATTTTATACATCAGAGTGCTTCACCCTAAGGTGCACTAGTCCTTTTTATCAAGAGGAAGGATGGATCAATGCACCTATTTATTGATTATCACGAGATCAATAAAATCATGATAATGAAATGTATCCCCTACCATGGAGAGTTTAATACTTCAATCAACAATGTGGGGCTTAGTATTTCTCTATGGCGAATCTCCAGTTTCGATATCACTAACTAAAGGTGAATAAGGATGATATTCCAAAAACATCATTTCAAACCAGTATGGATAGTATGTGTTCATTGTGATTCCCTTTAGACTCAATAATTTCACATTAATTCTCATGAGTTTAATAAATATAGTCCTTATATATTACCTCAACAAATTTTTTGTAGTCTTTATTAATGGTTTTCTAATATACTCGAAGAGCATAGAGGAATATGAGGATCATTTGAATACCATGATAATGAATTTTTTATGGGAGAAAATATATCCAATGTACATTAAATGTTTGTTCTAGATGGGGGAAGTATCATTTTTAGGGAATGTGATCACCAATAAATGGATATCGATGGACCCTTCCAAGAAAAGGCAATCTAAGAGTGGCCAAGGCCAACATATGTAAAAAAAAATAAATATTTTCCATTATTTATCTAAAAATTACCAGTGATTTGTGAAGATGTTCTAAATATTTTAAAACCCACTAACCAAGCTGACATGGAAGATAGAATGTTTTTCTGGACTGTTGAATGTGAATATTTATTAAATAGTTGAAAATCAGATTATCATTGGACCAGTACTCATACTACTGACGGGTGGGGAACACTTTGTGGTGTAGAGGTATTCTTCAAATTAGGGATTATAATTTTTTACTAATGATAAATGGAGTAGTGATATCCTATGCCTCAATGCAGTTTATAATTAATGAGAAAATCTAACTCATGCATGATCTAGAGTTTGCAGTTATGATCCTTGTGTTAAAAATCTAGTGGAGTTATCTTTATGGAGAGAAGTATGGGATATATACGGTTTATAAGAGACTCAATCATATATTCACATAGAAGGAGATTAATATGAACTATTGAAGATGGTAAGATCTCATCAAGGATTACGACTGCAAAATCCACTACCATTCTGGTAAATAAAATATGGCAGTGTATGCTCTAAGTATAAATGGTCCTCCATATTTATCAATAATGATAATTTTTAAGGATCCAATATTCTTACTCATTCAAAGGATGGTCATGGATATCATTAAGTAGGGAACATAACTAATAATTTATAAAATAATTTCTCAACTATACCCTATGAACAAAAATATATGATGCTCAATAAAATGATGTGGAAATTCAGAAAAAGGTGGAATCTATTAGAAATAAAAAATCCTTATAGTTATAAATGGATGAGGAAGGATTTGTAATATTTTGATCATAACTATGTGTACCATCTAATCCATAGGTAATGAATGAGATTATGATTGACACACATAGATTAACCTTCTCTATTTTCCCAAGGTGCACGAAGATATATCATTATCACAGAGAAAACATTTAGTGGGACAATATGATGAAGGAGATACCTGAATATACATCAAAGATCCTGGTATGTTAGCAAGTGGAGAATTAAAGGAAATTCATTGATGTAACCATTACCCTTACAAAAATGTAACTTTGAAAACATTACCATGGACATTGTCACTAGAAACTTGAGGAAATCTAGAGAAAACAATGTTATATGTGTTTTTATGGATTTCCTTACGAAGTCAACTCACATTATTTCAATTTGATGGGAGTTTTTCCCACTATAAAATTTTATGGATATATGTTCAAATTGTGGTAAGGATGTCTGGAGTTCCACTATCGATTATATTTGATTGAGTTATGAGATTCACCTACATGTTCTGGAAAAGTATCCAACATGCTCTAATCATTGAGATGAACTTTTTCACTGCCTATCATCATCAAATTGATAGCCAATCAGATCAGGCTATTCAAACACTATAAGACGTGTTGAGGGTGTGTTACATGGACATCAAGGGAGGATGGGACCAACATCTACACTTGGTTATGTTCTCCTATAACAATATTTTCCACTCAAACATCCAAATGGCTCCATTTAAAGGCCTTTAAGGGAAAAGATGCATAACATTAGCATGATGGGATAAATTTGGTGAACATAAGATTCTAGGACCTTAAATGGTAAAAGAAATTATAAAAAAGGTTAAAACCATTGAAAAACAAATTTAAGAGACCCAAAGTCAATAAAAGATCTATTTTGGAAATCATGGATGAGTCCTAGAGTTTATGTTGGGAAAAATTGTATTCCTCTATATATATCTATATAAGAGGATCATGAGATTTGGTAATAATAGAAATCTGTGTCCTAAGTACATCAACCCCTTCCAAATTCATGATCATGCCGATGCTATGGTGGGTCGACTAACACTTCCATGAATCATGTATCAAGTCTATGATGTATTCCATGTATCCCTCTGGAGAAATTATAGAGCATATCCCTTACATATACTGAATTCAGAGGTGATATGTTTGGAAAATGATCTCTCATACGGGTAGCATCCAATTAAAATCTTTTGTCTTAGATATAATATTCTATGGAAAAAGACCACTCACCTAGTAAAAGTACTATGGTGGAACCATAAGTATGAAGTGAAAATATTTAACCTATATGAAGTAATAAAGGAGAAGTACTCTCTCCCATCTTCACCATATTTTGTAAAATGTACTTTCAATAGAGAGTTTTATAAATGGGGAAGAATATAACAACAAAAAAATTTATCAATGAATATTCTCTTATTATTGTCTGGTTATATATCTTAAATCAAATAATATAGATTATTTAACATAGTAAAAAACATATAAATAAATAAATAATGAATTAAGAAGTATTTATAGAAATTAAAGAACCTAAAACAAAATAATAGTAACATGGAATATAAAAAGATATTGTGACCCTTAAAATAGTATCTCTAAAAATCGAATAGCCACCATGACTATGAAAATATTTATAAAATTTACCTAACATATAAATGAAATTTTAATATAATTATATCCATTTATATTTAAATAAATTTTTTGAAAATAATAAATTATCTTTTGGTATTTTTATTAATGTTATATTTTTATTTAGAATTTTATTATTAATAAAACTATTGTAAATAAAATTTATTTTCATAAAATATATTCATAAATTGTTATTTTTTCTTATTATTATAATATAACCTTATTAGGACATACATTTTTCTCAAGGTTTCATAAAATGACTTATAATTTTAATAACGGTATTTTTTTTGTAATTGTTGATTTTAATTTAAAATTAAAATTTTTATATTTAAAAAATTATTTTCATATAATTGATTCCATTTTTAAAATATGCATGTCAAAAAATGTTTAGGGTTAATTTTTTATATACTTTGAAAATAGTTAAATTTTTATTGAATAGTTCCATACAGTAATTTACTATATTAGGTCAATAGATGAAATTTTTATCCATGATTGAGCCATTCATAATGTTTGTTTCCATTTCAATGAGTTCAAAATAATTATATTCTATATATGTTCAAAATAATACACACTATTCATTTTCTTGATCTTAAATAATAATCCATTGAATTAAATAATAAAAAAAACCTCTCTCCACCACTGTAAATACAACCTATTTTCCTCACCAATATAATGACATGAATATTTTCAAATTATTCCCAAAACTCATTAAAAATATCTACCCCACATCACATATCCTTTGGTCATAATAATATACCAAACTCAAGTGCCTCAAGGTGGTTCTTTAAGAGAATAATTCTTCATGTAAAAACATATTTCATTCTCTTTTAATTTCATTCCAATTTCTTTTCTTTTATTATTTTATCCTCAACTCACCTTATCCAAGTGGAATGGTAAATCCATTTTCTCATAGATATTTTAATTTTATTATGAAAATGTAATAATTCATAATTGTTTCTTTCATATCGCTTATTTGTTCTAATAAAGAAAAAAACATACGTGATCTACTAATTTATCACATTCAAGGGTGAAACTATTTCAATTTTTTACTTCCATTAAGGATTGTAATAAAATAAATTTTGAATAAAATGTATTAAGATATAATTATTATATAAATTTTAATGTTTTGTAACTAGTATATATACAAAATGTTATATAATAGAACAAAACTAGTTTGTGATGATTGAGAATCCTCAAAATTAGTATAAAAATTTATCATTATCATTTTATCTATTGATTCATCATCAAACCATATAACCCAATAATATATAGTACAAAATAAACTAATATATTTTAATTAATTAAATATAATTTTTATTTATGACAACAATTCCAATTCTATATATCCTTTCAAACACGTATACAAATGAACCGATAATGAAAACCAAGGAAATAAACAATTATAAAAGATAAAATTGTATATTATAACTCATAAAAAATGAAATAAATAAACAAAATAAATTTATAGTACATAAAATAAATTTCTAAAAGTTTTTTAATTAGTTAATTAATGTATTGAATTTTATTATCCTAGATATTAAGTGCACGTTTAGAACACTTTTGAACTTGTGGTAACAGATTCTTCGTGAACCTAAATTTTTCTTTCAGGTAAAACTATATATCTCTTTAACCTAAGGTAAATATTCTTCATTATTATATAATTATTTATATTTATATTTATATGAACCAAAATCAAATATACTTGTCAGTATATCCTTATTTTTTTGGTGATATACATCTTTTCAAAAGTTTCTCTTCTCAATTCATCTAGATAAGCAAGCAGGATTAATGGAAACTTTCCGTTTTCAATGTCATTTTATTGTGCACTCCATAATATATTTTAATCCACCATTACTTTTATAAAAATTAATTTTTTTAAAAATAAAAAATATATAGGTTAATTTCTGGTTTTAAGAAAATAATTATTCCATTTCCATTTTAATGAATCTTGAAAATTTTCTCTTATCCCAGACTAAAATGTTGAAATTAAAAAGTTTATTAAAGACTACATTTAAATGTTTTCCAATTATTTTGACACCACATATCAATATTAATGCTTTTTCCCCTCATGGGTTACCATTTTTAATTTAAATATATTCCTTCATGGAAACCATTATGAGATCCCCTTTTGATATGCCTTTTTACATGATTTTGATACCCAATTATTT